>MCJB01004647.1:36802-105204 GCA_002018475.1 Nicotiana obtusifolia
GGGGGGAGGGGGGGACTGATCAAACTCGCTCTTCGGGCCAGTAAGGCCTCGTTCTCGAGTATCGACAAGGATAGGGATCGAGGTTGGCTAGGTTGTTTCGTCCGAGTGTGGACCTCGGACTTGATCCCAGTCGAGCACATGCCATTCCCCGAGAAGTGGCACATGTCATGTAGGTATAATTTAGCTTCCAAAATTTACATTTATCGCCTCTTTTCCTTCCTTCTTACTGGTGTTCTGTGGTGGTGCAGCTATTGCTTGGGTCCCGAATGTAGTTCCTTGACTCAAGGAGTTGGTCAAGGGCATCGTATCACAAAAGCCCTATTCCAAGCGTGTGACGACCCAAAGGGTCATCACTTGTTTTTAGATTGAATTCAGTGTTCCGAGGCTTAAAAACCTCCTTTTTGTTTTAACTCACCTCGATTTGTATGTGCAGTCTGTATAATTTTTTAGGATGTTTTAATGAAAAAAAAAGAGAAAGAAATTATTGAATGGACCAATTACAAAACAAGTTGGGCCAAACTCAAAGTGCCAATAATGTGGCTTCACGTCAAAAACCTAGCGGCAACCAACATATGACCTTTTAACAATTGAATCTTAAGCTAAAGGATGAAAGGGTTAGAATGATAGCGGAGATTTTAACACATATACGTACTTTGAAAATTTATAGTTGGGAGCTACTTTTTGCAATTTGGCTTATGAAGACGAGATCGGAAGAAGTGAAATACCTATCAACTAGGAAATACTTGTATTCATGGTGCGTTTTCTTCTGGGCAACAACACCAACACTTTTCTTGTTGTTCACATTTGGACTCTATACTTTGATGGGCCATCAACTTGATGCAGCAACGGTTTTAACTTGTGTCGCACTGTTTAATAACTTGATTTCTCCATTAAATTCATTCCCTTGGGTCATCAATGGGTTAACTGATGCTGTAATATCTTCCAGGAGGTTATGCAAGTATCTATCCTGTTTTGAGTGGGAGACAAACATGGAACAACCAAGCAATTGCTCGGTTTTTTCTTCCTCTGATAAGCAGACCGAATTGCAAGATGTGGCTGTTGTCATCCATGATGCATCTTGCACATGGTCGTGCCGTGACCAGAAGGAAATAGATTTGGTTTTGGATCCTGTTAATCTTCTTATTCCAAAAGGTTTATTGGTTGTAGTAGTTGGAGAGGCCAAAGAGCTTCAAAGCATTATTCTACTGATCCAGTTGTTGGAATTTATATTTCGACATTGGAAAGCTTAACTAAGATTTAAAGCCTTCGGACACAAAGTTTCAAGGCGAAGGTTTGTTGGAATCTTGAATTTGGTTGCATAGCGAGGTAAGTGTCCGGTCTAACCTTAGCTTGAGGGATTAGGAGTTGTGTACTATTTGTTAAATTGCTTCTTGTTGAGTACGACGTATAGGCATGGTGACGAGTATCTATACATTGGTGAGCATGACCGTGAGTCTTAAATAGATAGTTGTTGTGTGATTCTTTTCAAATTGCTGAATATTGTTCTTGGTATTTTTATGTAGAAATGGGAGTTCACGTGAGGATTTGCTACGTTGGTTTCTTCATTACAGTTGTTCCTCTTTGTTATAGGTTTAGATTTCTTTTGTAGGTATAAAGTCAATTGCTAAATAGATTAGTTGAATAAGGATTTGTTAAGAATTAAAGGGTCCAGTGTTATATTAATGGGTCATGTTTAGACTTAAAACAATGATAATTGGATTTGGAGATTAATTGTAGATGGAACTATTTCAATTATGGGAATATATTAAAGCCTTAACTGATGATTCTCGATGTTGAGCAAGAACTCAGTTTATTTATCGTGGACTTTAATTATAAATGAGTATTGGCATTAGTTGAGCTGAGTAGAAGTTGAGTTAAGATTGGTTATAGCTGATTCTCCCTTGCCGGGATGTTTGCTTTGATATTATTGTTCCCTTGCTGGGAAGTTATTATATTGCTTTTGTTCCCTTGCCGGGATTTCTTGTGATTGTTGTGATGACTTGTAAATGGGAGCGGGTGGTAAGCCTACCACAATATGCGATGTAAATGGGAGCGGGTAGTACCCCTACCACAAAATATGATGAAATGGGAGCGGGTGGTACGCCTACCACAAGATATAATGAAATGGGAGCGGGTGGTACGCCTACCACAAAATGNCCTTGCCGGCTCCTATAATTATAGTGTAAATGCAACTTTGTAGATCAGTAGCCTCCTGAATTTTACGTTTCTTCGCTTGCACGGGAATTGAAATCTTGAATTTGGTTGTAAAGCGAGGTAAGTATCCGGTCTAACCTTAGCTTGAGGGATTAGGAGTTGTGTCCTATTTGTTAATTGTTTATTGTTGAGTACGACGTATAGGCATGGTGACGAGTATCTATACGTTGGTGTCGAGCATGACCGTGAGTCTTAAATGGATAGTTGTTGTGTGATTCTTGTTCAAATTACTGAATATTGTTCTTGGTATTTTTATGTGGAAATGGGAGTTCACGTGAGGATTTGCTACGCTGGTTTATTCATTATAGTTGTTCTTCTTTGTCATAGGTTTAGATTTTTTCAGTAGGTATAGAGTCAATTGATAAATACATTAGTTGAATAAGGATTTGTTAAAAATTAAAGGGGTCCAGTGTCATATTAATGGGTCATGTTTAGACTTAAAAATCAATGATAATTGGATTTGGAGATTAATTGTAGATGGAACTGTTTCAATTGTGGGAATATGTTAAAGCCTTAATTGATGATTCTCGATGTTGAGCAAGAACCCAGTTTATTTATCGTGGACTTTAACTATAATTGAGTATTGACATTAGTTGAGCTGAGTAGAAGTTGAGTTAAGATTGGTTATAGCTGATTGTCCCTTGCCGAGATGTCTGTTTCAATATTATTGTTCCCTTGCTGGAAAGTCATTATATTGCTTTTGTTCCCTTGCCGGGATGTTTGTTTCAATATTATTGTTCCCTTGTTGGGAAGTTATTATATTGCTTTTATTCCCTTGCCGGGATGTTTGTTTCAATATTATTGTTCCCTTCTTGGGAAGTTATTATATTGCTTTTGTTCCTTTGCCGGGATTTCTTGTGATTTTTGTGATGACTTGTAAATAGGAGCGGGTGGTACGCCTACCACAAGACATAATGAAAGGGGAGCGGGTGGTACGCCTACCACAAGATATATTAAAATGGGAGCGGGTGGTACGCCTACCACAAAATATGATGAAATGGGAGCGGGTGGTACGCCTACCACAAGATATAATGAAATGGGAGCGGGTGGTACGCCTACCACAAAATGTGATGAAATGGGATCGGGTTGCATGCCTACAACAAGATATAATGAAATGAGAGCGGGTGGTACGCCTACCACAAGATATGAGAAATAGGATCGGGTTGCACGCCTGCAACAAGATGGAACTGAAAGTGAAAGTTGCCTGTATTTCACTTTATTCGTGTTAGAAATTAAATTGTAGTTTCCTTATTATTCTTTGATGATCTGTTTTATCTACTACCCCGAAGCATGTTTCCCTTCCCCAGCTTTAATTGTTTAATTACTTCTATCTTTCCGCTGTAGATGTGTATATATATATAATTGCACAGGTCTATCTGGAGTCTGGTCCTAGCCTCGTCACTACCTCGTCGGGGTTAGGCCAGGCACTTACCAGCACATGGGGTCGGTTGTGCTGATACTACACTCTGCACTCTATTGTGCAGATCCCAGCGCTCAGATTTCGGACCGTAGTGAGCTTCCAGCTTCTTGCTTATCAGGCGACCCGAGGTAGTCCCGCAGGCGTCCGCAGGCCTTGGTGTCTCCCGTTATCTATTCTACCTGTTTCTTTTATGTAGTCCCAAAGACAATACTTTGTTATTTCTTTCAGACCCTTATTTGTAGTACTCTTAGACAGTCTATAAAGTTGTGACACCAAATCTTGGGTAGTTTCGTTAAGGAGATTTTATTAGCGGTATTTTAAAGTCTGAAATTTTATTATTCCGCTCATTAAGTTATGTTGTTTATTAGTTGTTGGTTTTAAGTTGTAATGAATTTAAAAATGGAAACAAGGCAAATAATTTGGTTGATTGGCTTGCCTAACTTTCACCAGTAGGTGCCATCACGACTCCCGAGGGTGGGAAATCCAGGTCGTGACAGAGCGCTCATGGCGCGAGCTTTCAAAGGGCCGATGGGAGGCCCGTTCACATGGTGAGATCTGCTTCATGGGTAATATTTGGTTTTCCTTATGCAAAATCCTCACTTGCTTTATTCATTTTTCCAGGTTTATCCAAGGATGTGCAAATGATACCCCTATCTAGTAGCGATGATGTCCCCACCGAGTCCCCTGCTCCGAGACTAGGTGAAGAGAAGAAAAGAAAAATGGCCCCGATTTCTCCAAGCTTGGAGAAGAAAAAGCCAAAGAAAAGACCGGTGCGTAAGTCCAAAGAAAACACCAGCGCTCGAGCACCACCTTCGGGTTCTCTCTATCAGCTGAGGGATGAATCCGAAGAAGAACAAGAGGAAGAAACCTTCAATATAGTGGCCCGAGTGTCGATACGACTCGAAGGGAAAGGGGCCTCCGAACCAGAGGGAGACAATGCCGATCTTTATCGAGCTAGGGAGGTCGAGGAGGAGGCTGAGACCAAAGCTTCCCGGGACGTGAGCAGTGCGCCGAAGGAGGCTCTCGGTGTGATAGAGATCACCGAGTCACCTCCGTTCACTGAGTCCATGTACAATGAGGCTCAGACGGTGAAAAAACGTTCCAATGAGGGAGTCCTTGGAGCAGACGATCCCTTCCACGGCTTCTTTGATGGAGTGGACTCTACGGCCGTAGAGGGTGTCACTGGTCGGGTGATTTAGAGATACCGAGGACGAGCCCATCTTTGGGAGAAAGCGGACCTTCCTCGAGTCCCACACTGGTCAATCGATTCCTTCCCCCGAGTGTAGATCCTGGCCGGAAGCGATTCATCACTTTCTCCCTTCCGGAGGACTCCCAGGTCCTCTCCGCCCCCATAGGGGTGGCTAGTTATCTTTGGTGTTTGGTGACCGACGATGATCAGGCCAAGATGAATGAGGTGGATGCACCCTGTCTGTTCAACGAAATGCAATAGACGTTAAACCGGGTAACTTTAGATATTCCTCAATGGTTCTCAATTTGTACTTAGGCTATTTTGCAGATAGCTCTAACATTTTCTCTTTGTGTTTGTAGGCCTCGATGCTTCACCACAAGACTTTTCTCCGATACCGGGATAAGCTAAAGCAGCTTGAGGCCAAGGTCCGAGGGCTCACTAAGAAGAGAGATTCCTACAAACTTCTTAGTGAACAGTGTGAGAGGGAGGATACGAGCCTTCGAGCTGAGCTCGAGGTGGCTCAGAAGGAGCATGCCGATCTGGTCGAGCAGGTGAAAATATTTGAGGTTAGTAACGACGAGCTAGGCTCGATGACTAATCATCGGAATCCGCAGGTTGAATAGAAAATCGACCAGGTCGCCCAACTTCGGGTTGAGATGGACGCTGTCAAGGCCAAGACCGACGAATGGAGGGACAGGATAGATCGTCTGGCCTGGGAAAAAGAAGCTGCTCGGGCGCAACTAACTTCGGCTGAGGTCGAGCTTCGAGCAACAAAGGAAAAGGCCGAGGTGCAGGCCAAAAAGGTTGAAGAGCTCCAGTCTCGGCTAAGTTCGGCTACCTCTGATCGATAAATTATGGCCAAGGAACTTGAAACGGCCAAGTCAGCAGCCACGGTGGTTAAAGTCAACGCCGACGAGATGGTGGCCTAATATAAGGCTGATGCCGAGGTGGCCAAGGACCGCTTGAAGGACATTGTTGATTATGAAAAGCGACAGTCGTGAAGAGAGGCCCTCGAGGAGATTCATGCTTGGGGTTCCGATCTATTAGCCGAGATCGAAATAGCTAAGGGGCTCGAGGCCGAGGCCAAGAAGTTGGCCTACCCCGAAGAAGAAGAAGAAAAAGAAGACTCTGAGGGCTCGATGGACATGAAAGTGGAGAAAACTAGGCTATTTAGACGCCTTTGTAGAAATTTTTCACTTTTTGTTCTTCTTGTGTACTTTTGTATTTTTGTTAATGTCACTTGGCCTTTGTAAAGACTGTATTTAATATACAAGGCTTGTTTTTCCCTTCGACAGTTTAAGAATTTTATTTTTCTTTACTTTATTCTTTATGTTTGCAAAGATCGGAATGCCTTAGCATAAAATAGTTAAGTCATATTCGGACCTTGCCTTTGACATTATTTTGTTTAAGGCATCATGGGGGTACCATATGACCAGAAACGTTTTTCCTAGAATACTTATGATTTTTTAGATTATAGTTTGCCGAAGGTAGGCTTTAGAACCGGTTATGAAATTTTGAAGGCATTGTTTTTTGCTATGGATCTCGGACGTCTCTGAGACGTTTTAATATGGTCGTAGCCTTTAGTTCAAGTGTTGCCCAGTGGGCTTGTTACCCCAAGTTATCTGGGCTTGCCTAAGATAGCAGTCCCCGAATGGCGATGGTCGTAGCCTTTAAGGTTCGGGCTTTGACTAATAGATCTTGTGCCCCCAGGCTCCGATGGCCCGAGCCGTCCGAGTTTGATTTTGGACGGCAGCCCTTGATTGGGAGTGATCGTTTGAACCCGGATAAAGGCAGCCCTTGGGCTCAATACATTGAGGGGATCGAATGTAAGAAATTCCTTAAAAGAAAAAAGAGAAATTCTTAAAGGACAAGATGTTTATCCACAAGGTAGAAACTTTTTTTTTTATTCTTGTGCTTAATAGTTACACATGTGTGCAAGTTTTGTGCCAGGGCTCGAGTAGTCTATGCGGGCACTGTTCATGTGACTGTTTGGCCCTTAAAGTAAATTCTATCGATCGAGCCGAGACCATTCAATCATAAAGGTTCCTTCCTTGCTAAAGTTGTTAACCGAGGGTGATGCTCCTTAGTATTCCGGTCCAAGCATAAAGAGGCATCGGATACTGTTGTCGTGATCTGCGATACCGATTCGTAACCGGCCTTCAATTCTAAGTTAACACGATTTAATGTTGCTTCGTTAAAAACCTAGCCGGAAAATCCATTTAGGACAAAGCCGATTCAAGGGAAAAAAGTGCAACGCGTGTTTTCAGACCTAATGATTGTATCGTTCTTTGATGATTGCTTGCAGGTGTTAGTTCGTAATGCAAATAAATAAAAGGAAATGAATGGGGTCGTACCTTAACTATAGTATCGCTTCAAGTGAGCTATGTTCTAGTTGTTCGGTAGTTGCTCACCGTTCATTGTCCCGAGTTTGTATGATCCTTTACCAGTGATCTTGATAATTTGATAAGGGCCTTCCTAGTTCGGCTTAGTCCCCGACGTGAAGTGTTGAAGGTTGGCCTTTCGATTGTAGTATCTCTCAATCCGCTGCTTTTGGGCGGCCAATCGGACAAGGGTTTCTCCACGCCTTTCATCCAATAGATCTAGGCTCGTGTTCGTAGCCTCGTCGTTTGATTCCTTGGTTGCATATCGGAACATGAGACTTGGTTCTCTAACTTCGACCGGTATTAGAGCTTCGACGCCGTAGACCAACGAGAACGGGGTGGCCCCGGTACTTGACCTTGAGGTCATTCAGTATGCCCATAAGACTTCGGGTAGGATTTCCTTCCATTTTCTCTTGGCGTCAGCTAACCTCTTTTTGAGGTTTTGAAGTATGGTTTTGTTGGTCGATTCTGCTTGTTTGTTCCCAGTAGGTGGTAGGGTGTTGATAAGATACTTTTGATCTTATGATTTTTGAGAAACTTTATTACTTTGCTACCGATGAATTGTTTCCCGTTGTCGCACACGATCTTGGCCGGCATTCCGAAGCGGCATATGATATGGTCCCAAATGAAATTGATGACTTCTCTCTCCCTGACCTTTTCGTATGCCTGGGCTTCCATCCACTTAGAAAAATAGTCTGTCATAAACAATATAAATTGAGTCTTATCGGGTGCCTATAGAAGAGGGCCAACAATATCCATCTGCCACTTCATGAACGGCCATGGTGACAAAACCGAATGCAGCAGCTCCTGGGCTGATGAATCATCGGAGTGTGTGTTTAACATTCATCACATTTTTGTACGAACTCCTTCGCGTCCTTTTCCATATCGATCCAGTAATAGCCGGCTCTGTTTACTTTTCGAACCAATGACTCGGCGCCTGAATGATTTCCACAGGTACCTTCGTGGATTTCCCTCAAAATGTACTTGGTATCCCTTGGTCCTAGACACATTGCGAGTGGGCCATCAAATGTTCTTCTGAACAGTGTTTCGTCTTCGGACAGGCTAAATCGATCTGCCTTCATACGCAGGGTCCTCGATTCCTTCGGATCCGAGGGCAATTTTCTGATCTTCAGATATTCTATGTATTTGTTTCTCCAGTCCCAAGTTAGGCTCGTCGAATTAATCTTGGCATGACCTTCTTCCACTACCGATCTCATAATTTGTACGACTACCCCGAGTTAAACTCGTCATCCTCGACTGATGATCCTAAGTTAGCAAGGGCATCGGCCTCACTGTTTTGATCTCAAGGTATGTGTTGCAAAGTCCATTCTTTGAACCGATGTTAAGTTACCTGCAACTTATCCAGGTACCTTTGCATACGTTCTTCTCTAACCTCGAACGTCCCATTAACTTGGTTCACCACAAGGAGGGAGTCGCACTTAGCTTCGTTCACCTCTGCCTCCAAACTTTTGGCTAGTTCTAGACTTGCAATCATGGCCTCATATTCGGCTTCGTTGTTAGTCAATTTCACAATCCTAATAGATTGTCTAACTACAATGCATGTCGGTGGCTTCAATACGATGCCAAGTCCGGACCCTTTGGCGTTCGAGGCGCCGTCCGTAAAAGAGGCCCAAATCCCCGAGGAGGTTCCTAAGTTGATTAATAACTCTCTTTCGACCTCAGGGTTGAGGGCCGACGTAAAGTCGGCCACAAAGTCTACCATAATTTGAGATTTAATGGCGGTCCGAGGTCGATATTCAATATCGTAGCCACTTATTTCCACGGTCCATTTAACCAATCGGCCCTAGAGCTCGGGCTTATGCATAACATTCCTCAACAGGTAAGTAGTCACGAAACATATAGGGTGACACTGAAAGTATGGTTTTAGCTTTCTGTAGGCGCTTAGCAAAGCGAGCGTCACCTTTTCTAAGTGAGGGTACCTAGTTTCGGCCTCACCTAAGATCCTGCTAACATAGTAAATTGAAAATTGCGTACCTTGCTCTTCCCCGACCAGGACTCTACTTACTGCTATCTCCGATACCGCTAAGTACAAGTATAGTTGTTTGTCTGTCTTCGGCGTGTGAAGTGGTGGGCTCGATAGATACCGCTTGAGTTCCTCCAAGGCCATTGGCACTCCGGGGTCCATGAGAAGTTATTCTTCTTCTTCGATAGTGTGAAGAACCGGTGGCTCTTGTCGGAGGACCTCGAGATGAATCACCCTAGGGCGGCTATACGCCTGGTTAATCTTTGCATGGCCTTCACGTTGTCCACAATCGTGATATCTTCGATGGATTTGATTTTGTCGGAAGTGATCTCGATTCCCCGGTTGGATACCATGAATTCGAGAAATTTACCTGACCCAACTCGAAATGCACATTTCTCCGGGTTCAGCTTCATATTTTATTTTTTCAATACGCTGAAGGTTTCCTGCAAATATTTTAAATGGTCCTCTGCTCGTAGGGACTTAACCAACATATCGTCAATGTAAACCTCCATTGATTTTTCTATTTGTTGCTCGAACATCCGGTTTACTAGGTGCTGGTAAGTGGCACCGGCATTTTTTAACCCAAATGGCATGACGTTATAGCAGTGTGTGCCGTATTTAGTGATGAAGGAGGTTTTTTCCTGATCATCCGGGTTCATCTGTATTTAGTTGTACCCGGAGTAGGCATCAAGAAAACTAAGGATCTCGTGGCCGGCCGTGGAGTCGATCATGTGATCGATGTTGGGAAAAGGGAAAGAGTCCTTGGGACATGCCTTATTCAAATCTTTATAGTCTACACACATTCTTAATTTGTTCCCTTTACTAGGGACTGCTACTATATTTGCTAACCAATCCAGGTATTTAACCTCCCGAATGGACCATATTTTAAGGTGTTTAGATACCTCGTCCTTGATGAAAGCATATTTGACCTCGGATTGGGGTCTCCTCTTCTGCTTGACCGGATAGAACTTTGGGTCCATGCTCAGTTTGTGAGTGGTTATCTCCGGCGGGATCCCTGTCATATCAAGGTGGGACCAAGCGAAACAATCTTCATTAGCTATAAGAAATTGAATGAATTTTTTGCTGATCTTGGGGCTTAACCCGTGCCTAGGTATACCTTTCGATCGGGTAGGTGTTCACTCAATATGACCTCTTCCAGTTCTTCGACGTTGATTTTGTAGCGTCGGAGTCGTCGGGGGCTATGAAAGATCTGGGGACCCCGTAATCATCATCCTCGTCTACCCCATGTTCCTCTAATTCTGTCGAGTCCGGTACCCGTGATTGCTATTTGGCCCCATTTTTGACCATCTGGTTCGGATCCTCCGATGTTGAGATTGTGGATGCTGGTCATTTCATCGACCGCGAACATTTCCCTGGCGACCGGTTGTTCCCCATAAACTGTTTTGATTCCACTAGGAGTGTGAAATTTCAGCACCTGGTGCAGTGTTGAGGATGTTGCTCTCATGTTATGGATCTATGGCCTCCCGAACAAAGAGTTGTACCTCATGTCTCCTTCTATCACATAAAACTTAATTTCCTGGATGGTCCCCGTGGTGTTCACCGGTAATGTTATCTCACCCTTAGTGGTTTGACATGCCATGTTGAATCCGTTTAGAACTCGTACTACAGGAACGATTTGATCTTGTAGACCGAGCTGCTCCACGACCCTCAATAGGATGATGTTGGCTGAGCTAGCTGGTTCGATTAACACACGCGTAACTCGAATTTTATTTACAAATACAGATATTACCAGTGCATCGTTGTAGGGGCTGCACGATCCATTCTGCGTCCTCGTCGTTCAAAGACAGAGTTCTTTCCGGTACGTAGTCTCGAGTTTGTTTCTCCCTTGTGATGGACAATTTGATGCACTTCAACATCGGCCCTTGAGGGATATCGACCCCACCGTTGATCATGTTAATGACGTGTTGAGGTTCTTCTTGTTCTGTCTGTTTGTTAGAATCCTTATTCCTGAAATGATTCCTGGCTCGGTCGCTCAGAAATTCTCGAAGATGCCCATTATCGAATAGTCGGGCTACTTCCTCCCTGAACTGTCGGCAATCCTCCGTTCTGTGGCCGTGAGTACCATGATATTTACACATCTGGTTAGGATCCCTTTGAGTTGGATCGGATTGCAGAGGTCGAGGCCATTTGGTATCTTTGATGCGTTCGATAGCTAATACAATGGCGGTAGCATCGACATTAAAGTTGTATTCCGAAAGCCTCGGTGCTTCTTTAGACCCGATGGGCCTGTCAAAGCTGTTTTTGCTCATGAGTCTCCGGTTGCTCTGACCTCGGTCACTTCTCCTTTCGATTCTCATAGAGTTCTGCCCGAACCCACTGGTTCTTCGGTCCCCATTATACGGCTGATACCGATCCCTGTTTGGTCTCGATTTACAATCGATGTCTCTCTTGACTCTGTCAATGGTTCTGAGGGGATAAACAGACCTCGAAGGGGCCCCGAGTTGATCATCTTCCACTCTGATCTTCGACTGATACCGGTTATGCACATCGGCCCAAGAGACGGCCGAATATTCTATCAAGTTTTGTTTCAACTACTGTGAAGCCACCGAGTTTCGAACATTGAGCCCTTGGGTGAAAGCCTGAACAGCCTAATCATCAGCGACCGGTGGCAGGTCCATTCGGTCCATTTGAAACTGGGACACGAACTCTTTGAGCATCTCATTATCCTTCTGTTTTACTTTGAAAAGGTCCAATTTTTTGGTCTCGACCTTGATGGACCTTGCGTGTGCTTTCACGAAAGAATCCACAAGCATAACAAATGAATCAATGGAATTAGGAGGTAAGTTGTGATACCATATCATAGCCCCTTTTGACAGTGCCTCTCCAAACTTCTTCAACAGGACAGACTCGATCTCATTATCCTCCAGGTCGTTTCCTTTGATGGCACTTGTGTAAGAGGTTACATGCTCATTTGGGTCGGTCGTTCCGTTATACTTAGCAATATTGGGCATGCAAAATTTCTTAGGGATCGGCTTCAGAGCCACGCTCAGAGGAAAAGGATTTTGCACGAACTTCTTGGAATCCAGACCTTTCAATATTGGCGGTGCTCTAGGGATTTTGTCTACCTTGGAATTGTAGGTTTCCACCTTTTTTTCATTAGCTTCGATTTTCTTTTCCCTTGATTCTATCCTTTTTGTCAGCTCTTCGAACATCTTTATGATCTCGGGGTTAGCTCCCGATTCATGTTCATTTGACCTTTCTATGACCAGTTCATCCCTACGGGTGACTTCCTGGGGTGGACCGGGTTCAACCCTGCTCGATGCATGCTTTGGTTTTGTAACTGAGCTATCGCTGCCTGTTGAGCCTGCAACATAATATAGAAATTCGGGTCCATTGAATTCAGGGCAAATAAAAGAAATACAAACTAAATTAATAACAAAATTAAATTAAGAGTAATTTCTAAGTAATAACCAATATGCGAATATAGATGGAATTTGAAGCAAAATATAACGATATTTTCATTTAGAGCTTCACAAGAAAGGAGAAATAGTTTCCTTTTTATAGTATAATGTTAATTTCATACCATGGAATAGTGAAGCACAAAAAAGGAAAAGAAGGAAGATAAAAGCCACATAAGACATCGATGGCAAGAAGAAAAAGAGAACAGAGCACATTTTAATATGAGAAGCCTACTAATAGAGGCACAAAATACTGCTCGTACCGTATATAAGAGTAACATGGATAGAAAAATGAAAAGCACAGTCATCAACCCGGTAAAACAAATCGGAAAATATGTGGGGCCTACATGGCCACAAAACGGAAGTTTCAAGACGCTGCAAACGGAGCGCGTGGCAATGAGCCATGAAAATGCGGCAGAAGTTCACGTTACTTACGAAACTGTGCGATGGCATTTAACGTAAAGAATATGCAAAAAAGGGGCTACGAAAATGCCTCAGAAGTTCCCTTTATTTACAAACTCTACGATGGCATCTAACATAAAAATATGCAAAAGCAGTGGCAAATATATTTTAGATAAAGCAGGCATGTCAACGAAGAGGTGTCTTGTATATAGGAGAAAGTTATTACCGAACTCAGGAAGCCAAATGAGGGCATTTGGTCTAGTGGTATGATTCTCGCTTAGGGTGCGAGAGGTCCCGAGTTCAATTCTCGGAATGCCCCTCATATTTTATAATTTTTTCCCTACATTTCTCGGTTTCTCTTTCTCATCCTCGCTATGAAGAATCTGAAAGAATTTGCTCAAATTGTCAAGTTCTTAATTCCCTTGAACCATTTACAGAAGCATATCTATTAAATTGGAACAGGAACAGATGAATTCTTCTGGAGTTTGCATATTAAGTGTTTTAGAGTTCATTATGATGCATATTTAATCACATTTTCAAAATTTTAGCCATCATATTCTTTTTTTTTTTCTTACAAGAAAAAAGAAATTTGAT
Organism: Nicotiana obtusifolia; assembly: GCA_002018475.1. Lineage (NCBI taxonomy): Eukaryota > Viridiplantae > Streptophyta > Magnoliopsida > Solanales > Solanaceae > Nicotiana > Nicotiana obtusifolia. The sequence continues at coordinate 50,406 of MCJB01004647.1, forward strand.
AGGCAAAAGTCAAATAATAATTAGTATAGTAGAAAACTGAAAAAATAACTCGCTAGAAGGAGGGGTTGAACCTCCGACCTTGTGGTTAACAGCCACACGCTCTAACCAACTGAGCTATTCCAGCTTGCTTGGATACACAAAATAATTTAATTTATTTCTAGAAAAGTCTCTTTCTCCAATAAGAATAAGCAAAGTTTTCGGACAAGACAAAAAGGAACTCGCCCTTTGATACCACGGTATAAGAGCTGATTGCGGATGATGACTTGTTGAAAAAAATTTATGAAAAAAAATTCTCAAACCGAGTTAGATCGAATTAGGCGAAGGCAGAGTAAGAAAGAAAAAAGGAATGGGAGTTTCTCACCCCATAGAGTATGAAGAAGCATAAAAAGGATATTAAGGTCTTGGCAAAGATACAATGATAAATAATCCAAATACTAATATTTATACTAACAATTACCCAACAATTCAATAATACAACACACTATTTGCATTCTAAAAGCAATTAATGATTTGATCCCAGTTGTAAATAGATATAAGGTATTAATCTTAAGTCAGTGAGTAGATAAGTTGTGATAATTTACATTTAACATGAATAGTCATGTTCTATACCTTAATTCTAGTTAATAAGATCTGTTATTACTAGGATAAGGATGTTAAGGTTCTTCAAGTGTTACATCTTTGGTTCACGAGTCACGACTAAACTAAATCTTCTCCACACTTAGATCAGAGAATATTAATGGACATTCTAACGGAACTTCTACACAAAATTTAACCTTTTATAGCAGGTTACCTGTCTTATTTTTCATCATACTAACCCCACCTTTAATGGACAACTACCTGATTCGAGAAATCTGTATGAAAGTTATGATGCTCACTCCCACTTTTTCTGAAGTAACTTCTCATAGTGAGCTGTGAATCCTCCAACTATAAACAAATAACAAATCAATGCATTCCAGAAAGTAAAACATGTCATTCAATCTGAAAAACCAAATTTTGATGTCAAAAAAGTTAATAAATACGTTAGGGAAAAGAGTTATTTCCACTTTGGGAAGATACAAAAGCGAAACAATCAACCTATTATAAAATGGACATCATGTACAATCTAAATAACAAATTGAGAATGAGAAAATCTTGATCTCATTTTGACAGAAATCTCTTAATACATTAAGCTCACTTCCTGTGAGAACCATGTAATGATCTTGGAGATCCCTCAAAGAGATCCAACAAGAAATTCTCCAAGTCATCGGCACCGTACTTAATGTATTTGTCACTAATATGGTTAGTGTGCCTTCCGATAAATGTCCTATATGCTTGAATAACTTTAAGAGATATTGAGATCCGAAGATCTTCACGAAGTTGGCAATCAGCTATTGACCAGCCTGTCTGACTCTTGTAAGCTTCATCAAATGCAAGATAAAAGCTCTGCAGTCTCTCTTTGAGCAGAGTTTTAGAGATAGAATTTGAGCCTGGATTCTGAAGCCCTTCGTCCCTAAGTAACGAAAGGATGGAGCTCCAAGTAGCTCTCTCGTAGTTCATTGCATGCTGTTGGAATCTCCAATTATGTTTGCGAATCCAATCATCGCCTAGTATTGTTCTTAGATCATGAGAATTCTTCACCTTTTCAGCCATGTAATGAATATTATTCATCAAGAAAAGGTGACCTAGTGCTTCATCCTTGTATAACTTGGACTTATCGTCTAGGTTGCATTCCAAAATTGAAGTGAAGGATCGAAAATGTTGAGCCAGTGGAGAAATGTAGCAAATTCTGTTACTGTTGTCCTCTTCCCTATCCGGTGTCATTTCTGGTGAAATCGCCACCAAATCTTCTTGCTCGTTGTCCTTCAGAAGCTCATTAAGGATCTTGCTATAATCTGTAAGAGTTTTCATGTAGTTCATAACGTATCTTGTGAGAGGGTGTATTCCACCACCAGGAAAAGGATTTGTCGATATGCTGGATGCAATAGCATTCTCGAATTCAAGAAATGTTGTTCTTGCACAATCGGCCAAGCTTCCGAGCATGTCTTGGCACTCGGTTCTAACACATAATCCAGCATCATCAGAGTACATAGCATCAATATCTGGGATAAGATCTGAAAGCACCTCATACATGTCAAGAATCCGAATCAACTTCTCTGGTTGATGAGATCCAATAGCCACTGCTTCAGCAAATTTCAGAAGATGCAGTATTGAAGCTTTTGAAGATTCAGCAAAGCAAACGGAACTCACTGAATCAAGATCACCAAAAATCTGATCACTTAACCATTTTTCACTGGCAAGATAGACGCGCACAAAGATCTTCATACACCATATCCACCTCCTGATTTTGGAGTTCAATGAGTTCCATTCCATCTTCATTACATCCTCTATGCTCAACTTCTCTACTTCAAGAATGAATAGAAAATCATCCAATGCATCTTTTCTAACACTGGTAAATGCTTGCGAGCACTCTCTACCATAATTTGAATTGAACATCAAATTGGAAATGCACCTTAGGTCAGGAATCACATCCGGATGCAGAAGTTCAACAACGTATTCCTCTGAGCGCCTACTCATGCTATCTCTTTGAACCACATCCTCTACTGAGTCATCTCCAAATGAAACAATAGAACCCTCATCATCTTCGCTTGAACGAAAAGACATAAGCTCAGGCTCAAAAGGCTGCTTGTTGTGAACAAGCAAGTGCCTAAACTCCTCCTCAAGACGATTCATTGCTATTTGCAAAACCTCATGAGCCCTGCACAAAAGCTTATCCTCTTTACTATCTTTATCCACATTCAAACTCTCTAACCGTTCAATCAGTTTTCGAGCTTCATCCACAGACCTCAAATAATCATCTGCATATTCAGGGCCACAATCCCATATAACAGATTGATCCACTTCCCAGCTCATCACCTTATTCTGCACTATGTTTAGCTGCTCCTCAAGCTCACAGAACTTCTCTACAGTGTCTTCAGTCTCACCAAATAATTTCTCAGGTTTGTTTTCACTCAATTTGGTTATTGAGGACAACTGAGAACCTAAATCAGCCAGAATTTTTCTTGCATCGTGTGTTAAATTCTTTTTCTTTTCCAATGCTTTCACAATCTGCTGTGCAGCTGCAATCAACTTTTCCTCATCCTCCATTACAGGAAGAGTAGCTTCACAGTCTCCCATATCATAAAAGAATCCAAGAAATTAGCTTAACACACCACCAAGGAGTGTGATGCGTTGAATGAAATCCCTCCACCCTTAACCGAGTCTCGGGTTCAAGCTCTAGGAATGGAAAAATTGCCGGTAGCCTCTTTTAACGGGCTCTACGCAACACAAATCCGAGTTAGGCTCAAGCTAGAAATTTAGAAGGAAATTAAAGGACAATCAAAGATAGGATAAATGGCTAGACCCCAGATGCAAGAATCAGAAGGAAGCTGAAATCTTTGAAGAGAAAGTAAGATATCAGTGAATATAATAGTTTTCCCCAAATTTGGAAAACCCAAAGTTGTTAGCTAACTAAGGATTTCCTAGGGCCAAATATGGAGAAAAAAGTACAAAAAACAGAAATATAAACTTATTTCAAGAATCAGAAGAAAGCTGGAATCTTGATGCAAAAAGTAAGATAATCACTATATGAGTGAATAAGATCTATATATGCTAATAAGTTTGCAATTGGTATATGTTTTTTGAATAAGAACAAAGAAAAACTGACCCTTCTAGAGATATTATCAGATTATAAGACTGGAATATAATATTTCCCTTGGAAATTTAAGCTGAAATAGAGGAAACAAATGATGCTTCCTACATATATGTGAAGCTAAGCTTGTAGCTGCTTTCTGATGACTTTCTCTGAATTGGCATTGGTTTTGACAAGTTCGGTTTGACCATTAGTCTTGTTGAAACGTTTGAGACAAACAGTCTCTTAGATTTACCTGAAATAGTCTTTGCGGGTAAAACCGTTATTACTACAGGCAATATCTGTTTTTAGTAGGAGACAAAAAGAATCTATTTTTACTTTTTAGGACAAATACTTGGGGGTCGTTTGGTTAGTAATCCGGTATAAAATTTGGGATTGCATCCGTCGTTTGGTTATTGGTACAATATTAGCTATTATCGGTATAATTTTATACCAAAAAACTTGGTATATGAGCGGTAACGTCCACGTACCGCTCCGTGAGAAAGGCGGTGGACAGAAATGGCCTTGTTGTACCTCACTCTCGTCTTCGATGGGGTTGCTCTTTCTTTTTTGGGGGAGTATGCCAATATGATCTTAATGAGGTGCGGGGCTTTGCATCTCACATTCATTGGGCTTCTCTCTTCGGGAGCCTGGAGGTGAGATTATAATCCTTGGGATAACCCTGTTTTGAACTAAACAATCTCTTTACGATGTCATGTGTGTTTTACAGACAAAATTATGGTGAAATTATAATGCATAAAGTTGTAACATAGAGATTGATATTATTTAGCACTAGTGATTTGTTTAATTTAAACTACATAAATTGGGATAAATTCTTTGTTTTCAATATTAACTTTGACCTTCTAAAAAGAGCTTTTGCAGAACTACAAAATTATATTGGTGTTACTTATGTGGAAAATAATAATGCAACCAAGTAAATTACAAAATAAAACAGAATTTTACTTTTTGAGTAATCCGATTTAAATTCTTTCCCTTTTTTTTATTTTTTTTTTTGGATAGGGAGGTAAGGGGATCCCATAACCAAAAAAAGAAAAAGAAAAAAGGTTAGGGGATTATTAATCAGATGTAGAGAAGGTGAGTATTCCCTTCTTTTGGAATAAACATTCATTTTATAACAAATTTCGTTATAATATATTGGTGGCGTTCTTTGTATTGAATCATGTAGGTCACTAAGAAATAAACAATATTTGGGTTCTTAAAACTTAGACTATTCTTTCTTTTCCGAAGAGAGAAATAGTCATTCCAAATGATTAACAATTATTCAACAGTTTTAAAGATTTTTTTTAAACTAATTAAAATATCTTTTGGAATGGAGGAGGTTATGGTCTATTCTGTCTGTTGTTGGACTTTCATATTGATACAACAGCTTAAAGATTGGATGAAGATAAGCCAAATGAGTCAGAAAAGACCAAAATTTATGTACACATAAAATATGAAGAAAAGTCTATAGGTTTGTAACATAGTGAGTGCTGGCAGTCAACTCATTCATCCCTTTTCTTCCTTGCTACCTTTGTTATCAAGAAAAATGTAAAAACAAAAATAATACAATTGGATATATAAAGTGTACACTATTTGGTGTCTCATTTGAGCTTTTTTCCCAAAATAAATGTAAAGAATAGATATACATATACTGGAACTATAATCACAACTCAAATATTTTTACAATACATTGTGAAAGAACAATGAAGTGTGAGGGAGTTTTGATCTCTAACCATAAATTTCGAATTCGAGCTTTATGAATGAAAAATCTTTCATTAGGAGGTGTTTTACTTCCAATAAAGATAATATCCTTACTGTTAGAAAATTGCCAAATTTCGATCACTAATATCGACCGATATCAGTCAGAATTAAAGGAAAAGCGACCGATTTCCGATCGCTTTTAATTTGCCGGAAGAATAATGATCTCTAAGACTTTGCGACTGATGGCGGTTGAAATTTTTCGACCGATTTTAGTCGGTTAATTCACCCGTTGCTTGACCGCATTGACTGACAAAAATAATTATACAGACCGAAATCAGTCGGAATTATTTAAATTTTTATTTATTTATTTTTTAAATTATGGACCGACTTCGGTCTGAATTATAAATATGTAATAATTTTAGTTTTAATAAACCGACTGAAATCGGTCAGAAACTAAACTAATAATTAAATAAAAAAATTTATTTTCGACCGATTGCGGTCGAAAATTTCAATTTCTACAGATTTCAAATTGAAATTTCCGACCGACATCAGTCGAAAAACATGAGTTTCTGGATTTTTTGTATGAGAATTCTGACTGAAATCGATCAGTTTTCTAGGTAAAAACCAGGCAGATTATGCATGCTTTTAAGCTACACCACTTGCCAATTACAACCAATATCCATCCTATAATGGCAGTATTACATTGTTGCCATTCAACCACAATTAACTAACAACCACAACAACAACAACAATTCACCAACAACAACCACAAAAACAACAACAACCATAACAACAACGCCAATCACAACAACAACTATACAAATGTTTAATAATAAAATAATATCAACAATACAATCAACATTCAAAACTATTCCCAAACTAAATATTCACAAGTTCAAAAATTTGTTTAGCAATACCCACCATTTAATGAGTGTCTTGTATTGCATCATATCCATCTTCACTACTAGAAGCTTCATCATCGACATGGTTCGAAGGATCACAACGAGAAGGATTAGCATATGTAGAAGGCTCACGAGACCGGGGAATGGGGAAAGCACCACTAGCAAGAAGATTGGCAAGCTGACCTTGAAGGACATTAAATTATTGGTCCCTTTTTTTTAGCTGAACTTGAAGGGTATCAAATTGTTCATCTCTCTTTTGTTCTCTAGCCTTTGTCTCTTAAAGCTTTATTGTCAGCTTTGCGATCTTCTTCTCCATAGACGAGAGAGTCGACCTATCAATTGCCTCACCTTGGGCGGAAGTCTCAATACCTTGCAATCCAGCCCTGTAGCGCCGAAATGATCTCTCTGAAAGGCTGTATGCTATCCCCTCTTTAGGAACACCAATAAAATCCAACCATATCTTCTCCGCTTCTTCGTCGGAAATGGGTGGTCGCTCGCCATGCTCATTCGGTGGCAAGCTCTGAGTGTACTCCTCCATATTAATCTTGTAGAGACCCTTTATTTAGAAGATAGAAAATTATCAACTATATAATATTATAAACATTAATTTCAAGTTATGAAACTTACATATGTAGTCTCCGCCCGATCCTCGTCCCATCTACTTGGATCTGTCGATGCCTTCTTCTTTCGGATATAAGTCTCCATGAATAACTCATCATGAGTCATCTTCCTCCCATATTTTTTATCCTACAAATATAATAAAACATGTTAACTAAATTAAAATATATAAATAGTTCGATAAAAAATAGAATTAAATATTTTAAGGAATTACTAGTAGTCTCCTCGCAGTCCCCATGCTCCTTGTGCCCACACAGTGCAAGGAGCCACCTTCTCAAATGCTCGAACCTTCTTTCCCTGTTCACTCTTCTTCTCGAACTTCGTAGTGGCCCAGTGCCTCGGGAGACCCTCCCATATGTGCGGTGGAACCCATGAAGGCTTCTTGCTCTTCTTCCGAGCATAATAGAAGGAATTATATAGTCTCTTACGGCAATTGAACTCAAAATTTGCAAGAATGGCACTGTTATGTCGGTCCTCCCAGGCACACTTAGTCTGCAAATGAAATGTGTAACGTTATATGAAAATATTGTTAATATAATGCTTAAATAGATAAGAATTGTATTAAAACCTTAAATTGGCTGAAAATTTGATGCACGAACTTTGGTGGAAAGTCACTCCAAGTCGCATAGGGTGCATCATACAACCGGCCAAAAGCTTTAGTGATTATCTTTGTAGTCCGATGATTAGGTATGAACCTACAATATAGCAATTACATTAAATAAACAAGACTAGCTATTATAATTCAATAAAAATAAAGAAGTAATAAATAAATCTTATCCATTGCCCTCAGGGCTGATGATCATCCTATGATAACGATCATACCGCCACTTCCTCTAGATCATCTTCCTCCAATGAATCTGAAGCGTGCGCAGAAGTGGAGGCATCTGGCTCAGTGCTACTATCCCAAAGGCAAAGTCTAGAAATTCTAGGAGATGAACTCCGTGGAGAGGGAGACGGGGTCGCTGATGAAGATGACTGCAATCCACACCCCTGTAGCAATCTAGACCCCTGCTGCGATCCAGACCACTGCTGCAATCCGGCTGGCTGAAATCTAGATAGATGCTATCCAGTTGGTGATGAAGCAAAGATGGCGGGCATATCACCACATGGCCCTGTGACTGCTAACTCAATGGACCCATGTAACTATATGCAGGATCATGTGGAGGAAGCGGGGCATAGCCCTGTGGCGGAGAATGGTAAGAATATTGTTGGGAGGGCGAGTGGTAGGTAGTTTGATGAGTAGATGGATGTGGTGGAATAGATATGTGCCTAGAAGATTGCTGCCAGCCATTAGCAGCGGAGGGATGCAAGTGTGGAGTGGAAGGAAGTGAGGTGTAGCACCATCATCATGATCAATAGGCCTCTTATCCTTCCTAGACCTACCTCGACCCCTACCGGTCATCTGTATAAATTAAAGAAAATGTTTGAATTGAGAATATAAATCTATATAAGTTGAGAGCGCTTGAAAAAACTAACATGCTAGTCGTCTTCGAAGTTTTCTTCCTCGTCCGAAAATTCTTCCTCTTCACTTATTGCATTTTCATTAGGTGATTCTTCATCCTCATTTTCTATGATTATTATTTCCTCCATATCAACTTCTTCTAATATGCGTTGAGGATGCTTCAAGTCATTTTCTAACTGATTATCCACCATTTGGTTAACACTTGAGGTATCGTTTTGGTAAGCAACATCTAGCACATTTTCAACTTCCATCTACCAACATGCTTAGTTTTGATTACAATCGACCAATCAGCCTTATCCCTCCGCAATGGATATGGAGCATAACACACTTGCCTAACTTTTTCTGCAATTATAAAAGGATCATAGCGATCATGCTCCCTCTTTTTATTAACCTCAATTATGTTGTATTGTGAGTGTACATTTGTAACTCTTTTAGGTGTTGGGTCAAACCACTTGCATCGGAAAAATATGATCTTCTTATTTAACCAACCTGAATATGATAATTCTAGAATCTATTTGATCACACCATAATAATTATTTTCCCGATCCTTGTTGCCTTCACCACTTTTAACACACACCCCACTGTTATTGTTTTATTTATACTTGGAGCATTCCTCGCTATGAAATTTGTAACCATTCACAAAATGATTAGACATAGTTGTAACCGTATGTGCAGGTCCCCGAGATATTTCTTTTAAAAATTGATTCACACCATTGTTTGGATTATTGACCTACATGTAGTGTTAAACGAATCACAAGTGAGCAAGTATATTCACAAGTGACCAAGTATGCATATTCACATGCAAGAAAGTATGATCTTCTTATTTGGCCAACCTGAATATGAGAATTCTAGAATCTCTTTGATCATACCATAATAATCATTTTTCGCACCCTGGTTGCCTTCACCACCTTTGACACACACCCCACTGTTATTGCTTTTTTTATACTTGGAACATTCCTCGGTGTGAAATTTGTAACTATTCACAAAATACTTAGACATAGTTGTAACTATAGGTGCAGGTCCCTGAGATATGTCTTTCAAAAATCGCTTAACACCATTGTTTGGATTATTGACCTACATGTAGTGTTAAATAAATCACAAGTGAGCAAGTATATTCACAAGTGACCAAGTATGTATATTCACATGTGAGAAAGTATGTAAGATGCACTTACACACTCTTTAAACCATGCCTCAAATGTAAAATATACAGTATCATGGCCAAATTGACTCACAAAGTGAAAACAAAATGAAAACACTTGCACTTCACACAAGGACACCTAATCATCCCTCCGATTTGAAACAGTTCAAGTGACATTGCATGTCTAATAAATTCCTTAACCCCTTCTATAAATTCCTCCCTCCGATTTGAAACGGTTCAAGTGACATTGTATATCGACGATTAGGATAATTTCTATTATACATCCAACGACGATAGTCCATCTACATAAAGAACAAATAAATTACATTTATATTAGTCGTAATTCAAATTAATTTATAAAATTAAGTTACATAATAAACTTTAGTTACAAAATACAACATAGTCAACCACTAGAATATTGAATTAGTTAAGCTATTCAATTAGACTTTCTCACTCACTATTAATCATAATTAATAAACCCTAAATCATAATTTAATGTGCCCTAAAAGTCCAACTACGATGTTCCATATACATAAAACAAAAATATATTACATGTTATATTAACCATAATTCGAATTAATTTATAGATTTAAGTTACATAATAAACTTTAGTTACAAAGAACAACATAGTCAAACACTAGAATATTGAATTAATTAAGCCATTCAATTAGACTAACTCACTTACCATTAATCATAATTAATAAATCCTAAATCATAATTTAATGTGCCCTAAATGTCCAACTATGATATTCCATCTACATAAAAAATAAATACATTACATGTTATAATTATGATAATTCAAATTAATTTATAGAATTAAATTACATAATAAACTTTAGTTACAAAATCCCAAAAATCCCAAATTGTAAACCCTAGTTTATACAATTGAAAGAATTTATATAATTAAAATTAACAAATGTGGATAACTAACCTTCAAAGAGATGAGAGGGGTATGATTTTGGGAGTGGCACGGCAGTGGGTGGCGCGGCATTGGTGGAGGAGCAGTGGTGGCACGGCAGTGGTGGCAGAGGAGCAGTGGTGGCGGAGAAGCAGTGGTGACGTGGGAGAGACGAAGTGGGGGGTTTGATATTGGGTGAGAAGGGAGTGGTGAGGTGATTTGGGTGGGATTTGGGAAGGATTTTCAGATGTGGAAGAAAGAGTGAGAGAAAGAGTAAAGAGAAAAATAGGGAAGAAACCCATCCTCTGTGCCTTTAATTAGAAATGCCTGACACAAGTCGATCGGAAAATTCAATTGGTATCATTAAGCTAATTTTGACCGTTTGACTAACATAATATCACGACCCAATTTCTCCTATAGGTCGTGATGGCGCCCAATGTTATCGCTAGGCAAGCCAACCGTGAGCTAACCGTGTGATTGTTTCTTTTAATTGTTTAGAAATAGTAAATTCTTAATTATTGAATAAATAAGATGTAAAAATTTAGTAAAATGAGAGATAACCAATTTTAAGAGCAAATGAAATGAAGTAAATAACCAAAAATCATCAAATGTTTACTAGCATGATCTCCAAGATCAGGTGTCACAAGTGTATGAGCTACTAGTAGAATATACAAATATAATATACTACTGTCTGAAGTAAAATGGACAGAACATAAAAGCAAAAGGGAGACTTTGGGTGCTGCAGAATGGGCTCGGAAGGCAGCTCACTGCAAAGCCTCGTGGAAATCAAGGATGCGCGCCGGACTGATAACCAGATGCACCTGCCTCAGATCGTGCATGATTAGTGCAGAAGTGTAGCATGAGTACATAAACAACATGTACCCAGTAAGTATCTAGTCTAACCTTGAAGAAGTGGTAACAAGGGGTCGACTTCGACACTTACTATGGGCTAACAACAAAATACCGAAATTATAATTACGCATGGGCTATATAAATACAACTGAAAACTCAATAATAAGAAACAAATAAACAATTCTTTCGCTAATAGTAAATCCCAAATTAATTTTCATCATTTAACAAATTAATCGCTTAAGCTAATAAAACAATATAAATTATAATTAGGCTCCAAGAATTTATTGCGCATGAATTATGCCGAGGACGTATGATCTGATCCAACATACAAATATATAAACTGTGCACTGTCAAGGGTCGAACAGTACAAACCATAGATGCATCTATTCTACTGCCGAGGCGTTCGGCCCGCTGCACAAGAAGAAAATCAATACTTTACAGAAAACCGACTCAAAGATTATTAAGAGGCTAATATTCAAAGAAACACCAATTCTCATTAACAGTCTAGTAACCCGTCCAAAACTTAAGTAAATGAAATTCAACCTTTTACAATTCCTTTATCAAGTTCCAATATGATTTAAGCACTCAAATTAACAAATAGGGTGCAAACACCGCATGATTTGGCTCCTAACTACCTGGACATAAGCATAATTAGTAGCTACGTACGGACTCTCGTCACCTCGTGCGTACGTAGCCCCCACAAATAGAAGCACATATTAATTAAATTCACCTATGGGGTTAATTCCCTCTTACAAGGTTAGAAAAGAGACTTACCTCGTCTCATAACTTACTTTCCGGCCCACAACTGTGCTTTAACCCTCAACTCGGTACCAAACGACTCGAAACTAGTCAAATATTATATAAAATAATCAATACATGCTCAAAAGTTCATATTCTAACTATTAAAGTGATTATCCAATCCCAATTGAAGAATTCCTAAATTTCATCCTCGGGCCCACGCACCCGGATTCCGAAAATTTTTGAAGAAAGTTGTTACTCATAACCTCATGAACTCAAATATATAATTTTCACTAAATTCCATAACTATTTTCATGATTAAATCTCATTTTTATCAAAACCTAGATTTTTCATCTAAATCCATGATTTCACTAATTTTACATGTTAAATCTACTCATAATCTATATATTTAACTCACATTAGATAGAAATTGCTTATCTCAAATAGCTAGTGAAAATCTCTCTCTAACCAGCTCCAAATCGTCCCAAGAAGTGCAATAAATGAAACCCAAATGCTCAACCCCGACTTAAATGGGGTTCTGCCTCCAGCGTTTTTCGCACCAGTGGTGCTACTGCCGCATTTGCAGTATCGCACCTGCGGTGCTAACTTTGCTTCTGCGGAATTCCTTAAGCCCAGCAAGGGCCGCTTCTACGGATGGGATTTCCACTTCTGCGGTGAGTGGGCCGCTCCTGTGGTCTAGCCGCTTCTGCGTCCTCCCCATATGCACCTGCACGTTCACAGGTTTGCAGAAAAACCAGCATCTGTGGTACAAGGCCAACGTTCTAAAGCCTCTTTTGTGACCCAACCCACACACCTACGGGCTCGCACCTACAACCCATCGTAGGTGCGGGCACACCAGAACTGGTGCACCAGCAGCCCTCTTAAGTTTTAACTCACTTCACGCATTGTCAGAATGGCCCCCGAGGCCCCGTCCAAACATGTCAACAAGTTTGAAATCATAAAACAGACTCGCTCGAACCAGGAGCGCATAAAACAACATCAAAACTACGAATCTACACTCACACCAAATTGAATCAACTTAGGAACTTCGAGTTCTTCAACTTACTCCGAGCGCGTCGAAACATACTTAAACTACTCGGAATGACACCAAATTTTGTGTGCACGTCTTAAATCACCAAACGGAACTATTTCTAGGCTCGGAATTCCAAACGGACTTCGATTACTCCAAAACCTACTCCAAATCAAATTTAAAGAACTTTAAACCTTCAAATAGCCAACTTTCACTATTAAGCGTTGAAACGCTCCCGGGTCGTCCAAAACCTGATCCGAACATACGCCCAAGTCCAAAATCATCATACGAAACTATTGGAATTGTCAAATCCCTGTTCCGAGGTCGTTTACCCAAAACGTTGAGCAGAGTCAAACTTAGCCCTTTTGTCAACTTTAAGGAATCAAGTGTTCCGATTCCAACCGGAACCCTTCCAAATCCTGAACTAACCATCCCCGCAAGTCATAAAACAGTAAAAGCACATACGATGAGTCTTATTTAGGGTAACGAGGATCTAGAAAGCAAAACGACCAGTCGGGTCGTTAGATTCTCCACCTCTTAAACAAACGTTCATCATCTAACATGTTAGAATCATACCTGGAGTGCTGAATAAGTGTGGATATCTGCTCTGCATGTCCCCTCGGCCTTCAAAGTTGCCTCCTCGACTGGTTGGCCCCTTCATTGAACCTTTACCGCGGAGATCCTCTTGGACCTTAACTGGCATACCTTCCTATCAACAATGGCAACTGGGTCATCCTTATAACCCAAACTCTCATCTAGCTGAATCGTATTGAGGTCTAACACATGGGACCTGTTGGCATGATACCTCAGGAGCATAGACACGTGGAAAACTGGATGAACTCCCGATAGACTGGGAGGAAAAGCAAGCTCATAAGCAACCTCCCCAACTCCCCAAGATCTGAAATGTCCGCTCCGACTGCCCGTCGGTCTGCAGATGAAAAGTTGTGCTAAGCTCTACCCCGGTCCCCAGTTCACTCTATACTACTCTCCAGAAATACAAAGTAAGCTGAGGGCCTCTATCTAATATGATGGAAACAGGCACACCATGCAATCAGACTATCTCCTGAATATAAATCTGGGCCAACCTCTCTGAAGTATACATAGTCACAACCAGAATGAAGTGTGCCAACTTGGTCAACCTGTCGACAATGACCCAAACTGCATCAAACTTCTGCAAGGTCCGCGGCAACCTAACTATGAAATCCATAGTAATGCGCTCCCACTTCCACTCAGGTATAGTCATCTGCTAAAGTAGGCCACCTGGCCTCTGGTGCTTATATTTAACCTACTGGCAATTTAGACACCTCGCGACATACTCAACTATGTCCTTCTTCATCCGCCGCCACAATAATGCTACCTCAGGTTGCGATACATCTTCGTAGCACCTGGAAGAATAGAATACGGAGAACTGTGTGCCTCCCCTAGATTCCTCTCCCATCAAGCCATCGACATTAGGAACACATAGACGACCCTGGAGTCGCAAAACACCATCCTCGCTGATAGTAACCTCATTGGCACCACCCTGTAGTACCGTCTCTTTGAGAAGCAACAAGTGCGGATCATCAAACTGACGAGCCTTGATCTGCTCCAATAGTGAAGACTAGGAAACAATGCATGCAAGAACTCGGCTAGGCTCTGAAATATCCAGCCTCACAAGTCTGTTAGCCAAGGACTGAATGTCCAAAGCTAATGGCCTCTCCTCTGCTGAAATGAATGCCAAGCTATCCATACTCTCCGCCTTTCTGCTCAAGGCATCCGCAACTACACTCACCTTGCCCGGATGGTAAAGAATGGTGATATCATAGTCCTTTAGTAACTCAAGCCACCTGCGCTGTCTCAAATTGAGATCCCTTTGCTTGAACAAATGCTGCAAGCTACGATGATTGGTGTAAACCTCGCAGGACACCCCATAAAGATAGTACCTCCAGATCTTAAGGGCATGAACAATAGCGGCAAACTCCAAATCGTGTCCCGGGTAATTCTTCTCATGAGACTTCAGCTGACGTGAAGCATATCTAATAACTCGCCCCTCCTGTATCAATACACAACCCAGACCAATGCGTGATGCGTCGCAATACACAATATACATACCCGAACCGGAAAGCAACACTAGGACTGGTGCCGTAGTCAAAGCTGTCTTGAGCTTCTGAAAGATTGCCTCACAATCATCGGACCAACGGAATAGAGCACCCTTCTGGGTCAATCTAGTCAAAGGTGCTGCAATAGATGAAAAGCCCTCCACAAATCGGCGATAATAACCTGCTAACCCCAAGAAGCTCCTGATCTCAGTCGCTGTAGTAGGACGAGGCCAACTCTGAACTGTCTCGATCTTCTTGGGATCCACCTTAATACCCTCGCCTGAAACAACATGACCCAAGAATGCCACAGAATCTAAAAAAAACTCACACTTGGAGAACTTAGCATATAGCTTCTGTCCCGCAAGGTCTGAAGCACCACCCTCAATGTTGCTCGTGCTCCTCCATGTTGCGCGATTAGATCAAGATGTCATCAATGAAGAAAATGAAAAACGAATCAATATACGGCCTGAACACCCTGTTCATCGCGGTCGGGGCGTTACTCAAACCGAAGGACATTACTAGAAACTCATAATGGTCATATGTAGTCCGGAAAGCAGTCTTCGGAATATCCAAATCCCAAATCTTCAACTGATGGTACCTTGATCTCAAATTGATCTTGGAGAACACCCTGGCACCCTGCAACTGGTCGAACAAATCATCAATACGCGACAACAGGTACTTATTCTTAATGGTGACTTTGTTCAACTGGCGTTAATCAATGTACATCTGCATAGTCCCATCTTTTTTCTTTACAAATAACATCGGTGCACCCCACGGCGATACACTCGGTCTGACAAACCCCTTTGCAAGTAACTCCTCAAGATGTTCCTTCAACTCCTTCGGAGCCATATGGTACGGTGGAATAGATATAGGCTGGGTACCTGGAGCCAAATCAATACGGAAATCAATATCACGATCTGGTGGTATACATGGAAGATCAGAAGGAAACACATCGGTGAACTCCGGGACTACGGGCAATAGATCAATCGCCGGAGTCTCTATAGTGGTATCCCGAACATAGGCCAGATAAGCCAAACAACCCTTTTCGACCATGTGTCGAGCCTTCGGAAAAGAGATAACTCGACTGGATGTACTAACAGATGAGCCCTTCCATTCCAATCTAGGTAATAGTCTTGGCATGGCAATCAAGGAGTGTGATATAGAGACAACCAGTCCATGCCCAGGATAATCTCAAAGTCGGTCATATCAAGCAACAGAAGATCCGCTCTAGTCTCATAACCACAAAATGTAACAATGCAGGACCGATATATCCGATCCACAACAACAGAATCTCCCACAGAGTGGACACATACACAGGAATATCCAAGGACTCTCGAGGAACATCAAGAAAGTGAGCAAATAGAGATGACACATATGAATAGGTAGAATCTGGATCAAACAATATCGAAGCATCCCTACCGCAGACATAAATAATACATGTGATTACGGCATCTGAGGCAACTACATTTGGTCTGGTGGGAAAGAATAGAATCTAGCTGGAGCACCCCATGACTGGCCTCCACCTGTCTGGCCTCCACCTCAAGGACGGTCCTTACCCACCTGCCTTCCGCCTCTAGGCGGCCGGACGGCTGGTGCGGCTACGTGCTGTAATCATAGGCTGAGAACCCTACTGGACTGCCTTGCCCCAAAGCTTGGGGCAGAACCTTTGCACATGGCTGAAATCCCCGCACTCGAAACAACCTCTCGGTACGATAGATTGTTGACCTGAAGTATGACCTTAATGGCTTGAATACCTACTAGAGGAACCCTAAATAACTGGTCGGCGGTAGGAACTCTCTGGCATGACGTTGAAATAAGGTCGCACTGGAGCACCCCAAGAAGGCGGCGATGCTAGATATGTGGGCCTGCTAGGCTGACCCCTCCCAAACTGACCTCTAACCCCAGATGGAGCACCACTGAACCCTCCAGAATAACGAATCGCTTGTCTCGCAGCATCTGCTCTCGACCCCACTAACGATAACCCTCAATCCTCCTAGCTATCTCCATAATTAGCTGGTAAGAAGTCCCCATCTTACTCTCGGGTCACTGCGGCCTGAATACAAGAGTGCAGCCCCGCAACAAACCTCTGTACTTTCTCTGCCTCAGTAGGAAGTATCATAAGTGCATAGCAAGACAACTCAGAGAATTTCGCCTCATAATCGGTCACTGACATCTGACCCTGCTGGAGCTGCTCAAACTGAAACCGCATTTCTTCCCTCTGGGAGGGTGGAATATACTTATCAAAGAAAAGGCATGTAAACTGATCCCAAGTCAAGGGAGGAGAACCTGCTGGTCTACTCAGAAGATAAGACTGCCACCACCTACGAGCCCTGCCCTCCAGCTTGGAAGTAGTAAAATCAACCCTGTGGTCTCTAATGTCCTCATATTGTGCAGTCTGTTCCTGTACCGATCAATGAAGTCCTGGGGATCCTCATGTCGCTCACCTCCGAAGACAGGAAGGTGTAGCCTAGCCTCTGTCAATAGCTTTTGCGGCTCACCGGCCGCAGCTGGTTTGGGCTCAGGTACGGCTGCTGCCACTGGCTGGGCTCCGCCCACGGGTAGTGTGCCCGAGGTCTGATATACAGCACCTTCATGCTCAGGAGCCTGAGCAGTAGAGATCTGTACTCCCCCTCCAGCCTGAGATATGGCTGGGTCTACTGGAAATAAACCAGCCTAGGTCATAGTATCCATGAACCATAGCATACAGCCTATGACCTCCTGGAAACTCGGTGCCGACATGATATCTACCGGGGTTGGCTCTACCGCAGGCACCTCACCCTGATCCTCAATAATAGGATCCTCTACTGGATTCGCTGGTGGCATAGCTGGAGCAACTCCAGGACATCCTCGTCCGCTACCTCGGACCGGTGCCCTCCCCCGGCCTCTACCTCAGCCTCTAGCAACAGGGGGAGCGGCTCCTCTCGGGTCTGGAACATTCGTTGTGCGCGTTCTCACCATCTGTGAGAGAATAAGAGAAAGAAACTTAGTATAACATCAAATGCACAATAGGAGATGCATAAAGAGTATTTTTCTAACACCCTGTAGCCTCTCGAAGATAAGTACGGACATCTCTGCACCGATCCACAAGACTCTATTAGGCCTGCTCATAAATTGTGAGACCTACGTGAACCTAATTCTCTGATACCATGTTGTCATGACCCAATTTCTATTATAGGCCGTGATGGCGCCCAACGTTACCGCTAGGCAAGCCAATCGTGAGCTAACTGTGTA
Source organism: Nicotiana obtusifolia (assembly GCA_002018475.1). NCBI lineage: Eukaryota > Viridiplantae > Streptophyta > Magnoliopsida > Solanales > Solanaceae > Nicotiana > Nicotiana obtusifolia. The sequence goes on from MCJB01004647.1 coordinate 68,700, forward strand.
ATTGTTTCTTTTAAGCGTTTAAAAATAGTAAATTCTTAATTATTGAATAAATAAGATGTGAAAATTTACTAAAATGAGAGATAACCAATTTTAAGAGCAAATGAAATGAAGTAAATAATCAAAAATCATCAAGTGTCTACTAGCATGATCTCCAAGACCTTGTGTCACAAGTGTATGAGCTACTAGTAGAATATACAAAAATACTACACTACTGTCTGAAGTGAAATAGACAGAAAGTAAAAGCAAAAGGGAGACTTTGAGTGCTGCAGAATGGGCTCGGAAGGCAGCTCACCGCAAAGCTTCGTGGAAATCAAGGATGCGCCCGACTGATAACCAGATGCACTTGCCTCAGATCCTGCCCGATTAGTGCAGAAGTGTAGCTGTGAATACATAAACAGCATGTACCCAGTAAGTATTTAGTCTAACCTCGAAGAAGTAGCGACGAGGGGTCGACTTCGACACTTATTATGGGCTAATAACAAAACACCAAAATTATAATTAGGCATGAGCTATATAAATACTGCTGAAAACTCAATAACAAGAAATAAAAAACAATTCTTTTGCTAATAGTAAATCCCAAATTAATTTTCATCATTTAACAAATTAATCTCTCAAGCCAATAAAACAATAAAAAATTATAATTGGGCTCCACGAATTTAATATGCATGGATTATGTCAAGGTCATACGGCTCGATCCAGCATACAAATATATAAATTGTGCATTGCCGAGGGTCGAACAACACGAACCATAGATACATTTATTCTACTATCGAGGCGTTCGGCACGCTCCACAAGAAGAAAATCAATGCTTTACAAACAACCAATTCAAAGATTATTAAGAGGCTAATATTCAAAGAAATACCAATTCTCATTAAAAGTCCAGTAACCCGTCCAAAACTCAAGTAAATGAAACTCGACCTTTTACAATTCCTTTATCAAGTTTCAATATGATTTAAGAACTCAAATTAACAAGTAGGGTGCAAACACCGCAAGTATAACATGATTCGGGTCCTAAACTACCCGGACATTAGCATAATTAGTAGCTACCTACGGAATCTCGCCACCTCGTGTGTAGGTAGCCCCCACAAATAGAAGCACATATTAATTCAATACACCTATGGGTTTAATTCCCTCTTACAAGGTTATAAAAGAGACTTACCTCGTCTCAAAGCTTACTTTCCGGTCCAAACTGTGCTTTAACCTCAACACAGTGCCAAACGACTAGAAACTAGTCAAATGTTATATAAAATAATCAATACATGCTCAAAAGTTCATATTCTAACTATTAAAGTGATTACCCAATCCCAATTGAAGAACTCCTAAAATTTATCCGCGGGCCCACGCGCCTGGATTTCGGAAATTTTCGAAGAAAGTTATTACCCATAACCTCATGAACTCAAATATATAACTTTCATTAAATTGCATAATCATTTTCGTGGTTAAATCACATTTTTATCAAAACCTAGGTTTTTCATCTAAACTCATGATTTCACAAATTTTACATGTTAAATCTACCCATAATCTATTTATTTAACTCACATTAGATAGAAATTGCTTACCTCAAATAGCTAGTGAAAATATCTCTCTAACCAGCTTCAAAATCGTCCCAAGAAGTGCAATAAATGAACCCCAAATGCTCCATCCCGACTTAAATGGGGTTCTGCCTCCAGCATTTTTCGCACCTGCGGTGCCACTACCGCATTTGCAGTACCGCACCTACGGTGCTAGCTCCTCTTCTGTGGAATTCCTTAAAGGGCTTGCTTCTGCGGATGGGATTTCTGCTTCTACGATCCCGCTTCTGCAGCGACTGGGCCGCTCCTGCGGTACGATCCGCTTCTGCGTCCTCCCCAACTGCACCTGCACGTTTACAGGTGTGCACAAAAACCCGCATCTACAGTCCAAGGCCAACGTTCCAAAGCCGCTTCTGCGACCCAACCCACCCACCTGCGGGCTCGCACCTGCAGCACAAAGCTCGTAGGTGCGGGCACACCAGAACTAGTGCACCAGCAGCCCTCTTGAGTTTTAACTCACTTCGCGCATCGTCAGAATGGCCTCCGGGGCCCCTGAGGCCCCCTCCGAACGTTTCAACAAGTTTGAAATCATAAAATGGACTCGCTCACACCCTTGGAGCGCATAAAACAACATAAAAAAACTACGAATCACCCTTCAAACCAAATTGAATCAACTTAGGATCTTTGAGTTCTTCAACTTACACCGAGCACGCCGAAACATACTTAAACTACTCGGAATGACACTAAATTTTTCATGCACGTCTTAAATCACCATACAGAACTATAGGCGCAGAATTTCAAACGGACCTCGATTACTCCAAAACCTACTCCAAACCAAATTTAACGAACTTTAAACCTTCAAATAGCCAACTTTCACTATTAAGCGTCAAAACGCTCTCGGGTCGTCCAAAACCCGATCCGAACATACGCCCAAGTCCAAAATCATCATACGAACCTATTGGAACCGTCAAACCCCAGTTATGAGATCGTTTACCCAAAACATTGACTAGAGTCAAACTTAGCCCTTTTTGCCAACTTTAAGGAACCAAGTGTTCCGATACCAACCCGAACCCTTCTAAATCCTGAACTAACTATTCCCATAAGTCATAAAACAGTAAAAGCACATACGGAGAATCTTATTTAGGGGAACGGGGATCTAGAATGCAAAACGATCGATTGGGTCATTACACACACACACACACACACACACACATATATATATGTATGTATGTATTCTCCAATCGTGTGATTTGACCGGGTATATGTTGTTGTATATATTTATGTGTGTATTCGCACACGCACCAACACACATATACATACACACACAGAGACACAGATATATATATGTGTGTGTGTGTGTGTGTGTGTGTATGTATGTATGTATATGTATGTATGTATGTATTCTCCAATCGTGTGATTTGACCGGGTATATATTGTTGTATATTTTTATGTGTGTATATATGTGTGTGTGTGTGTGTGTGTATGTATATAAATATATATTCAATTTAGGATGTTATATATACGTAGATTGTAAGTAACAATTATCTATACGTGTTTGACCATTTTAACCACTAATACCGACCAATTTATATATGTAACTTATTAAAAAATAAATATTTAGTGCTATAAGTTGTAGTGCTATATTAAAACTTAAGTTGTAGTGCTATATTAAAACTTAAGTTGTAGCAACAACAGCATATACAAATATATATATATATATATATATATATATATATATATATATATATATATATATATATATATATATCCACATATACATACACACACATATCTTGTTTAAACACACACGCATGCACACCACACACGCATATATATATATATATATATGTGTGTGTGTGTGTGTCTGTATAAGTGTTTGGCCATTTTGACCACTAATACCGATCGATTTCGGTCGGTAGCTTATTTAAAAACAAAATGTATGGTGCTATAAGATGTAGTTTTATATTAAAACATAAGTTGTAGCAATAACAACATATACTCGATTAAATCACACAATTTGAGAATATATATGTGTCTGTGTGTGTACAGTGCATGAGCGTGTGCGCATATGTATGTATGTGTGTATGTATATAAATAAATAAATAAATAAATAAATAAATATATATATATATATATATATAGATATACAATTTACTATTTCCGACCGACATCGGTTGAAAAATTTATAATTATATGATAAATAATTATTTATTATCAAAAAAAATAATTGACATAGGGCGGGAAAAATTAAATTAAAAATTCCGACCGACATCGGTGGGTATTCTATATTTTTTTAATTAATAATTGTGTTTGTAGATAGTATGCAAGTCTGACCAGTCTTTGGTCAAAGATCGACCATTTTCCGACCAAAGGCGGTCAGAAAATGAAAATTTTTTTGTCGGACCACATAAACCAACCGATATCGATCGGTATTCTTATTTATAATTTTTTATTTGATTTTTTCGATGATTTTACTTTGTTTCAGACCGATTTCGATCGATATTTCTTTCCGACCGAAAGTCAATCAGAATGCCTTGGACAAAATTTGCCAGTTTTCTAGTAGTGCCTGTGCAAATTATAAGTTGGGCCAATATACAAATTTTGAATACTTGATGGTTATCCCGAAAAAATAATTGTGAAAGTGATCAGATTTGTGATTTTTATTAGTCAATAGTTTGTCGTCTAATTCGTTACTATTCAAATGCAATTTAAACAAACAAAAATGGGGTCGAAGTAGAACGTGACGAGCTACAAGTTGCAACGATGAACTAATCAACCTTTCATCACACACATATACAACGTAATATTCCAATTAATAATTATGATTCAATGGATTTGATCCCTCTATTCTTAATTAAAAGTTTTGAGTTTAAGTTCTAAGAATAGAAAAAGTTATAATAGAAAATGCTTCAAAATATTTAATGAATCTTACGTAATACGAATTTAAATTAATTGAAATACAGTTTTAATATGAGTATCAAATCGAGTGAAAAGTTAAAAGAGAGAGACAATAAAGTATAAACTAAAACTGACTTGTACATGTTGGTGCATGGGGGGATGTTCTAGCTTCCACTTGCCTCCAGTTCTTTAATCTTGACCCCTTTTACATTAATTTTCTTGGGGTTGTTATTTATTGCTTGGACAGCTTCTAGTCATGGGAATTCCAAAAAATATATTAAAAAGTAGGGAAGAAAACCCAGAATAGGAAAGATGGAGCAACTATTTAGGATTTAAGTTTTGTATAATGACAGTGTAAAGAATTTAATATTATCACTGCAATTTAATTTGTTATAATCAGATAGTAATTTAATTTTCAGGTTATCATGTTAAATTTACTAATGCCTATTATTGCAGCTTTTTATCTGATAATGCAAAAAAATTATACATTAGTAGTGTACAAATTTAAACTAATTTATTTATGTCCTATGCCGCGAGGCATGTCTGCAAAAAAAGAAAAAAAAGAAAAAAGGGGGTGGGGGGATGTCATCGTTTCCTTTATCTTTTATTTTTATCCAACTATCAACAACATTTTAGTTCATTCAGTCTAGCAATACAACGATTAGTTCTTTCAGCACTTGTAATCCTGAGCTTTGCAAAAATTTTGTATTGGTGCAATAATTATTTTGGAGGATAAAGGGACTTGAACCCTCGTGATTTTTAAAGTCAACGAATTTTTCTCTTATTATTAATTTCAATGTTATTGATATACCACACCATGCATAATATCATCAATAATCGATTAAAATAATATACTGCTACTTGATATTGATAATAGATGTGAAAAAAATATCCAAAAATTATCAGACTTAGATATTTATAACCCATCAAAGTAAAGAACCATAATATGTATTAATGAAATATACGTCTTTTTGATAGAGTTGAAAAAACAATATCTCGTTAATTCATTTAAAACTCCAAATGATTCAAATTTAGGGTGACTAGGGGGGAAGACGTCTTCTTTAATAAAAATAGTTTTTAGTATTTAATTTTCTGAATAACTGTTAGGGGTGGACATCGATCGATTCGGTTCAGTTTAATCGATTTTCGGTTTGTGATTTTAATAATCAAAACCGAATCATAATAACTTCGGTTCGGTTCGGTTCGGTTTATTCGTGTTTGGTTTGGTTTAATCGGTTCGGTTTTTCGGTTTCAAGCCATGGCAGTTTCTATCGAGGAATAAATTTCAGAAGGAGAGGAGCAAATATTTTGTATGCGCCTGTCAATATCTTCACTCCTTCGTTAGCCTATTTCTTTCTTGTGCAAATAAAGTACTCTCCGGTGGTGATTTTTCACTATTTCCACATTTCATAGTTCAATTGTTATTCAAAATTAAGCTACATAGGTATGCAAAATAAACCATTGTAAAACTGTAGGATGAAAGACAGAAAAGTCATCTGCCATAGGAGCATAATATCATCAAGATACGCATTTTCTCACTTCACGATGAGAAGATAAGGACTTAGGGCTTACCTGTGCACAAAGCAATCCCCGGCTAAAGCAGGCGTAGGGGTAGAACGATTCATTTTGAAAAGATATGAAAACAAAATATCTAAGCAAATAGAATAGCCTCATATTTGAGCTTTAAATTTTTGTGTATTGGTGAATTAGTCTCAGAATACACGTCAATAATTACAGGAGAAAAGAGAGCGAGTAGTATAGGTCATAGCCGTTTTTAGTATCCAGAACCAGCACATTTGTTGCAGAATACTAATCTGGTAAAAAGAGGCACCCAACAAAAAGAGATTCTTTTAGCTTCAGAGTGCAGTAACATAGTATATTACACGAAACTGATGGATGCAATCATACTCGAGACCAGATATTAGTGAAAGATCACTTGAATTATGTATCATTCATATCCAGACGCAATTCATAGTTATCTAATCAGCATAATGGTGTATAGAAGAATCATATGGGATATATGTTGCCTATTTCAACATTACTGTCTCTTAATGTGGGCATTTCAGAATGCGACATCATTTCAGAATCATTTTCCAAGAATATACCAAGTGACAGAAGCTATGTTGACGACAAAAAAATAAACAAACAAAAACGAAGTTGCTCCAGTAGTAATATTTAGTGCAGCAATAATTCGATTTTTCGGTTTAACCGAAAACTGAACCGTTAAAACCAAAAACCGAACCCAAAATCGAACTTTTAAAAACTATAAATTACAAACCGACCAAAAAACCAAAAAAATCGAAACCGAATAAACCGAAATTTTTGATTCAACCATTTTTTTTATTCGGTCGATATTATGTCCACGCCTAATTATTGTACATATTTTTCTAGAAAAAATATTATTCATCAAAATAAGAAATGACTTCGGCTAAAACAATTTAATTCTTGCTCATATAATTTGTTTCAATGAACAAGGAGTATTATTATTTACCTTTCAATCAATTAACAGACTCAACACTACATCATAATCCTAAATTAATTGGGTCTATAAATCATATGCATTCATCCAACTTTATTTAGATCATTAAATATTCACTTTCAAGAAGTATGGTGGAATGAGTATGATCTTTTCATTCTTAACCGAAACTCTCGACTTTGAGCTTATAAATAAAGAAACTCTTAGTAGTGAACGCTTTCTCTTTTAATAGATGGTATGCTTATGTGAATCTAAACTAATCAGATTAATGAATACTGATTATAAAAAAAGGAAAAAGATCATTCAATATTCAAACTAATTAATATTGATCGACAACTTTAGACGGTGGTCCACTTTGTATATGCCATGTACTTTGTACCAACCAAATAGCGAAGAATATTTAAAAAAAATAATTTCTCAAATAAACATTACATACCAAATAGGAGTTTTGAAAATAAATAGATTGTGAACGATAACCACAATATGCTTGGTCTCTCTCGTTCCCGTTACTGAATTCTGATTTTGTAAGTATATATGTATGTCTATGTTTTGCAAAAGAAGCTCCCCAAGTCTCAGTCTCTGGCCTATGAGATGTTTACATTACCATCAATCCATATCCATTTAATTTGTTACTCCATCATTATCAGAAACAAATTGGTAACTCCTTCGATTCTAAATATTAGTCGTCTTAAGAATATTTAAATTCTTTTGAAATATTTAATATTTTGAAAAGAAGGATATATACTGAATTATCTCGTCAGTCGGATAAAATTACTTTTTCTTTGCCGGTCTCTCATTTGAGAAGCGTTCCATGGTTATTGGTTTGATAAGTGGAGTGATGTGAATTAAGACATTTAAAAAAGAGGCATAAAAGGTAATTTTGACAAATAATTGTATGATTAAAGCTATGAAATATTTTCTGTAGAAGTATACTAAAGACTGAAAAGACAGATAATATAAATGGATGATTGTACAATACTGTTTAGTATCAAGTGGACAATAAATAGTGTTGGACCGTCCAATTATTTGCAGCTTAGATATTAACTCACCAATTGGAGCAGAATGAACTTAATACACAAAATATTCTAGACTTGCTTAGAAGGTTCAATGTTCAAATTGGTGGTAACTTTTAGTAAATTAATAATGTGATTTACTAAAATTTCAAACATCCTGCGACTTCAGACTTCACATACTTCAAGTTCCTCGTCAAAAAGGTGAAGCAAATAGAAATTCATCAACATTCATGTAGCCTTAGACTTTTTGGTCCTCTTAAAATTTCACACGAGCATTTGAACTTTGAATTTGACAAGTGGATTGTGCACCAGTAATTCTTTTTTGGTTTCCCACTCAATATTATTCGATATTTGTTTTAGGATCCGGATTAATCCGAATTTCTTTGTGTAAGGCCCATTAAAGAGATAACCGTTCCCTACTAAAATTTTTTTGGGATATTTGCATAAAAATATAGCACACTACATTACATTGCACTACATAGCCATGATTTTAAGTTTAGAGCCGAATAGCCAATTTTTCTTTTACAACAGTATTTAAAAACTTAGTACTACTGTACAATATTTTACACCTGATATATACAATTCTATAAAACTCTAACTATCTTTTTATAATAGTGTTTAAAAATCGGGTGTATAATATTTATACATTTGCTATATAATATTATACAAATTATACACTTACTGTAAATAATATGTCAACATTGTATAAAAGTGTGTAATAATATTTAACAAGTTTTATACACACTTTTACAAAAATTAGGTTTGTCTCTTATGAATTTCAACCCACGAAACTCTATCCGGAAATGGGTCAATACATCACCAAATTAATTTGAAATACTCTCAACCTCTAGATTTGAGTGTTCCCAATCATTATCAACAGTTTTCTTAAAAACCGTGAGTTGAATCTAACAAGAATTTTGAATTCAAATCTTCAAACCTACTTGAACAACTTCAAATTCTTCAATGGTGACCAAAATTTTCAAACCTCATCACTAGGCTTAGTTGACACACACCGGATGAGCAAGCTTAACGAGGATGATTTTCACGTCAACATCATAGCATTGGAATGATTTAAAGGAATTAAGATCAAGAATGCTATTTTGAAAATTTCGCTAGTCTTATAAATTAAGTCTACTTAGCTTCCTTTAGGTAAGGGTATTTCGGTTATTTAGCTTAGATAGCACTCTAGTATAAATAACTAAGCATTAGTGTATTTAGAGTTAGACTTGTTGAATGATAAACTTGAAGACATGCATTTATGAGTTTATGTCTTTAATTCCTTTATTGCTTTGTTTATGCTTTCATCAGTGTTAAACTAATTTTAGTTGATGAGCGATTAGTAGTGAATGATTAATTCCTTAATTACTTTATCCGAATTTTCAAGAGTTGCCAATCTCTTGAGGGTTTTCTTAGCGTAATTGATTTTTGTTTTTCCTATCAATTATAGGTATAGCTCTTATTTTGATTCTGCGTATTTTGCTATATATGTATTTTTGTTATAGTCTGTATCATCTTGGTATCAGAGCGGAGGTTGAGGATTGTTCTATCAATCCTTGGTCTTTGTTTTGATTATCATCAAATCAGAAAATTAAAAAAAATGAAAAATTTCCAAAACAAATAGAAAAGTATATCATTGTTCATTCATGTTTAAAATAAAAAATGATATAGTTCTTCATTATTTGTTCCCAAAATAGAAAGGAAGTGCGTTCTCTCGATTGATTCTGATATGAAAATATTAAATCTACTGCAAATTGGTTGATATCAGTGGAGAATCGGTAGCTCATCATTGATTTTGAGATAACAATTCAAAGTTTTGAAGGAAAATGTCTATTACCCAACATCATCGCACCTCGGAGAAAGTCTGGTTTGTTTTGAATCTAAAAATTTGGGGTTCAAAATCGATTGGGTGTTTAAGATTCTTGTTGAAAACACATTTGTGAAGCTGAATCTACAGATTTGGACCATTTGGGATCAATTTTCTAGGGTTTCGATCGAAAATTTGAACTGATTGGGCAGATTTGACGGAGAAAATGACCTAGGGTTCGTCGATTTAGTGAGTCTTGTTTCAAATTAATTTCGAGCTTTGTTCGAGCCGTTGTTGGGAGTTTATAGTCCGAATTTGAACTCCATTGGAAGGTATTGACGGAATTGAGTCGGATTGGCAACCTAAAGCTGAAGTCCAATAATAGAGTCTGGAGTTCTAGGTTGCGAATTGATGTTAGAAATCAAAAGTTGAGTTGAAACCATCCAAGCTATCGCTGGAGTTGAACTCGTTGTAGCTAAACTCGAAGGAGGCAAAGAACAGGAACCTGCTGTCAAGACCCAACCAGTTGTTTTGAGCTTTAAGGTTCCTTTCAGTGATTCGAGGTCTTGAATGGCTTCATATTGTGTATTATGACTTGCGTGCATGGTCAGATTTGATTTTCAGATGTTTCGGAGTGAATTTGGATGAGAGATTCTCACTTTAGAAGCTTAAGCTGAAAATGTTGACTGAAGTTTGACTTTTATGAAAATGACCCCGGAACTGTATTTTGATGGCTTCAATAAGTTTGTATCGTGATTTTGGACTTGGGCGTGCGCCCGGAATCGAATTCGGAGGTCGTAGGTTGATTTGTATTATTTTACAGAAAATTGGCAATTTGAAAGCTTAGAATGTTTATAAGTTTGACCGTAGATTTACTTCGTAACTTTCGTATTTGGATTTCTATTTAGGGACTTGGAATAGGTCTGTTTCGTCATTTGAAACTTTTTCGCAAAGTTAGGCGTTATTCCGAATAAATTTGATAGGAATCGGACGCACAATTGTATTTTTTAGAAGTTCTTGAGTTTCATATTGATTTCATAAGTTTTGGAGGTCCAATTCGTGATTTCAGATGTTATTTTGATGATTTGATCATGCTAACGAGTTCTTGTTATGTTTTTAGACTTATCTTGGTGTTTGGTTTGGTGCCCCGAAGGCTCTAGTGAGTTTCGTACGTTTTTCGGAATGTTTGGAAGAGTTTTAGTATTGCTAGCGTTGAACAGGTGCTGCAGGTCTCGCAAATGCGAGGTGGGAGATCGCATTTGCGAGAAATGGGTTAGTCTTCTAGGTTCGCATTAGTGAACCTTGTGTTCGCATTTGCGAAGGTGATCTGGGTTCAGCAGTGATCTGCGATCATCTTGATTGCTTTTGCGATGGTCCAAAGTTCGCATTTGCGAACTATTCGTCGCATTTGTGATGACAACAGGGATGGGAGGGATTTCACTTTTGCGATAATTTTTTTGCATTTGCGGGGTTCGCATTTGCAAACCTCAAGTTGCAATTGCGACACCAGCGCCTGGACAAAAAGCTGAGGGACGGAATGTTTTGTCTCATTTTCACATCTTTGAACCCTAGAATCGGTAGCAGGCGATTATAAAGAGGGATTTTCATCCATAATCATTGGGTATGTTATTTTGTTTAATTTTTAACTATTTTACATGATTATATGTGAGTTTTAACATAAAAATTATGAATATCAAAGTGAAATTTTGAGAAACTTTGTCTATAAATTGAAAAATAAGAATTTGAGTTTTGAGAGTCGATTTGGACTCGGATTTTGAAACAAAACACATATATGGACTTGTGGGGTTATGGGTAGTTGTGAAAAGATCATAACTTTAATTGTTGGAATTAATTTCTCTTGCATTATTTAATGTTATTGAGTTGATTTTGGTTAGATTTGAGCCAAGCGGAGGTGAATTGTAAAGGGAAAGCTAGTTTAGAGTATTGATTGAGCGCTTTTGAGGTAAGTATCTTGCCTAACATTGTGTGGGGAAACTACCCTGTAGGGATTGGTTTGTTTGCACTATTTGAACTTTGTGAAAGATGTGTACACGAGGTGACGAGTGTGTACACGGCTTATATGTGAGAATTTGACCGTTTTAGACTCTTAGGCTCTTATGTATATTAAAATGAAATTTCCTTATCATGTTATATCCTCCATTTCTAAATTTATCCTTACATGCCCTATTTGAAGTTGATTGGTTCATGTCCGATCTTTGTTGCCAAATATACTCTCACATGCTTTAATTATAATTGTTGCCTCTTTACTGTTATATGTTGTCTCTTCCGTGGTTGATTATCCTTAATTGAAGTTATTGTCACATGTTATCTCTTCAGTAATTGATTATCCTTATTTGAAGTGATTATTACATGTTATCTCTTCCATTGTTGAGTTATCCTTATTTGAAGTCACTATTACATCCTATTTCTTGTATTGTGATTTATCCTTACTTGAAATCGTTGTTACATGTTATCTCTCATATTGTTGAGTTATTCTTATTTGAAATTATTGATACATGTTACCTCTCTTATTTATGAGTTATTCTTATTTGAAATTGTTGTTACATGTTATCATGAAATCATTGTTACATGTTATCTCTCCTATCGTTGGGTTATTCTTATTTGATATCGTTGTTGCACATTATCTCTCTCATTGTCGAGTTATTCTTATTTGAAGCCATTATTACTTGTTATGTCTTTGATATTGAGCTTATTCTCCCGTTTCATTGTGTTTTATAATTCTTGTGTTGATTTACTTGCCGTACTCTCGAGTTATTATTGTTGTTGTTGTATTCAGTGTTGTTGTGCCGAGGGCTATGTGTGGTTGCTGTATTAGACTTGTTTGTAAGGAAATGATGTGGCATATGGGTATATGTGGAGCGAGTTGTTATATTGTATTATTATGTTTTTGGCACAGGTGATGTTGTTGAGAGGATTTGTTGGGGCTGTTCACACATGAGTTGTCCATGCTATTGTTATTATCGATATTTGCACATGCAGCATGACAAGGCAGCCTATATATGTGAGCTTGTACATGTGGCGAAACAAGAAGTGAATATTATTATGCACGTGTAGCGAGACAAGGCGAGCAATTACTTTATTATTGCGCACGCGGCGAGACAAGGGGGGCTATGTCAAGGATGATTTGTGATGGCCTAGGGGCATTGTTGATAATATTTGTGTAGTGGTGTGCCTACTTTATGTGAGTCATGCATTTGACGTTTTGTTGCATTGTTTCCTATGTTCATTCGTAGTCTCTGATCTTACTTGTTGACTCGAGTCGTTTTAGAACACTTGCACAAGCGTACACCATAATTAGTCACTTATATCAGTATAAGAAGATGAACCCTGGTGTTTATTGATCATTTACATGTATTCTTGTATACTTGCCTTCTCTGTGAGAGTTTTACTGTTGGCACGTGAGTTGCCCATGCGGATATGAGATATTATCACTCCCTTAGTACATGAGTTGTCCGTGCAGATATGAGATATTAATGGTATTGGCACGTGAGTTGTCCATGCATCATGTGAGTTGTCCGTTCAGTTGTGATTTGTAATGTGGGCACAAGATGCCAAGTGATTAGAGTTAGGGATTTGGGACCCATGATTTGTGATTATGAGGTGTGGTACCTCGGGAAAATTCTTGAATAGATCTTGTGTGAGAACAGTTGTTTTTATTGAGTTGTTATTTGTTTTCCTTTACTTGGTTTCATCGGACTTAAACTATATTCTGCTTACTTTGTAGCGTTATTACTTGTTGGCTCCTTGTTGTTAATTGTTGTTCTAGTTCTTATTGCAAGCATTGTAACATTATTCTTACCATGTTTAGCTTTATATTGTTCCCTATTAGTTTTATTCATAATTGTACATATTATTATGTCTAGTAGGTGTCTTGACTGTTCCTTGTCACTACTCCATCGAGGTTAGTCTTGATACTTACTAGGTACCGCTGTGGTGTACTCATGCTATGCTTGCTGCACATTTCTGTGCAGATCCAGGTATCTCGGAGCTTGTTGATCATTTGATAGCTGATCGAGTATTGCTGTGGAGACTTCAAGGTATACCTGTCGTCGCATTCGCAGGCCTCGGAGTCACCTTCTGAAACTTTACTTTGTACTGTTTATTTCTATTTCGGAACAGTTGTACTTAGAGATTTTGTAGTAAACTCAGTAGAGCTTATGACTTGTACTACCAGTTTTAGGGTATTGTATATCTACTTGGGATTGTTGGCTTTATATAGAAATTTCTGGTTCATGTTAAATAGTTGTTTCGTTAAAATCTGTTATTAATTCAGTAAGTAAGTGTTAGGCTTACCTAGTCTTAGAGACTAGGTGCCTTTACGACTCCTATGGAGTAATTTTGAATCGTGACAAGTTGGTATCAGAGCTCTAGGTTTCTAGGTGCTACGAATCATACGCAAGTTTAGTAAAGTCTTGTGGATCGATACGGAGGCGTCTGTACTTATCCGTGAGAGGCTGCAAAACTATTAGGAAACTTCACTTCTTTCATTCCTATCGTGCGAGTTTATTGATTTTGGAGTTTGAGCCTTTGTTATTTTGTTCTCTCACATATGGTGAGAACAGGAGCTGCAGTTACTGATGATGCTGCCCCCAAAGCCGGTGCTGTTAGGGGTCGGGGTAGAGGCCGAGAAGGAGCACATGCTACATATAGAGCACCTGCTAGAGCAGTAGCTGAGGGGCCACCAGTAAGTCTAGTTGGGGGACAAGCACTGGAGGCGTCTGTTGCTACCCCTGGACTTAAGGAGACTTTAGCGAAGTACCTGAGCATGTTTGGTACATTAGCTCAGGCAGGATTGATTTCGGTTGCACCAGCTACTTCACCGTCCGTGGGAGGAGCTCAGACTCCCGCCGCCCATACTCCAGAGTAGCAGGTACACCTTGGTCAGGTTTCGGATGTTATGCCATCACAACCTGTTATTCTGGTTCAGGCCGAGGTCAGGCTAGGGGCATCTGAGGAGGAGCATCTGAGACTTGAGAGGTTGAAAAAGTATCGTCCTCCTACTTAAAGAGGCCTAGCTACCGAGGATGCGTAAGATTTTCTAGAGAGGTGCCACCGTATTCTCTGCACCATGGGTATTGTGGAGACGAGCGGAGTTGCTTTTACTACGTTTCAGTTATTTGGAGCAGCATATCAGTGGTGGCAGGTTTATGAGGAGGGTAGACCAGCGAATGCAACGCCACCCACTTGGACTTGGTTTTTAAAGATGTTTTTGAGGGAGTTTGTTCCCTAGACCCTCCGGGATGCATGGTGCACAGAGTTCGAGAAACTGCGTTAGGGCACTATGACAGTATTAGAGTACGCTATCAGATTTAGTGAGTTGTCCTATCACACACCTAATTTGGTTTCTATAGCTAGAGAGCGAGTCTGCAGGTCCATTGAGGGGCTCAATTATGGTATCCAACTCAGCATGGCTCGGGAGTTGGAGATGAATGTTCCATGTCAGCAGGTGGTAGAGATCGCTCGCCAATTAGAGGTATGTGTGGCCAGGAGAGAGAGGACAGGGAGGCTAAGAGGCCTCGTGGACCGGGGGATCTACTGATCCCTCTTTTGGATGCAGGGTACGTCATGGTAGAGGTTTTGTGTATCAGCCCGTTCAATTTGTACTTCAAGCTTCATGCAGTGTCTCAGATATCCATGGGTCCCAGAGTACTTGTACCAGATAGCTCCCACAACCACGTAAGTGGAGGGGTTGCTTTGAGTGTGCGGATACTAGCCACATGGTGAGAGATTTCTCCAAACTCTGGATATATGTCATAACGTGGTATTCAGGCTATGGTTCCATTTGCTGCTATACCTGCATCGCCAGATAGGGATGGAGGTCAGGTGGGTGGAGGTTGCCCAAGAGCGGGAGGCCGTGCCTATTGTTATGCTCTTCCTGGTTGGGCGGAGGTTGATGTACCACATGATGTCATTACAGGTATGCTTTCGGTTGTTATAGAGATGCATTTGTGTCATTTCGATTCGGTCCTATTTATTGGTAAGATTCATCCTACCATGTTTCAGATATGGTTGTGTTTTGTGGTTCTTGTACTCTATTCATATGTTCATGCCAGTTGGGGAAACTCAATTATGATAGCCCGTGTCTATCGTTTTGGTTTAGTTGCTAATGCGGGCCATGAGACTTGGGTGAACTTTCTATTAGCTAATGCCGTGGGTTTTGATGCTTTTTTTGTGTGGCTTGGCCACGACCTGTGATTTAGGTGTTCTACAGGTATGAGAATCTATTACGTGTTGTGGTTTTGGGTTCTACGAGGTTGATTTAGTAGAATGGTTTAATTGCTGAGATGTTTATCTTACTCGTGATTCCGAGTGGAGGATGGGGGCCTGGTGTTCTTTGTGAATAGGTGCATTTGCCCCAGGCACTGTGCTGCTGTGAAGTCATATTAAGGTAAGATTTTGTTGTAGTTGTTGTGTGTGTCTTGCTTCTTCCTTGTGGATTGGATCCGCAGTATGGTATCGGTGGGGAGTTGTGCCTGTTTGACTTGTTTGGTAGTTCTCTCATGTGTTTCTCTTTTCATATTCAGTCGTATTCGAGTTATGCTTGTTGGGTTTGATTTGCGATGTATGTGCTCGGGTGGCATTCGATGTGGCTTGTTGATCGGGTGAGCAACAATGAGTATCGGATGTCTCTTGTATCATATTTAGCGTCGTGAAGGTTTGGAACAAGGTTCTAGTCGATATGAGTCTATTTGCCGTTACCGGGCTTGGTAATGGGCATCTATTATGGTTAGAGTTGTTGCTATGGCATATGGATGATGTGTTATGTCGTGTGGTCATACCTTGTGGGTGTATGCATGAGCTGTTGTAGCTAGTTGAGGATTTTACAGTATATTTGTGTGATAATAGAGCACTTGGTAGATGTGGAAATTTGATTCTAAGGTTTATCGGCATGAGTAGAAGGAATAATCTTTTGTTGAAATGATGTTGTCGGTCTTATGTGGTTTTGGGTGACGTGGGATCACCCCGTGTGTATGTGCACGATGAGTTTATACAATGATGTGATGGCTTGGGAAAGACTTTTGTCACGTTCGAGGACGAATGTTTGTTTAAGAGGGGGAGAATGTAACGACCGACATGTCGTTTTTAAGGCCCGTTCAGTGGTTTGAGGTCTTGAATGGCTTCATATTATGTATTATGACTTGTGTGCATGGTCGGATTTGATATTTGGATGTTTTGAGATGAATTTGGATGAGTGATTCTCACTTTACAAGCTTAAGCTGAGCTTAAGCTGAAAATATTGACTGAGGTTTGACTTTTGCTAAAAACGACGTCGGAACGGTGTTTAGATGGCCCCAATAGGTTCGTATTATGATTTTAGACTTGGGCGTGTGTCCGGAATCGAATTCGGATTTCCGTAGGTTGATTTGTGTTATTTTGCCGAAAATTGGCAATTTAAAGGCTTGTAATTTTTATAAATTTAACCGTAGGTTGACTTCATAGCTATAGTGTTTGGATTTCTGTTTTGGAACTTGGAATAGGTCCGTTTCGTCATTTGGAACTTGTACGCAAAGTTTGGCATCATTCCGAGTTGATTTGATAAGAATCGGACACGCGATTGTGTTTTTACAAGTTCTTGAGTTTCAAGTTGATTTCATGGGTTTTGGAGGTCCAATTCGTGGTTTCAGATGTTATTTTGATGATTTGATCGCGCGAGCGATTTTGTGTTATGTTTTTAGACTTGTGTTGGTGTTTGGTTTTGAGCCCCGAGGGCTCAGGTGAGTTTCATACGCGTTTCGAAGTGTTTGGAAGAGTTTAATATTGCTAGTGTTGAATAGGTGATGTAGGTCTCGCATATCCAAGGTGGGAGATCGCATTTGCGAGAAATGACTTAGTATGCTAGGTTCGCATTTGCGAATCCTCTGTTCGCATTTGTGAAGGTGATCTGGGTTCAGCAGTGATCGCATTTGCGATCATCTAGATCGCTTTTGCGATGGTCCAAAGTTCGCATTTGCGATGACAGCAGGGATGGGAGGGATTTTGCTTTTGCGATAATTTTCTCGCATTTGTGGGGTTCGGATTTGCTAACCCCAAGTCACAATTGTGACACCCGCGCCTACACAAAAAGCTGAGAGATGGGAATTTTAGTCTCATTTTCACCTCTTTGAACCCTGGACTCAGTAGGAGGCGATTTTCATCTATAATCATTGGGTATGTTATTTTGTTCAATTTTTAACTATTTTACATGATTATATGTTAGTTTTAACATCAAAATTATGAATATCAAAGTGAAATTTTGAGAAACTTTATCTATAAATTGAAAAATAAGAATTTAAGTTTTGAGAGTCGATTTGGACTCGGATTTTGAAACAAAACACATATATGGACTCGTGGGGTTATGGGTAGTTGGAATCTACCCTTGGACCCTGATTTCGACTGGGCAGGCCCGGGGTTGACGATTGTTGACTTTTAAGAAAGTGTGCAAATATCATAGCTTTAATTATTGGAATTAATTTCTCTTGTATTATTTGATGTTATTGAGTCAATTTTGGTCAGATTTGAGCCGAGCGGAGGTGAATTGTAAGGGGAAAGCTATTTTAGAGTATTGATTGAGTGCTTTTGAGGTAAGTATCTTGCCTAACATTGAGTGGGGAAACTACCCTGTAAGGATTGGTTTGTTTGCACTATTTGAACTTCGTGAAAGACTTGTACACGAGGTGACGAGTGTGTACACGGTTTATATGTGAAAATTTGACCGTTTTAGACTCTTAGGCTCTTATGTACATTAAAATAAAGTTGCCTTATCATGTTATATCCCCCATTGCTAAATTTACCCTTACATGCCCTATTTGAAGTTGATTGTTTCATGCCCGATCTTTGTTGCCAAATATGCACTCTCATGCTTTAATTGTAATTGTTGCCTCGTTACAGTTACATGTTGTCTCTTCCATGGTTGATTATCCTTAATTGAAGTTATTGTCACATGTTATCTCTTTCATAATCTGTTATCCCTATTTGAGGTGATTATTGCATGTTATCTCTTCCATTCTTGACTTATCCTTATTTGAAGTCATTGCATGTTATCTCTCTTATTCTTGAGTTATTCTTATTTGAAATCATTGTTACATGTTATCTCTCCTATCATTGAGTTAATCTTATTTGATATAGTTGTTGCACATTATCTATCTCATTGTCGAGTTATTCTTATTTGAAGCCATTATTACTTGTTATGCCTTTTATTATGAGCTCGTTCTCCTATTTCATTGTGTTTTGTAATTTTTGTGTGATTTACTTGCCGTACTCCCGAGTTATTGTTATTGTTGTTGTTTTATTCGGTGTTGTTGCACTGAGGGTTATATGTTGTTGTGGTATTGGACTTGTTTGTAAGGAAATGATATAGCCTATGGGCACATGTGGTGCAAGTTATTATATTGTGTTGTTCTATTTTTGGCACACGTGATGTTGTTGAGAGGATTTGTCAGGGTGTTCACACGTGAGTTGTCTGTATTATTGTTATTATCGATATTTGCACATGCAGTGTGACAAGGCGGGCTATATATGTGTGTTTGCGCATGTGGCGAGACAAGGCGGGAATATTATATGCGCATGTGGTGAGACAAGGCGAGCATTTACTTTATTGTTGCGCACGCGGTGAGACAAGGGGGGCTATGTCGGGGATGATTTGTGGTGACTTGTGATGGCCTAGGACATTGCTATTGATAATATTTGTGTAGTGGTGTGCTTACTTTGTGTGTGTCATGTATTAGACATGTTGTTGCGTTGTTTCCTACGTGTCATTCGTTGTCTCTGATCTTACTTGTTGACTTGAGTCGTGTTTGAATACTTGGACAAGCATACACCGTAATTAGTCACTTATATCGGTCTAAGAAGATGAACCCTGACGTTTATTTATTATTTGCATGTATTCTCGTATACTTGCCTTCTGTGTGAGAGTTGTACTGTTGGCACGTGAGTTGTCCGTACGGATATGAGATATTGTCACTTTCTTAGCACACGAGTTGTCCGTGCAGATATGAGGTATTAATGGTATTTGCACATGATTTGTCCGTGTAGCACGTGAGTTGTCCGGGTGTGATTTTTAATGTGGGGCACGAGATGTCATGTGATTAGGGTTCATGATTTGGGACCCGTGATTTGTGATTATGAGGTGTGGTACCTCGGGGAAATTCTTGAATAAATCTTGTGTGAGAGCGGTTGTTTTTATTGGGCTGTAACTTGTTTTTCTTTACTTGGTTTCACCAGACTTAAACTGTATTCTGCTTACTTTACAGCGTATTACTTGTTGGCTCCTTGTTGTTAATTGTTGTTCTAGTTATTATTGCAAGCATTGTAACATTATTCTTACCATGTTTAGCTTTATATTGTTCCCTGTAAGCTATATATTCATAATTGTATAGGTTATTATGTCTAGTAGGTGTCTTGATTGTTCCTCGTCACTACTCCACCGAGGTTAGTCTTGATACTTATTGGGTACCGCTTTGGAGTACTCATGCTATGCTTGCTGCACATCTTTGTACAGATCCATGTACTTGGAGCTTGTTGATCATTAGATAGCTGATCGAGTATTGCTGTGGAGACTTTAAGGTATACCTGTCGTTGCGTTCGCCGGCCTCGGAGTGACTTTCTGAAACATTACTTTGTACTGTTTATTTCTATTTCAGAACAATTGTACGTAGAGATTTTCTAGTAAACTCAGTAGAGCTTATGACTTGTATTACCGATTTTGGAATGTTGTATACTACTTGAGATTGTTGGCTTTATATAAAATTTCTGGTTCAAGTTTAATAGTTGTTTGGTTAAAATCTGTTATTAATTCAGTAAGTGTTAGACTTCAATAGTCTTAGAGACTAGGTGCCATCATGACTCATATAAAGGGATTTTGGGTCGTGACACCTGCACTTTGAACTACGCCTTGATTGAGCTTTAACCTGCAGCTGATGAGTTCTTGAAGCTATTACGTAGGCTGCTCAATCCTCGACACATTAGGTTTGGTTCTTCTGAGCTTAAACTTGTTGTTTCTGAAAGTCAATGAGAACTGAAATTCCTTCATGGATTCTGGAATTATTGTTGGAAATTTTGAGTTTATTCTGCTGAAATTAAGTTCAGTTCTAAATTATTTTTGCAATTCATCCTGAGTGTCTGAACTAAATTCATCTTGTTCTACTATTGATTGTGAAGCTGATATGAGTTTGAATTTCAGGTGACTGATTGAATCTTAGAATTGTATTTGTGGAAGAATTCTAGAATTGTACTGATCGACTGTCTAAGGTCTGCTGAAATTTTAGGAATTAAGGTCTGAAATTTTAGACAATTGATTTTTTGCTTGATTAAGTTGCATTGTGTGTGTTCTGCACATCTTGTTCCTACACTATTTTGAAGCTTCTGCACTATATAAAATTTGTGTGCAGTTGATTCTGAAACCTTTTGGGAAGTAATTGAGGTGGTTTGAGCAAAAGAAAATTGTGCCATGAATCTGCAGCAAAGGGCACTAGTACTAATCCACATTGTTAGAGTTTGTTGTGAGATTTGAAGTCAAAATTTGTTGTGAAGGAAATTGAAACTGTTTCCAGAAGATCCAAATTGTTTACTGCAATTATTCTGATCAGTTGTGTCTGTAATCTGTTGAATTCTTTCCATCTATGAGAACCTATCAGTTGTCGGACTGAAACTCTTCATTGTGTTTGCTACACTATTGTGGTATTTCTGCACTGTCTTAAGCTTACTTAGTGAGATTTTGAGAAGAAAAGTCAGGTTTAATACTTGCAAATTTGCAGGAACTTATTCAATGAAGTTCAAAATAAATTTCTGCACTTTTCTACATTGTTTTGAACTTGAAATTCTTGATTATTGCTAAGCTGATAACCTGCAGTAGCATAGTGAATTTGTGACCGTAATTTTTGCACTTACTGCTAGTTGCCTCAGAAGATTTCGCCAGTTTGTTGCACTAATCTACACCGTATTATCACCAGTTTCACACCTATTTTGCCCCAATTTTGCATCAGCTTTGGACAACTCTTAGAGCTGCCGATTTCTATTATTTTAGGACTAGAAATAGAGTTAACAATAAAGGTTCAATTTGTTTTCAGTTTTAGCCAAAGTTTAGCTCTGTTTCTTGATCACATTCAGCAATATTTTGATAACCAATTCTGCAGTTTTGGGACAGTCTTGAACCAACTGCGAGGTGCCACATTGTTTTGACCAGAAAGGAGCTGCAGTTTGAGCATCCATTGCATAGTTCCTCTGCAATCCTTTTGGACTATTTTCTGCAGGAAAACTTATTACCTGCAAAGAAAAATCTGAATACTTTCAGCTAGAAATTTGCGCTGCCTCTATAATTTTGGGCGCTGATCTAAGTGGAAGTTTAATTGCTGTCAAGACTAAACATCAGAGTTTCTTGAACAATTTTGAGTAGTAACATACACAATTTGGAAGTTATTTTTGGTTGGCAAGGGTTTTGCAATTACAACAATTCCAGAAGTTCAGAAGTTCAAAAAGGTTAAAAAAAGTTCAGAAGATCAGAAGTTCAGTAGTTCTTCTGTCTTGTTTCTATCAAATTTTCTGTCCAACTAATTAATCTTTCTCTTCTTGTTTATTAATTCTAAACTAGTGTATACCTGATATTAGTTCATATTAAGTTTTAACCTAGTTTTCTGCGTGCTTGATTTTATTTCGTGCTAACTGTTTCGTGCTTTTATCTTTTAATTTAGTTGTGAATTGCTTGGTTCAAGTCTGTTTGCTTTTAATTGTCTGTTCTTGTGAATACACAATTTTCACTCCACCCCAAAGAAAGTTAAAACTTGTTGTGAAACCTTGGGACTTATGTTTGCTAGCAATTTTGACATTCGCTAGTTGAGGGGAATAAAGGCAAGAGTGAATAGGATTTCGACCACGCAAAAACCAAGTGGTGCAAAGTGTGATACACAAGGGTTGAGCGACATCAAGTGAGCTTGGTGAGGACTTTACTACTAATTTGTTTGCTCGTTCTATAGGCATCATGGAGTACGGGCGAACTTCTAACCCTAATTGTGATCTACGGGGTGAGACTCCAATGCATGAAATCGCATCTACGCTTTATGGCATAAATGAGTAGGTTACCAATCTTACCATATTGCAACACGAAGCGCATGCAAGGTTGAATTTCATGATGAAAAAATATCACTTGAGGCGACAAGGAAGAGAGAGTAGTATGACACTTGCTAATTCCTCTACTACATCCTCTCCTTCATAAGTGCGACAAATGCTTCAAAGAGAAAATCTAAAACATAAGCAAACTATCCAAATACCACAAAACATAGCAAGGCGACCATAGTAACCAAAGGGACCTTATTTTCCTCTACCAAACTACTGATCACATCCAATTCACATCCCAATTATATGAAATGATAGCTATAATAATAAACCCAACACGAGCCGGGGTCAAACCCACAAGGAGTTTAGATTGGGTGTTAAGTTAAATAATTAAGAGAGCAATTCGAAATAACTAGATTTAACTTCCAAACAAAAGTGTATATCATTTTTGATAAATTAAACTACTCAGGATTTTGACTAGCTATCAAACAAGAAATAATTGAAATATTTTTGAGGTTTTATCAAACAGAGAAAAGCTTAGGGTTGTAAGCTTAACCCAGGTGTAAATAGAGTAAATTTTTGCTTGCTTGATAGATCGAGGTTTGTGATGACTCTCAATACACAAGTACTCACTCAATACCTCTCGTTTAAAGAGTGATTGTATCCAAATTGGCTCTCTCAAGTCCAAATGGGTAGCAATGAAAGCAATAGAATATGAGTCCAAGTTAGATTATTCCTATCTCTAGTTCAAATCCTTTAATTAAAATAGGCATGAATCAATATTTGCAACTATTAATTCTAACTTTAAAGCATAAACAAGGCTAAATAACACTAATTCTATCAATAGCAAGAATTAATATTAAACATCAATAAGTTTTATACACTAGGGTTGGATCACAACCCTGGATAAAAATCTAGCTACTCATGGAAATGGACATAGAAAGATGAAAACAATAAGAAATTAAAGACTTAAAGCTAAAAAAGGGAAAAGTAATTCATCCTCTCTAATTGTAGATCAAAGTTTCCCCAAATAGCTAAGAATAACTACTAGTTACTGCTACAATATGATAAGATGACCTAAAAAATGATACACGCTTATTTATAGTGCTCCAAAATTTCTGACAGAAATACCCTTCAGAGGGTTTTGTGGCCGTACTTTAGCGTCTGCGGCCGTACTTCAGCTTCTGCGGTCGCACTTGTATTTATGTGTGCCATAATTGAGGATGCTTCAGACTTGTTCCATTGCACAATCTCTGATGTTTCAGGCTTTTCAGTGCGAACCTGTTTTCCAGACCAAGTGCAACCATATATTTTAGTCTGCGGACAGCACTTCTGCCAATAATCCTTGAAGCTCCAGTTCTTCTTTTGCGGTCGCATTTCATCTTCTGCGGATCGCACTTGCTTTCGCGGTCGCAGATAGAATTCTTCGGACTACACTTTCCTTAGCATTTCTCCTCTTTGCTGAACTTGGATACATCATCTCTTTTTGAGTTATTTTTCTTCATTGAGTTCACATTCTCTAATATACCTGCAATTTAACCATTTCCATTAGATTCGGAGATAAAAATCATTACTTTCGGATTAAAAATATAGCAGGAAGATACTAATAAGTGGTTAAAATTCACACTTATCACCTACCTACTAACAACACTAACTACAACCCCCACCAATACATCAACCACCACAAGTACCTCAATTACAACCTTATGAAACTTCACCACTACCTAGACCACAAGTAATTTGTCAAGAGCCACGGATAATGAACAACCCACTCTTTCGACATGATCAAGAGGAGACTTTGAATGAGTTGGATGACATCCAACAAGTTGTCAATGAAGAATATAGGAGGGATGAAGTGTACCAAAGGGGAAGAGACCAAATGAGTTTGAGAGCAACCTTGGAAAATGCAAAGAGAAAAAGTAAGGATCAGAGACAAAAAATAAAGAAAAGTGACAACTCTTGAGTGGGAAAAGGAGAGGAAGTGTGGACTGAAGAGAGTAAATTGTCACAAGAAAAGAGTGAAGAGTTTGAAAAGAAATTGAGAGAAAAGAAAGAGGGAAAACAAAAAGAAAGTGAGGATTTTTCTTATTCTAATGCTACTAACCTTTCTTCTTTCTCTAGTTGTTTTGTAACTTGTGTAGGAACTTTTGGACATGAAATATCAAGTGAATTTCTATCCGCTTTGAAGAGCTTGGAAGATTATCAATCTACCTTTTCAAGAGGACTTATAGAATTAAATGAGAAAGTGCAACGTAAAGAGAAGACTTTAGACGAGCTTCCAGGTAAAATAGATTATTCTTCTACTATTGCTAGTTTAGTTGATTGTGGTGACACATTGAGTTTGAAATATAGCTATGAAAATGATGAGTTTGATAATTATTTATTTTATGATGAGAAAAATAATTGTGGCTTGCAACTAGCTAAGAGTTCTTGTGCATTATTGGATGATTCTAGTTTTTTATTTTACGACTCTTTAGTTAGTGATGATGTTGAGTCTTATGGTAGCCCACCTTTATGGGATGATGCATGTGATGATTCTTTTGACTCTACTTTAACTTTGTTGAAAGAAAGTTTTGTTCTTTATAAATAAATGAGTCGAGAAGAATGTGTTGATGAATTTTTTGGTTCTATTTCCATTCCTTTGGAAGAAAGACTTAATTATTATGATGAAATGAGTAGGTGTGCATATGGAGATGATTTGGTTGAGAGTAAAAGAAAAGTGAAGTCTTTGATGCTAACACTAGTATTAATTGATTTACTTCTCTTATTTCTACTTTTGAAAGAACATTCTCGTTAGATTTTGCTAATGCCTATATAAGAAAAGGAAATATTTATTTTGGTATTTTGAATGATTGTTTGAGCCAAAAGACCATAATTTTATTGAATAATTTGTGAAGTTTCAGCAAGAGAAAGTTGCTAATGGTAAGAAAGGCCTTGAACTAATACTTTGGCATACTTTTTGTCAAGAGCTTTTCTTTTTCCCAAAAGTAAGAATGGTATTACATTTGGCTTATGCTTATGAGGAAGAGATTCATAACTTTTAGTATTTTTATATTCTTTATAAGATGATTCATGATGTTGGCCTATATCTTAAGTTGTGTAACGACCTGACCGGTTTATTTTTATATCAAGCACATCGTTTGGCGGTTTGAGACTTTGAGTAGCTTCACTTTATGTATTATGACTTGCACGTGTGGTTGATTTCTATTTTAAGTTGAAAGAGTTGACCAAGGTTTGACTTTTGAGTAAACTACCTCGAAATTAGGATTTGAAGGTTTCTATAAAATTGTAAGGTGATTTCAGACTTGGGCGTATGTTTGGGTTGAGTATCAAATGGTTTGGGACCATTTCGGCGCTTAATATCGAAAGTTGGTATTTTTGAAGGTTTTGAAATTTGTTAAGTTTGACTTGGAATAGATTTCAGTGTTATCAGACTCTAGACGGCGTTCCGGGACCATGGTTAGGTTCATTTTATTGATTGGAACATGTGTGTGAAGTTTGGTCGTGATCCAGAATGTCTAAGTAGGATTCGGATGCGTTCAGCAAAGTTTGAATGTTTGAAAGTTAAAAGAAGGATTGTGATCGCCGATTCGTGGTTTTGATGTTACTCGTGGTGTTTCCGGCCTTTGGACAAGTGTGAATAAGGTAATGGGACATGTTGGTGTGATTGGACAGGTCCGATGGGCCTAGGGTGTGTTTTAGGATAGTTTTGGACCAAGTTTGGATGCTTGTTGCTAGTGTTCGTTTCTGGTGTTATTCTTCGTGAAGGTGAAGGGATGCACACGTTCGCGAAGAAGGATTTGTGGATGCTGGGAATTTGTGCTATGCGTTCGCGATGGACTCACATTCATGAAGGTATGGGGCAGAGGTGTATCGTATTCGCGACAACGGCCTCGCGTTGGCGTAGGTGAAGCTGGCCTAGAGACTTTGGCCTTCAGGTTCGTGTAGATGTGGCCGCGTTCGCGAAGGGGCGGCTTGGTGAAGCATCGTGTTCGCGAACCTTGTCTCGCGTTCGCAAAGAAGGTTTTTGGAGCATGAGCTGGTTGTGCTTCACGAACGCGAGGGACATGTCGTGTTCGTGATACAGGGTCTCTTGGGAAGAATATATGTTAGCAAAATTGGGTTTTGACTCATTTCATCTCTTTCACTCTTTGGAGCCGATTTTGGGCGATTTGGAGGAGCCATTTTCATCACCTATCATGAAGTAAGTTATTCCCGCTGGTATTAAGTTAAATACATAGATTATATGTGGTTTTGAACATGAAAACTTGTGGAAATTATGAGATTTGTGAAGAAAATCTAAAAATGGTAATCTTGGATTTTGACCACAAAATTGAACATGAAATTAGGAATAAATTATATATTTGAGTTTGTGGTGGTATGGGTGGTATTTATTTTCGAGAATTTTTCGGAATCCTATTTTGATTGGTTTGCACGTTGTTTGATTAGTTTAGGATCGTTTGGCATCGGTTTGAGATGTTAGAGAGGCGTTATAGCCGATTATCGGATTTCAGAGTGAAGTAAGTCTTCTCTCTAATCTTGTGAGGGAAAAACTACCCCGTAGGTGTTAAATTTTTAATTGCTACTAGTTGTGGGTGCTACGTACACATGAGATGATGAGAGTCCGTACGTAGCTAAAATCATGTTTATGTCCGGGTAGACTTAGAACTTTATCATGCAATATTTGTATTATTTGAACTCAACTTGTTCGTTTAGTTACTTAAATTTATGATTGAAATTTGATTAGGGATTATGTTAGGCCGAGCTTCATTACCTTGAGTTTTGGCGGAATACTTGATTGTTGGTAAAAAGTATGCTTTCTTTATGTGCCCATCCTTGTGTTGTAATTGTTTGACCCGTAGTTCTAAGAGTTTTTCTATTCCTGTGAATTGAGCTGTACACCTCGGCAGTGCTATGAAATAGCAATATGGATTGATCCGTACGATCTCGGCAATAGATTCGAGATGCATCCATGGATCGTGCCGTGACCTCGGCAAGGTATGTACATAACTATTATAGATCGGGTCATAGGACCTCAACATAATTTATGATTAATGCCGTTAGGAGTCCAAATATTCATTAGATTTTCCTTTTGATTTGAGACTTGGCATTTACATGATATTTCTTTTCTGTTTGAGATAGCATATGATATTTGAGGAATTTCATATTGTCATTATGCTGGAGGATTATGTTAGTTACAGTTTCTTACCTCATTATTACCATTGTATTTTATATCTATTTATAGTTTATTTTACTGATTGTTGGACCAATAGCAAGTGTAGATGTCGACCCATCGCCACTGCTTCTTTGGGGTTAGGCTAGATAATTACTGGGTACACGTCGATTTACGTACTCATGCTATATTTTTGCACTGATTGTGTAGGTACTGAGACAGGTACTTTTGGTGGTCATTTGGGTGCATGGGCGCAACTGTTGAGGGGACTTTATGGTGAGCTGCGTTTCATGTTACGACCTGCAGCACACAGAGTCTCCATCATATTCATTTATTTTGTCCTGTCTACTTTACATTCTAGACAGATGATGTATTAGTATTGTACTTCTTAGTAGACGCCCATGCACTTGTGACACGGGGTTTTAGGAATTTAGAATTTCTCTCTTGATTGTATTCCTCTATGATTTTTTGGTTTACATTTTTGCCTTATTCGGACATTTAAAATAATAATATCTATATTTTCTATAAAAACGAGCGATTGCCACTCCTTATTTATTTAATTGCTTCGGAATATATTTTTGATTAACTATTAATGTGTTGATATATTTGTTTGCTTGCCTAATGATGGCGTTGGGCACTATCACAACCTATGATGGGATTTGGGTCATGATAGTTTGGTATCAGAGCACTGGGTTCACTTAGGTCTCACGGGTCATGAGCAAGTCTAGTAGAGTCTTGTGGATCTGTATGGAGACGTTTGTACTTATCTTCGAGGGGCTACGGTACTGTTAGGAGAACTTCCCTTTCATGATTCCTCCTCGTGCGATTTGATTTCATTGATGCTTATTTCTTCATTTCCTTCCTACTCATTTTTACGTGATGTCGAGCATTTGGTATCAGTTAGGCGCCTATGAGTTGTGGAGATGCTACAGATATGGTACAGGATGTCTTTCTGTATGTATGTAGGTGGATTACTAACGTCGCCTTATGGAGGGGTGTTCTGTCATTTCACTCCAGTGTTAGTGTTGCTCATGATTTCGAGGTTATACACAATGTATTTTGATGATCATGTGTTGTTATCGCGCAGTGTTGGTGTGAATGGTAGGATGCTTGTTTATGTGTCGTGGTAGTGAATGATTCTTGGGAGGATTATTAGATTCAATATTGGGAGATTCAGTTGTTAATTCCAGAGAAGGAGAGGCAAATGGACTATGGATGTTTAGGTTTTGGTTGGCGGAGTAGCTAGACTTGATAATTTCGAACTTAGTGGAATTCTTGTCTGTGTTGTGGTGTTGTTATCCTTTTTTTGAGTGGATTAAGGCTCGTTGATATGATGGTCTTCATTTGTTTGCCTCTGGGGCATAGTATTGTGAAGTAGTACCTAAGAAGCGGTTATCAGAGATGGCGGTATATGGCTTCAGGGCCGAATCGATGTCTCCATTGCCGATGGTTCGAGGGAGATGATCCTCGAGGAGGCTCGGAGGTTGTGGTATTTTATTTGTTCGTGCATTATAAAGATGGATCATGATTCGAGGCAACATTTTTAGCAGCGAAGGATAAGAAGGAACATGGTGGGTAGAAGACTAAGTCTATGTATCTCGTTTGAGATGGTGGCCTCTACACTTAGGAAGTTTGAATATGACAAAAAGGATTTTGTTTGAAACATAAAGGGATGGGAATGCTTGATTGTCGTTGTGAGATGCAATACAACTTCTAGTATCAAACGTATTATTGGACCTTCAGTTGATGTTAATGGAATGAACGGATCCTTACGGCTGGCGGGTGAATGTGGACCCAAGAGAATTAACTGATTTCATAGTAGATGTGACCACGACAATGTCGTTGGGGGATGTCGGTATGAGGTTACACATTTGGGCTATATCCTGTGAGAAGGTTAAGGATCGAACGATTCCTGATAAAGTTCTTACAAAGAGTTCTACTTTCTATCCAACATGAGATATATACTACGATATGGGCTTGGAGCACTTGAAGACGATGGTGCGATTGTCAGGAGGTTGAGTTGTGTTTGGGCTGACAATTCGCGGTGCGTTATGATTAGTGCAACAAGAGCTTGCGAGAAATTTGGATGAGTAGCGGTCTGAGATCATGATGGCTAGGAGGAGAAGTCATTATGGGCCTTTGGATTTTGTAATTATGGCCTGAAGCTACGTGGGGGAGCCTGCCGTCAGTGGTTGGGTGATAAGTGTGGATTTTGATCACTTATTAATACCTTTTTACTTTTGTTTTAGTCTGAAAGTATTGATTTATGTTTCCACAACTAATGAAAGTGTACAAATTGTAGGAATGCTGGAAATTTGGGCTCTTATGAAGAAATCCGACTCAAAAAGGAGTGTTCCGACTCACAAGGAAAGAAGGGGCGTAGCACACAAGAAGTGCGCTCTGAAGAGGTATTTCTGCTGCCACAGAGGCAAGTGCGGACCGCAGAATTTCCTCTACGGCCGCAGAACTGGTGAAGAAGCCTAGCAGAATTTAAGCAGAAGTGTGGACCGCACATGAATTGTGCGGCCGCAGATCATGGTCCGCACTAACAAGAGTTCAAAAAGTTTAGAGAGTGTGCAAATGACCACGACTGAGGCCTTGCCTGAAGTGCGGACCACACAAGAATTGGTGGCCGCAGAAGCTGATTTGCCGCCACAGACCAAATTGTGCGACTGCCGAATCCAAGTCCTTGCAAGCTGAAGCAATGTGCGGACTGCACATGGAATTGTGCGGCCGTAGAACCTCTCGAGAGGTATTTTTGTTAAGCGAATTTTGGGCCACTATAAATAGATGGGAATCACATTTTTAGGTCAAGTTTTGAAGTTCAAGCGGCTCTAGCTGTTGTAATTTGCCATTTTAGAAAATTTGCGATTAGTTTGGGATTAAAACATCTTAGTTTATCATTTTAATCTTACATTATGAGTTTAATTGGTATTTCTTCTTTGTTTTCTTTATTTTCTACTATGAGTAGCTAGACTTTTACTAGTGTTGTGACCTGACCCTGGTGTGTAAACCTTATGGGTATTTAATTTAATGCTTGTTTATGATTGGGTGTTGATTATTTAGCCTTGTTTATACTTTAGTTATAGAATTAATGGTTGCAAACATTGATTCATGCCTTTTTGACCTGGTCTTTACTTGAGAAAGAGGGACATAGTCTAGGAAAGCTTGGCTATCTAAGGATTTGATTAGCCTAATTAAAGGGTTTGAACTAGAGATAGGAAAAACCCGACTTGATCTCATCTCAACCATTTAGCTTGATAACCATTTGGGCTTGAGAAAGCCAAATTGGGCAAAATCACTCTATGACCGAGAGGTATTGAGTGGGTAACTTAGAATTGAGAGTTATAATACACCCCAATCAATAAAACAAGTGTTAACGTACTTAATCCATTAGGTAAACACCTAGGTGAAGGTTACACCCCTAGGCTTTTTAACCATTTGGTAAAAACAACAAAAACAAATCATTCGCTTTCTAATTTCTTCTCATTAGTTTATAATTGTTAGTGATAATTTAGAAGTGGAAAACAAAATCCTTTGTTTGGACGCGCAATTTAGTTATTTCATTTGCTCTCATCAAGTGTTAGCCGTTGCCAAGGAGTTAAAATAGTGTTAGCTATATATTTGAGTTTGTTTTTGGAATATCTTATTTCCTTTCCGTGTTACTAACTTTTTAAAAAAATATTAAGTAAAACATGGCGAACAATGATCTCGGAAATTTGCCTTTGGGAGAATTGGACGGCGAGGAGGAGCAAGTAGAGGAGGTGCCTCTTGAGCCTCAAGCCAATCGGAGAGGCTGGGTATCACATGAAAAAGTGCTCGTTCCACCCTCACCTCCACCACGAGCGGCTCCATATCGGATATTGCCCAACGAAGGTTACGCTAGTGCAATAGTCCCTCCCCGTATTAGGGCGGGCAACATTCAAATCACCAATGTGATGCTCACTTTGGGTTTCTTTACTGGTGCTCCAACTCAAAATGCTTATAAACATTTGAAGGGCATTGCGGATACATGTTGGGGGAGCAAGAAAACTAATATTTCCGAGGATGCATTGAGGCTAAGGCTTTTTCCCTTCTCTCTACTGGGGAAAGCTTTAGATTGGTTGGAACGATTGCCGAACCATTCAATTCACACTTGGGATGAGTTAGCGAAAAAGTTCATTGCTAAGTTTTTCTCTCCCAGGCACATGGCTACACTTCGAGATGAGATCTTGGCATTCAAGCAAGAGCCGAATGAACCACTACACGAGATATGAGAGCGGTAAAGAACAATGGTTAAGAAATGTCCCAACAACGATATGATGGAACACATGATTCAGCAAACCTTTTATCGTGGGATCAAAGCAACCAACCAATGAGTAGTGAATCAACTAGCTGATGGGAATTTTATGACTACGCCTTATGCGGAGGCCTGTGAAATCTTGCATGAGATGGTAGAAACATCATTGGCTTTGCAATCCCAGGCCAATTTTCCACAAGGTGATCCGAATATGTTCCACCTTCACAAAGAATTGCAAGACCATGGGCAAGCCATTGCCAAATTGACCACTACCATGACTCAACTAGAAAAAGCTCAACTAACCAAGTGCAAGCCCCTAAGCAAGTTAATGCTATGGAGGGAGTGCATGTGTTGGTAAACACGAGGAGGACCAAGGGCCTACAAGTGCAAACTCAAGTGGAGAATTATGTGCAAGATTATAGTGGTTTTGAGCAAGATGATTCTTATAATGAACAAGAGGAGGAAGTGCAATATGTGAACAATTTTCAAGGACAAAAAAACAACTTCCAAGGCCCAAACCAACAACAATGGCGACCACAAAACAATCATGGCAATTGAAATTCTAACAATTGGAATAACAGCAACAATCAAGGAAATTGGAATAGAAATAAAAATCAAGAGAATTAGAGTGGAAATAACCAAGGAAATTAGGAAGGCAACAATCAAGGTGGATGGAGTAACAATCAAGGAACCGGGGGTTTTCAAAGGCCCCCAATGTATCAACAACCGAGAAACCCACCTCCTTATCCTTCCCATGGTTCAAGTTTTTTCAAACAATGAGATGGGACGTATTGAAAGTATGTTCAAGCAAGTGATGGAAAAGAATGCCGATTCGGATTCCCAACTTGCCGCACACAACACATCAATCCGCAACCTAGAAGTTCAAATGGGGCAAATTTCTCAAGCTTTAAACTCTCGTCCTAAGGGGGCACTACCAAGTGACACGGTGGTAAACCCAACGGGTGGTAATAGAATGAGGCATGCCATGGCGGTAATCACAAAAAGTGGAATAGGGGGGAATGCACCCACCTCAAGTGGAACCCGACTTATTGATGATGATCAAGTGATGCAAGAACAAGAGATCCCGAACAATGTTGTTCAACCTAATGAGGAAGTTCGGATTGATATTGATGATGTGTGAAAGAGACTCAAGAGGAGGTGAACCCGTCTAGGGAACACATTATTGACATATCGGAGCCGGCAGTGCAAAAGACTAAGGCACCATTGCCTAAGCCTCCACCATCATACCCTCAAAGACTTGCCAAGCAAAATGGTGAGAATCAATTTAAGAAGCTCATTCAAATGATGAAGGGTATTTCAATTAATGTGCCATTGGCCGAAGCTTTGCAACAAATGCCCGGTTATGCAAAGATTATGAAAGATCTTATGACAAAGAAGTGGTCAATGAATTTTGAGATCATCAAAGTCACTCATCAAGTGAGTACAATTGTTCATTCAAAGGCTCCTATGTTGGAGAATCCCGGTGCTTTCACGATTCCTTGTACAATTGGAAGTGCCGAGTTTGCTAAATCTCTTTGTGATCTTAGGACAAGTATAAATTTGATGCCCTATTCGGTTTCTACGACTTTGGGGATTGGGCAACCAAGACCCACTTCCATGAGATTGCAAATGGCCGATCATACCATCAAAAGGCCGTTGGGTGTGATTGAAGATGTTTTGGTTCGGGTTGATAAATTCATTCTTCTAACGGATTTTGTCATTCTAGATTGTGAGGTTGATTATGAAGTGCCAATTATTCTTGGGAGACCTTTCCTTGCTACGGGTAAGTCCCTTTGTGATGTTGAAGCCAGAGAACTCACTTTCCGAGTTGGTGATGAAAAAGTGGTATTCCATGTGTGTAAGTCCATGCAGCAACCAAATAGCAATGAGGTGTGTTCTTTTGTGGAATTGGTGACCGATGTCATTGTTGATGATACAAGTGCTACAATCAATGTTGGTGATATGTTGGAGGCTGTCTTGCTCAACTTTGATGATGACGAGATGGATGGCTTCATGGAATATGTGAACTCTTCACAAGAAATGGGGTCGTACAACTATGCACCCCGAAAATTGTCCTTGGATCTTGAAAATAGGAAGACTCCTCCCACAAAGCCTTTTATTGAAGAGCCACCTACCTTGGAATTGAAGCCATTGCCTCCAGATCTTCGATATGAATTTCTTGGCCCTTGTTCTACTTTACCAGATATTCTTTCCTCTTATTTGACTAACGTGCAGGTAGATTCCACATTAGCGGTGCTACAAAAGAGGAAGAAGGCTATTGGGTGAACCTTGGTGGATATTCGAGGTATAAGACACCCCTTTTGCATGCATAAGATCAAGTTGGAGGATGGCACTAAAATATCTATTTAACATCAAAGAAGACTCAATGAGGCTATGCAAGAAGTTGTCAAAAAGGAGATTATCAAATCGTTGGATGTCGGGGTTGTGTACCCCATCTCCGATAGTTCATGGACTTCTCCGGTTCAATGTGTCCCAAAGAAGGGGGTATGACGGTGGTAACCAATGACTAGAATAAATTGATTCCTACAGAAGCGGTGACCGGTTGGAGGGTGTGTATGGATTATTACAAGCTCAACAAAGTCACAAGGAAGGATCACTTTCCACTTCCTTTCTTACATCAAATGCTCGATAGATTGGCCGGCCGTGCTTTTTATTATTTTCTTGATGGGTACTCGAGATACAATCAAATTCTCATTGCTCTGGAAGATCAAAATAAAATAACCTTTACTTGTCCCTATAGTACTTTTGCTTTCAAGCGGATGCCACTTGGTTCGTGCAATGCACCAGTGACTTTTCAAAGGTGTATGATGGCTATTTTCACGGACATGGTGGAGGACTACTTTGAAGTTTTCATGATGACTTCTTGGTGGTTGGGGATTCTTTTGATGATTGACTTGCAAAATTGGACAAAGTGTTGGCTAGATGTGAAGGAACCTATTTGGTGCTCAATTGGGAGAAATGTTATTTCATGGTCCAGGAAGGTATTGTACTTGGCCATAAAATCTCAAGGAATAGAATTAAAGTTGACAAGGCAAAGATTGATGTGATTTCTAAGCTTCCACCCCCAACTTCGGTGAAGGGTGTGTGAAGTTTCTTAGGCCATGCGGGTTTTTACCGGCGCTTTATCAAAGATTTCTCTAAAGTGGTGAACCCGTTGTGCAAGCTTCTTGAGAAAGATGCCAAGTTTAATTTCAATGATGATTGCATGAGTGCTTTTGATTTGTTGAAGCTCAAGTTGACAACTATTCCCATCATCACCGCTCCAAATTGGAGTGTGCCTTTCGAACTCATTTGTGATGCAAGTGACATAGCGGTTGGGGCTGTTTTGGGGAAACGTATCGACAAGATTTTCCATCCAGTATATTACGCTAGTAAGACCATGAATATTGCCTAAGTCAACTATACGTACAGAGAAAGAGCTCCTTGCTATTGTGTTTCCAATTGAGAAGTTCCGCCCATACTTGATGGGTGCAAAAGTTATTGTCCACACGGATCATGCGGCGCTTCGTTATCTTATGAGTAAACAGGACTCCAAACCTCGGTTAATGAGATGGGTGCTCCTGTTACAAGAATTTGATATTGACATCCAAGATACAAAAGGTAGTGAAAAGCAAGTGGCGGAGCACTTGTCTCGTTTGGAGGAGGAGGGGAGGCCGCATGATGGCCTTGAAATCAATGTCTCCTTTCCTGATGAGAAACTTTTAGCAATTTCAATGAACTAGGTTCCATGGTTCGTGTACTTAGCAAATTTTCTTGTGTGTGGAATCATTCAGGATGAGTTCTCTTCAAGCCAAAGGAAGAGGCTCAAAAGGGATTGTCAAGATTTGTACATATGGGGTGATTAGGAGGTGTGTACCGAAAGAAGAGCAATGTGATATTCTTAGGGCTTGTCATTCTTCTCCATATGGTGGTCATCATGGTGGAGCAAGAACGGTGGCCAAAGTGCTTAGTTGTTGTTTCTATTGGCCCACTCTTTACAAGGATTCTAGTGAGTAAGTGAAAAGATGTGATAAATGTCAACGAGCCGGTGGAATCTCAAAGAAAAATGAAATGCCTCTCACAACCATTTTGGAGATTGATATTTTTAATGTGTGGGGCATTGACTTCATGGGCCTTTTTGTGAGTTCTTATGGAAACACCTACATCTTGGTTGGGGTGGATTACATATCCAAATGGGTTGAGGCCATCGCTTTACCAACAATGAGGCAAGAAATGTAGTGGCTTTCTCGAAGAAGAATATTTTTACAAGATTTGATAGTCCACGTGCAATTATAAGCGATGGC
>MCJB01004647.1:105224-131567 GCA_002018475.1 Nicotiana obtusifolia
GGGGGGGGGGGGGTCATACTTTTGCAACAAGGCTTTTGACACTTTACTTAGAAAGTGTGGTGTTACTCACAAAGTCATGACTCCCTATCACCCACAAGCTAGTGGGCAAGTGGAAGTCTCCAACCGGGAGATAAAGAGTATCTTATCTAAAAAGGTGAATGCTAATCAGACGGATTGGTCGAAGAAGCTTGATGATGCATTATGGGCTTATCGGACGAAACACCTATCGGAATGTCACCATACTGGTTGGTGTTGGAAAAATCTTGTCATCTTCCGGTGGAACTAGAGCACAAGGCAATGTGGGCTCTAAAGAAGTGAATCTTGATTGGGATGTAGCCGCTAACTTCAGGGTTGCACACTTGAATTAATTGGATGAGTTCTGATACCATGCCTATGTGAGTTCATCCTTGTACAAAGAAAATATGAAATATCTTCATGACAAATACATTTGGAGCAAAGAGTTCAAGATGGACAATCTTGTATTGTTGTTTAACTCAAGGTTGAGAACATTTCTCGGGAAGCCAAAATCTAAGTGGAATGATCCATTTGAAACTGTTGGTGTGACACCTTTTGGTACATTAGACTTGAAGAACAAAAGCAATGAAGTATTATGAGCCAATGTTCACCAGGTGAATCACTACTTGGGAAAGGCTGGAGATAGCCACGTGGTGGCGGTCATTCACTTCACTTGAGGGTATTTTACGTCGTGTCGCAACGTTAAATCAGGCGCTTCTTGGGAGGCAACCCAAGTTCTTTTCCTTTTTCTTTTATAGTTAGGTGTTATTTGTGTTCTAACTTGATTTGAACTGTGCTACAGGGATGAGTGTGACTTCCAAGAATGGTGGAAAAAATATGGATAAATGTTCAAAATTTTGCGGACCGAACTTTATTTGTGCGGGCCGCACATTTCTATGTGCCACGACATAAGAGAATTGCGGCCGCACAATTCTCATGTGGACTGCACATTTGAAGTATTGAAAAAGTGTCAAAATGCAAACTCTCTGAAGTTTGAGCTTGTCAGTGCAGAGGCCGACCTGCGACCGAACGTAAAATCTGCGGCCGCACCTGAAAATGTGTGGATCGCACATTGAGTTCTGAGACTGTCCACCCAGATGACAGAGTGCGGACCGCTCATGAAAATGTGCGGCCGAACTCGCCTCTTTCCCCTTCTCAAACATTTGGTATAAATAGAAGAAT
Source organism: Nicotiana obtusifolia (assembly GCA_002018475.1). Taxonomy (NCBI): domain Eukaryota; kingdom Viridiplantae; phylum Streptophyta; class Magnoliopsida; order Solanales; family Solanaceae; genus Nicotiana; species Nicotiana obtusifolia. Next base: position 106,422 of record MCJB01004647.1, read on the forward strand.
AGAACTCATTTTACACTTTTCCGTCTCTGAACAAAACATTGTTGCTCTGTTGATTTTCTTGAGAAATTTTTAACTGCTCTCACACACAACCACCTGTGGTTATACACCCATTGCAATCACTCTATCTGGTATGCTTCAATTTCACGTTAAATTTTTTGTGTTAGTTTAATTTTTAGATTTTTAGTTCTTTTTAGGCCTTATTAGAGTTCAACTATGTGTCCATATGGGATAGATCTGAACTAGGTAACCATAATACATGATCTAATGGGTTTGGGTTAGTGAAATTTCGTATTTTTACCATATTTTCATGTCTATTAGTAAAATTTGTTCGGTCCGCAAATTAGGAATTTTGGCAACTCGGTGAAGTAGGGATTTGAGGCCGTAAGTTAAAATGTGCGGACCACATATTTCCCATTGCGGCCGCAGACATATCACTAAGAAAGCCCCCGCCCGTTTGAGTCGGAAAGCGTACTGGCTGTTTGAGTTGCGAAAGAGCCCTTCAGAGAGTCTGCATTTTGAGTGTCTGAAGTGCGGCGGCACTTGCAAAGTGTGCGGGCCACACTTTCTTTCTGCGGCCGCACAACCAAAATCTGTGGACTGCAGTTCTTTTCTACGGCTGCACATCAAAAATGTGCAGACCGCAGATCCCTTTACCTACAGACATGTGTTATACTTATAACCCCACTATGTCCAATTGTTCCTCCCTTACCTACATAAGTCCTGAATGTGTTGAATAATGAATTGCCACTAACAATCTTCTTTGCTTTTATACATACAATGGTTCGATCGATAGGCCGAGGCGACACATCAAAGGGAAGGGGTGAATCTTCTTGGGGTCGAGGTAGACGTACCTTGCCCCTCGGCCAGCCTAAGACCATCAGAAAGAAATCCACAGCAGGAAGAGGGAGAGGTGCAGACATCTCCGAGTCTAGTTCCTATGTCCCGTCTAGGGAAATGTCAGAGGTTAACTCAGCCTCTGTTCAGGAGGAGCAGACAACCACATAGTCAAGGCTGTAGGGGAGATACCAGCTCAGGGATGAGCCTTCTTCATCTCACAGCACCTCCGAGGGGTCAGAGAGTGCTAGCCAGGCCTCTGAGCCACCAGCTACACCAGTAATAGAGGAATAGAATATACAGGAGGTCCCCGATGATGGTAGAGGGGGAGATGGTACAGCCACAGGTGTGGAGAGATCAAAGAAGAAGGAGTTTGGGAGGATAGGTTTGTCAGCTTGGCCTCCTTCACTGATTTTTGTATGTGGTGGCCAGTGAGGTCTTTAACTCTTGAGAGACACTTCTTATTGAAAGATTTGGAGCAATACAACCCAGCGATCTTGAGGCGGTACAGAGCACGAAACGGTTGGATGTGGTTTATTGACAGAGTTGAGGATGCCAAGGAATACCTCTTCCGAGAGTTCTATGCTAATGTTGCTCACATAAAGAAGGGGATGAAGGTGACCAAAGTGCGCCAACCTCAAGGTGAGGTTTGTCAGCATACGCTTAATACGTACTTGGGATTCGAGGATGTTGAGCCGAAGGAGTATCTGGAGAAATGTGAAATGAAGGAGGAAGTCCAACCTTGGCTGGCTGAGATCTTAGCACCACCACGACCACCACCACCATGGATTATCGCTGGGGTTCCCATTCAGCGGAACACCTTGAGCTTCGAGGCAAAGGGGTGGCAGGCCTTTGTTTTTAGCAGACTAGATCCAAGCTAGAATGAGACTCATCTTCCTATTCCTCGGGCTGTTCTTGTGACCTCCATCATGGCCAGGTACCCAATTAATGTGGTTGCCGTGATGTTGGCCAACATTTCCTTGATAGAACAGCATGCTAGCTCGCCCTAACCTTATCCCAACACTATCATAGAGTATACTTCACCGATGCAAAGGTAGAGCCAAGATCTTTTGACACCAAGGTGAAGCCAAAGAAGCCATGTGACTGGTATTCACTGATGGATGAGACCAACCCATAGAAGAAAAACCAGCCTTCTACCACCACAGGCCAGTCTAATGAGCCATTAGTGGTAGTTACTGAGACAGTGGACCTTCCATCCACCTCTGCTAAGCCCTCCTCCAGTGCCGCTGCTATGCCTCCATCGCCATCCTCAGCTCCTACCACAGCCCCTAGGGCAACCCCTGCTCCAACTCTGAGGCTAGTGCCCATGCCCACAACTCCATTATCTGCGATGTGAGTCTCCTAGACATTGGCGAGTCTCAACAACTAGATACAACAACTACTTCAAAGTTGTATGACTTATCTAGTACTGTTGCAGCGCAGTCCACTACACAGGCACCATCTGCCCCCTCTGATATTGATGAGACGCTCAAGAAGATTCTAGATAACTAGAAGACAATCATGGACACCTTGGTACAGCACCGGTCGGCTATTAAGGAGCTGAGAAAGGAAGTGAAGAAGATGAGGAAGTCCCAGGCAAGCAACAAATAAGTTAACAAGCTCAGAAAGGAGGTGATGAGACTTGCTACAGCTGGGGACCTACCTTTTGACATGCTACTTGACCCGCACCAAGCCGTCCTAGATCCATCAGCACTATTTATACCGGTAGCACCAGCTAACCAGTCTGAGGAGCCAGATCTTGCTGCCGACACTGCTAAGGCAGTGCGTGCAACTTCACCACTCCCTCCATGCCTAGATTTGACGATGATAAGATGCAGTTGGCTGATCTTGAGGGAAATGATATTGCTGGGGACACGGAGATGTCCAAGGATCCTTAGGGAGTTTTCTTCACTCTCTCTTCTTTGCCTCTTATTTTTCTAAGCATTAGGGACAATGCTTACTTTTATTCGGAGGGGGGGGGTGAAGTTTATTTGATGCATTGACACATTCTGGATACATTTGGACTATAATAATTTGATGATTCTCTTTCTTTTCTTATTTGTAGGTATCTATCTGTAGTAGTTATTGTTCATTAGCTTCTTTATTTTTTTCCACTTTAACTCTTGCTCTATTAAGCAGCTTCTTGTTATGCTTTCATAGTTAATAAGCCTTTGGTTTTCTTAATGTCGCGGTTCTTTTCAAAGGTAGCTTTTGTGAGAACCGGGTGACTCGTCCCAACGATGGATGGCGTGACAACCTTCTTAATGCAATGAGTCTGTTTTTGTGTTTAGGTAATAATAATAGTAGTGGGAATAAATAAAAAGGCCTAATAAGGTCATTCTCGCAAAAGAGTTAATCATGATTCATTTGGTACCAACACACTTAACTACATGCTTATAGTTAGAGACAAGATTTTTGAAAAAAATAGCTCTAGTTAGTGACTTTGAGACTCTTGAGTTGACTTTGGAAATCATTGAGTGGTTTAATGGACCATAGTGATCTTTAAAATGGAGTGTGGTTGTTGTAGGATCTCGACTTTATCCTCTTTTATGATCTAGTTGCATGAGGGGTGAGATGAATTGTTGTTAGTCCAAGTATCAGTGAGTATGGTCTAGAACTTGCCCCAAATGTGCTTCAAGGTGAAATCCTAAGCTTTGCTTGGTTTGAGAAATGATTTTAGGCTTTCCTTGGCCCGTTTGAGATTTCTATTGCCAACCAATGTTGTTATCCCTAGTCAACCCCTTTTGAGCCTCTAGCCTTTCTCATTTGATAACCATGTTATAAGTCTTAACCAGTTTTGTCATGACTCTTGGCACTCAGACTTTCCTTTACACTCTTCTAAAATAAGTGGCTTAAAGCATAAGTTTGGGGGAGAGATGAGGAATTTGAAAAAGGTATCAAGGCACAAGAAGAGAAAATAAATTATCTCTATGAAAAGAGAAGGCAAGAAAAAGAAAAAGAACAAAAAGAAAAATGCAAAAAAAGAGAATAAGTGAAAGGGTTGATGGATTCAAAAAGAGGTAATGATCCCTAACATGAGTAGCAAAGGGAGAAAAAGAATGAAATGAACAAGAAAGAGTGATGTCATGTCTCTCTAGCCTCCAATAAAAAAGCAAATGCCTTTAAGAATTGGTAATTGTGAGCCGAGAAATGAAAATGTGGAGTGCTTAAGGAAAGGTGTAACCACTTACTCATTTGGTATCCTATCCTAATCCAAAAGCCTTCATTATAACTCGAAACAAGTCCTACTTGATTTAGAACTGAGTGAGCTTATATTAGTGGTGATCTACATAAGGGGCAAGCCAATGGTACTTGAAGTCGTACTTGTGACATTCTCTTGTGAGAGAAGAGTGATCCTTTCATGACTCTTAAGATTGAGTGCTAACTTTTTAAGTGAGCTTGGAAAATGGAAAGTAGAAGAAAAAGAGTTTGGAGTCCACCATGACCTACATGATAGAACAAGAGTCCTTGATGAGTAAAGCCAATTCTTGAAGCTCAAATGTCACATTAGAACTATATGTGCATGAATATTTGACTTGTCACCTTGTTGATAATGCATGAGTAGTGTGGATAATTGTTGGTCCCAACTGAGTATGAATGGCTCACCATTGACTCGCTTAAATAACCTTTAACTTTGAGGAGGTGGGAACTAATCTATTTGCTTGAGTACAACCAAAGACTTAAGTTTGGGGGAGTTGATAAGTGTGGATTTTGATCACTTATTAATACCTTTTACTTTTGTTTTAGTCCGAGAGTATTGATTTATGTTTTCAAAACTACTGAAAGTGTGCAAATTGCAGGAATGTTGGAAATTTGGGCTCTTATGAAGAAATCCGACTCAAAAAGGAGTGTTCCGACTCACAAGGCAAGAAGGGGCGCAACACACAAGAAGTGCGGTCCGCAGAGGTATTTCTGCGACCGCAGAACTGGTGAAGAAGCCTAGCAGACTTTAAGCAGAAGTGTGGACTGCACATGAATTGTGCGGCCGGAGATCATGGTCCGTACTGACAAGAGTTCAAAAAGTTCAGAGAGTGTGCAAATGCCCAAGACTAAAGCCTTGCCTGAAGTGCGGACCGTACAAGAATTGGGTGGCCGCAAAAGTTGACTTGCAGCCGCAGACCAAATTGTGCGGCTGCAGAATCCAAGTCCTTGCAAGCTGAAGAAATGTGTGGACCACACATGAAATTATGCGGCCGTAGAACCTCTCGAGGGGTATTTTTGCCAGCGAATTTTGGGCCACTATAAATAGACGATAATCGCATTTTTAGGTCAAGTTTTGAAGTTCAAGCAGCTATAGCCATTGTAATTTGCCATTTTGGGATTAAAATATTTTAGTTTATCATTTTAATCTTACATTATGAGTTTAATTAGTATTTCTTCTTTATTTTCTTTATTTTCTACTATGAGTAGTTAGATTTTTACTAGGATTGTGACCCAACTCTAGTGTATAAACCTTATGGGTATTTAATTTAATGCTTGTTTATGATTGGGTGTTGATTATTTAGCCTTGTTTATAATTAATTTTATAATTGATGATTGCGAACATTAATTCATGCCTTTTTGACCTGGTCTTTACTTAAGAAAGAGGGACCTAGTCTAGGAACACTTGGCTAACAAGAAATTGGGTTAGTTAAGGATTTGATTAGCCTAATTAAAGGGTTTGAACTAGATATAGAGAAAACTCGACTTGAGCTCATATCAACTATTTATCTTGATAACTATTTTGGCTTGAGAAAGCCAAATTGGGCAAAATCACTCTATGACTGAGAGGTATTGAGTGGGAAACTTAGAGTTAAGAGCTATAATACACCCCGATTAATAAAATAATTGTTAACATACTTAACTCATTAGGTAAACACCTAGGTGAAGGTTACACCCCTAGGCTTTTTAACCATTTGGTAAAAACAACAAAAACAATCATTCGCTTTCTAGTTTTTTCTCAATAGTGTATAATTGTTAGTGATAATTTAGAAGTAGAAAACAAAATCCTTTGTTTGGAAGCGCAATATAGTTATTTCATTTGCTCTCATCAAGTGTATGCCCTAACACCCATATTAAACTCCCTGTAGAAATTGATCCCGACTCTTGTTGGATACTATTCTTCCTACGACCATTTCCACTCACTATTGAGTGTGGATTAGACGTGGATCATTGGGTCATGTGGTTATGTACCTTTGCAGTTTCCGGTTAATGATATATTGGTGGACAAGTTATACCCAAGAAGAGAACGTCAGGGGTAATTAGAGCAGGGAATTTGATGAATGTGTGCTACATTTCACCTTAGCGACTCATGTGAAGATTTGGGATGACTCCGGCTTTACGCCTCATTGTGAATGTGATGTGCAAGGGACAAAATTCATTCATTTTCTTCTTCTAGAGTATTCATGTGCTAACAAAGCACTAGTTGTTTGGTTATATACTCGGGACCACGTCAGAGTGGGTGACTCTTAATAGTGATTCTAGTAGATTAGAGATTTAAGGTGTGGTGCTTAAGGCTTTTTGGGTTCCTTATGTGTGGATGAGGATTTGGTTTTGCAATAGTGTATGAAGAGTACTGGGAATATTTCTATGTTGTCACTGGTCTGCAAAGCAGTGTCAGAGAGGAAGAAGAAACAACTTTGGATTCATAGAAATTCTCCTCGGGATGGATGTATCATTTGGAGATACTATTGAGTGCATGGGAGAGTATGAAATGGTTTATGGGTATTGAGGCAATATGGTCTTGCGGATTTAGGGTTATACGGGATGAGTGTTGATTGAGATTCGTTGTGTGCCGGGAATGAGGGGTATTAATTCTGAAGGTGAGTGTTAGTGTGCCGGATACTTGACTAACACTACAAAATAGCATAGTCGATGATCAAAATCGGCTTTGAGGCCCATTGGTAGGCCTAATATGAACGTATATTCTATACTAGATTAGATATGCTTATTCAGCATAGCATTGATTATGGATGGTTCTTCGAGCATGGTGGATGTTATTCCTACCTTCGTCTATTTCAGGTGCTACTCTTTTATGCCATGTGGGTTATGAGACGGCTTGTTTATTCACACGTGTGTTGTGATGCTGTATAACTTGTGGTGTTATATGAGCGAGATGGCTCTTGAGATGCAGGTTGTTTATCGCACCTTAGTTATGCTTGGCATTTTGCAGCGCATGGTGCTATCTGTCTCCCCAGGGTTATGTTTATGCAATTGGCATGCTTATGGTTGATACATGTGTTTTTAGTGAGTATGAGCATTTTAGCTCAATGGGTATTTCCTTATTGGTTGTTGATTGGGTGGCACGGTGCCACAAATATGATGCATGGATCGGGTTACACGTTGTAGCAGTATCATGTGTGGATCGTGTTGCACGCTACGATAGTGAGATGTTGGGTACGGTTCCTCATATGTGTTTTTCTTCTTATCTCTATGTTAGGTTCATAACATTCTTTTGGTTGTTGTATTCGTTACGCGGGCCGGATGGTTCTGTACTCGGGTTCGCTTTTCCTTATTGGTCATATTCGAGTTATGACTTGTTGGCGGATTGATGACGTCTTATGAAATTTTAGACGGTTTTTTACATGGCTAGTTGACTGTGCAGCTTGTACTGGGTGAGGTGATGTTATTGGGCCTGCAATCAGCGCAATCATATTCGTATAATGTATGTTTGGAAGGAAATGTCACTAATTCAGTTCAGGATGCGGCAATGGTTCATGCTGAACGGAAGAACTCCATGATTTATTGATTTGATGGGTGGTCATGAATTTTTGTATGTCTCCTTCATCATAGTAGCATTGCGAGGTTTGGAGCAGGATTTTATATGTAATAAGGTACATTACCGGTGTTGGGTTCGGAAATTTGCAGCTAGTGTGGTTGGAAGATATTACTATGGGCATGTGAATAATGTGGTTCATCGTACGGTTACACCTTGGGTGTATATGTATGCTTTGGTATAGCTGGTGGAGAATGATGTGGTGTATGTATGCACGAATCGAGCCTTACAGGAAATTACGGATGTTGGAATTTGGATCCAAGGCTTGTGGGCTAAGGTAGCAAGAAGGATCTTCGGTTCGGGTTGAGCTAATGTTCTCCTATGGATTGTGGTGGAATGGGTAGATGCACTATGTGTTATACAGTGATTTCGACGACTTTGGAATGATTCTTGGTACGTTCGAGGACGAATGTATGTTTAAATGAGGGAGAATGTAATGACCCGACCGGTCATTTTGAGCTCTAGCGCGTCGTTCGACGGTTTAAGGCCTTGGGCAGCTTCACTTTATGTATTATGACTTGCACGTGTGGTTGGTTTCGGTTTTTGAGGAGTTCAGAGTTGATTTGGAAGGATAATTCTAGATTTGAAAGCTTTAAGTTGGAAAAGTTGACTAGAATTTGAATTTTGAGTAAACGACCTCAGAATCGGGATTTGAATGTTCCTATAGGTTCGTAAATTTGGACTTGGGCATATGTTCGGGTTGAGTATCGAATGGTCCTGGAGCGTTTCTGTAACGACCTAGACGGCCATTTTGAGCATTTGCATTCCATTCAGTTGTTTGAAGTCTTGAGTAGCTCCGTAAGATGTTTTATGACTTGTGTGAATCGACGGTTTTGGTTTTCAGGTGATTCGAGATTGTTTTGGAAGAATGATTTTCATGTTAAAGCTTTAAGTTGGATGAATTTACCATGTTTGACGTTTATGTATTTGACCCTGGATCAGAGTTTTGATGTTTCCTTTAGGTCCTGATAGTGATTTTGGACTTGGGCGTATGCCCGGAATTGCATTTGCATGTTTCGACACCAATTGGCAAAAATTGGCAATTTGAAGGTTTGGAATATCCATAAGTTTGACCGGGAGTTGAATTTGATGATATCGGGTTTGAATTTTTATGATTCTAGAAATTGGAATAGAGTCGTTATGTCATTTGGGACTTGTATCCAAAATTTGAGTTCATTTCGAGATGATTTGATATGGTTCGGCACGAGTTTTGGAAGTTGAAGTTCAAAAGTTCATTAAGTTTGATTTTAGGTGTGATTCATTGTTTCGATGTTGTTATGTGGGATTTGAGCCCTCGATAGTCCGTGTTATGTTTTGGGACTTGTTTGTATATTAGGACGGGGTACCAGGGGCTCGGATGAGTTTCGAACGAGGTTCTGATCATTTTTTATCATTTTTGCTATGCTGGTTTAGCAGGGATTCTGGTGTTGCCGCACCTACTGAGCTATGGGCGCAGGTGTAGAGCCACAAAAGCGACGAGAGAGTCACAAAAGCAGAAGGTGTGGCCTGGGAGTAGAGTCCGCAGGCGCGGAAGTTTGGGCGTTGAAGCACGTCCGCAGATGTGGAAACTGTGATCGCAAAAGCGAAAATGGACAATGGTCGAGAAGGTGGCAGATGCGGAGTGCAGACGCATATGCGAGGCCGCAGGTGCGAAAACATTAGTGCAGAAGCGTGTATTAGTGTCGTAGAAGCGACAACTGCTGGATTGAGGCTTTCTCGTAGGTGCGAGTCTTTTACCGTAGAAGCAGAGGTCGCAGGTGCGACTATTTGTTCGCATTTGCGAAATGACTGGGCAGAAGCATATAATATCGATGGTTTGTTCAATTGGTCATATTTTGAGTTTGCGAGCTTGGATTTGGGCGATTTTGGAGGCAATTTTCTCACATGGACTGGGGTAAGTGTTCTATACTTGATTTTGATTATATTTCATGAATCTATCTTCATTTTTGGCATTTGATTATGATTTCAAATGAGAAATTGGGGGGTTTTGTCTAAACTTTCATAAAAGTGAATTTTTGAGTTTTGAACATTTATTCGGAGTCGGATTTGAGTGAAACTAGTATGGTTAGACTCGTGATTGAATGGGTAGTCGGATTTTGTGAGTTTTGTCGGGTTCCGAGGTGCGAGTCCGGGTTTGACGTTTTTGTTGACTTTGAGTAAACGAGTAAATATTCGACCTTTATCATTTCGGATTGTTTCCTTAGGCATTATTTGATGTTTTTGAGTTGCTTTTGGCTAGTCTCGATCCGCTTAGAGGTTGATACGCGCGATGGCATTTCTAGAGTATTGTTAGGCTTGCTCGGTATTGTTTTGACTTGTTTTAGGTAAGTATCTTATCTAAACTTGGTTGAGGCACTAGTTGCCTGAATTATTTGTAATAGCTACGTGCTATAGGTGCGCACATGTGTCGGGTTTGAGCCCATGTGCTAACACCGGGGGTATTTATCCATGCCCGAGTTGTGCTTCGACTATTTGAGCCATGTTGGAGGCTACATAGAGGTTTAATCCCTGAATGAACTTGATAAATGCTATTCTGTGATGAAATTTGCCGATTTGAGCTATGATAGCACACTTTGCACATGCCTACACTTTAGCATGTCATTACACCAGTTCAAGAGCATGATATTGTTATTTATTCATCACCTACATATATTCTTGTTTAATTGCTCCTGCGTGATATGATTGTACTGGATGCCTGTGACCACGCCAGGTGGATTGAGTTGTTATGCCTGTGACCATGCCGGGCGGATTGTGTTGTTATGCCTGTAACCATGCAGGACAGATTGTGTCGTTATGCCTGTGACCACACCGGGTGGATTGTGTTGTCATGTCTGTGACTAGCCCGGGTGAGTTGTGAATATCAGCATATGAGTTGTCCGTGCGGTTGATATTGAGCCTGTGACCATGTAGGACGGTCTAAGATATTAAGCATGTGACCACGCCAGGATGATAGCACGTTGAATTAGTCGTGCTAGCGTATGGATACGGATCCTGGTATGTGTACACGCAAATTGTGAGAAACTAACGGGTTTCTGGTTGATGTGAGCTCTGGCAGAGCTGGTTACTGTTATTAGATCAGGTTGCTGACGAGCGCAATACACAAACTAAAATATGTTCGCTAGTCGAATATAGTAAATTATAATATCGTACCCGCAGGGATTGGAGTTAAACAGTATTATCGTAGTTTGTAGCTATATTGCTATCTAGAATGATCAATAATGGAGATTTATGTGATTTAAACTAAATTAACTAAGAGTCTAAACTATTGACTAATGACAATCAACGCAAGTATTACGCAAAGGAAGTTATCAATTGGGAGAAGATAGGGCTGATAGGATAGGTGCAAGATAAATGTTTGTGATTTAACTCTAGATAATTCACTTCTAATGTTCAAGTGAGTCTCTCGAATTCACTTGGTTATTCGTTCAATTGATTAGTAGAAACTCCTCTCTCTATTAAGTCTCAACCTCACACGATGAACCAATTTTAAGCACGCGAAGATATGCAAGAATTCATAGTGGATTGGTCTTCAGGAGAACCTCTCTCGATTATCCTCCTAACTAAGTTTAATCAACAATTCAACTAGCCTCTTCCGGTTACTAAGAAGAATTAATGACTTCAACCAACAAAATATAATGCAACAATATCACAAGTTATGCCTCTCTCGATTACATGAACAAGTGAATATAGATGCAACAGTTAAAACATCCAAAACGATTCAATACATAAAACTAGAGTTAATTATCCACATACAAGTATCAATGCACCAAATCCATCAAACCCTAAAGAGAACTACTCCATGGATATGGAATAATTCATCATAACAATGTTTAAGTTAAAGGAAAACATAAAACAATCCAAACCCTTATCTTGAGTGAGGATTGAATGGTGAAATCCTTGAGCTTTCGCTTCTCCACCTCCTCCTTGGCTTCCTTAGGTCTAAGATATGTCAAAAGTCAATATATAATGCTTTTACATGTATTTATACTAAGTAGGGTCGGGCCTAGACGAAAACACCTTTCCCTACCGCGAAATAGGACTGTGGCTCTGTAAAATATGCATAGGCGCACCGCATGGGGCGACGCGCCACGCGGGGCAGTTGTGGGAAAGCTCAGAGAGTTGATTTCTTACAAACGGTAGGATTTTGTACAGGCGCGGTGCGCCATACGTCGCAGGTGTGTTGTTTTCTCAGAGTCTGAATTTTTCTTGACTTTTAGATATCCAGACGTGATTTTCGACCCCCAAACATGATCCCGACTTAATTCCTTAGGCTTTTACTCAGACTTCAAAGCTCCAAATCACTCGAATTAGCTCCATAACATTTACATAGCTCGGAATCCTCCTACAAGGCATAAAATACACAATTAGTGTGAAACACTAGCTATTAAAGCGCAAACTCTATTAAATTGCAGTAAATTGGAATGTAATAATCGACTAAAACATGAGATTATAGCCTACCATCAGTTGCGCGCTACAAAACAGACTGATATTTGGTTATTGCATTTCGTTTTTACTTGAAATTTCCTTGATTGTTTACCTGATTTTAATTGCATATCTTCCTTATATGTTGGATTGTTGACTAAGAAGAACACTTTAAAACATAGAAATTTTAGCATCAAAAATGGTTTTACCTGAGATTTTCCTGATTTGATCATATATCTTTTCTATACTTGTTGAAATTATGGACTGAACATGTGTTAGTGAGTATCATCTATAGTTCTTGCTTCTTTTACCTCACCGAGATTAATTAGGATACTTATTGAGTACATGGGGTCAGTTGTACTCATACTACACTTCTGCACCTTGCGTGCAGTTCTTGGAGTTGTTGTTGCTGTGTATGGCGGGAGCTGGCATTGAAGAAGTACATGCGTTCCAGTTATGGCTATCACTTGTCTTTGGTAGCTTGAGATTCCAATTATGTCTATGTACAATCCAAACAGATGTAATTATTTAAGTTCAGTTTTTGTAAAATCTAAGTCTTACTGGCTCATGACTTGTACCACGAGACCTTGGGGAGTTGTATAAAAATTCAGTTCTTTCATTCTTGAATCTTATCATTATAAATATATTATTTTTTATTGTTATTTGGATTATCTAGCGGGTTGGGATAGGTGCCATCACGACGGGTTGGTTTTTGAGTCGTGACAGTTTCGGCGCTTAATATTGGAAGTTGGTATTTTGAAGATTTTAAAATTTTCTAGGTTTGACTTGGAATGGATTTTGGTGTTATCAGACTTCGGGTGGTGTTCTGGGGCCTTGGATAGGTTCACTTTATTGATATAAACTTGTGTGTAAAGTTTGGTTGTGATCCGGAATGTCTAAGTTTGAATCGGACGCGTTCGGCAAAGTTTGAAAGTTAAAAGAAGGATTTTGATCTTCGATTCGTGATTTTGATGTTATTCATGGCATTTCGGGACTTTAGATAAGTGTGGATAAGGTATTGGGACTTGTTGGTGTGACTGGAGGGGGTCTAGAGGCCTTGGGTGTGCTTCGGGATAGTTTCAGACCAAGTTTGGATGATTTGCTGCTGCTCATGTTCGTTTCTGGGGTTATTCTTCGTGAAGGCGAAGGGATGCACGCGTTCGTGAAGAACGATTTGTGGATGCTGGGAATTTGTGTTACGCGTTCGCGATGGAAGTCTCGCGTTCGCGAAGGTACAAGGTAGAGGTGCATCGCATTCGCGACAAAGGCATCGCGTTCACGTAGGTGAAGCTGGCTTGGAGACTTTGGCCATCACGTTCCCGTAGGTGTGGCTGCGTTCGCGAAGGGCCGGCTTAGTAAAGCATCGTGTTCGGTAGGCTTGTCTCGCGTTTGCGAAGAAGGTTTTTGGAGCATGAGCTGGTTGTGTTTCGCGAATGCGAGGAACATGCCCCATTCGCGATGAAGGGTCGCCTGGGCAGAATAAATGTTAGCCAAATTGGGTTTTGGCTCATTTCATCTTTTTCTCTCATTTGGAGCCGATTTTTGGCGATTTGGAAGAGCCATTTTCATCACCTATCATGAGTTAGGTTATTCCCACTGGTTGTAAGTTAGATACATGGATTATATATGATTTTGAACATGAAAATTTGTGGATATATTGAGATTTTTGAAGAAAAACCTAAAAACAGTAATCTTGAATTTTGACCATGAAATTGAACATGGAATTATGAATAAATTATATATTTGAGTTCGGGACATACGATCTCAGCATAATTCGTGCGTAATGTCGCTAGGAGTCCTAATTTTCATGAGATTTCCCTTTTGATTTGAGACTTAGAATTTACATGATATTTCTTATCTGTTTGAGATAGCACATGATATTTGAGGAATTCATGTTGTCATTATATTGGAGGATTATGCTAGTTACTCTTTCTTACCTCATTATTACCGCTATGTTTTATATTTATTTATAATTTATTGTACTGATTATTGGACCACTAGTAATTGTCGATGTCGACCCCTCACCACTACTTCTTCGGATTAGGCTAGATACTTACTGGGTACGAGTTGATTTACGCATTCATGCTACACTTCTGCACTAATTGTGTAGGTACTGAGATAGATACTTTTGGTGTCATATGGGCGCATGGGTGTAGCTATTGAGAGGACTTTATGGTGAGCTGCATTCCATGTTATGACCCGCAGCACACAGAGTCTCCATCATATTCATTTATTTTGTCCTGTCTATTTTACATTCCCGACATATGTTGTATTAGTGTTGTACTTCTTAGGAGATGCTCATGCACTTGAGACACCGAATTTTGAAAATTTAGAATTTCTCTCTTGATTGTATTCCTCTATGATTTTCTAGTTTATATTTTTGCCTTATTCGGACATTTAAAATAACAATATCTATATTTTTCTACAAAAACGAGCGATTTCAACTCCTTATTTCTTTAATTTCTTCAAAATACATTTTGCATTAACTATTAATATATTGATATATTTGTTGGTGTTGGGCGCCATCATGGCCTATAATGGAATTTGGGTCGTGTCAAGTTGCCATGTGAAGTTGTTGTTAGAAAGTATGTGGATACTTGGGGATTAAAGTTTAATTTTGATCTCGGAGTTATTTCTTATAATGGTAAAGTGTATTTGGAGAGTATGTTTTTTCTTGTTTCTTATGACACTTGGTTATACCATAAAAGTGTGGACTGTGTTGAGAATTTTACAAGATTGTGATTTTACTAGAAGCATGGAACGTTACACTCTCTTGATTCTTCTCATGGGTATTATTTTCCTTGGAATTGAGTTTGTGTCATTTGTGTTGGAGATGTGTTCTTTATAGAATATGAGAGTTGGCTATATCATAAGAGTATCACTTTTGAATGCAAGATTGTGATCTTTGTTCTTTTAGCTTGGACATTCAATGCTTTGATTGTGATTAGCTTGGTACTTATGTTTTCCCGTTTCTTGGTTTTGTAAGGTCCAAATTCAAGGACGAATTTCTTTAAAGGGGGAAGGATGATACACACCATATGAGCATGCTTGACGAGGATGATTTCCAAGTCAACATCATAGCATTTGAGTGCTTTAAAGGAGTCAAGATGAAGAAAGCTATTTTGGCAATTTAGCTATTTGGCTAATCTTATAATTTAGGTCTACTTAGTTTCCTTTACTAGCTAAAGGTATTTGGTTATTTAGCCTAAATAGCACTCTAGTATAAACAACTAAGCATTAGTGTATTTAGAGTTAGACTTGATGAATGATAAACTTGAAGACATGCAAGTATCACACTATTTCCTTATCTTTTAATTAATGCATTTATGAGTTTATGTGTGACAACCCAGCCAGTCGTCTCGTGGGTTGCTGCTCCGTCTTCACCATTTTCTGTCTTATTATGTTTCCTCATCTGTTTTTAACGTAACCAAGTCGAGTAGTAGAGTGCGGGGTGGACTTGGTAAGAAACAAAACACTTAGTCTCCTTCAAAAAGGTTTAAATCGGAAAGTCAACCGGATGTTGACTTCTGGGTTAGAGGGCTCGGATGCGAGTTCCCATGGTTAGGTTAGTTTTGGGAGATGATTTATGACTTAGGAGTGGGATCGGAATTAGTCTTGGAGGTCAGGTGTAGAATTAGAGTTGAATTGGCGAAGTTAGCATTTTGACAATTTCCGGGTGTTAGGCGAGATTTTGATCCGAGGGTCGGAATGGGATTCTGAAAGTTGTTGTAGCTTCGATATGTGATTTAGGACTTGCGTGCAAAATTTCGGGTCATTCGGACAAGGATTGGTTGGGTTTAGATCAACAGAGCGATTTAGAGGATTTTGAAATCCTTAGGCTTGAATCCGACGGGAATTTGGTGTTGGGAGGTTGTTTGAGCGTTCCGAAGGTTGGAACAAGTTTGAATGATGTTATGGAGTATGTTAGCGTGTTTGGTTGAGATTCCAGAGGCTTGGGGTGAGTTTTGGGTGGTTAAACGGACTAATTCATCGTTGGAAAAGAAAGTTGAACAAAACCAGGTGTCGAGAATGCGATCGCATTTCTCAAATGCGGACCACATATCTCTCCAAGAGATCGCAAAACCCAGGCAGGTTCCTGGGCAAAGTTCATGTCAGAAATACGGTAGGAAATGCGGACCGCATATCTAACATGCGGACTGCATATCTGACATCAAGATCGCATACCGGGACAGAATTTTTGGACAAAAATCTACGTCAAGAATGTGGTCGAAATGCGGACCGCAAACCATGCTTCATGTTGAAATTGCGGTGAAGGCTAGGGCCACTTTTGCGGTGGCCACGTCAAATATGCGAACCGCATATCTGTTCTACGACAGATATGCGATCGCATATAAGGCCGGACAGGGGTATTTTGTCCCGATTTTTGACCCCTTTATAAATAGAAATTAGTGAACATTTGCCATGCAAAGCCATTTTCCGTTACCCACAAAGAGAAACACCTCCAAACACCATAGAATCACAGTAAATCAACCTTAAAATCATATCCAAAGGATATTTTCTTGGGCAAATTCCCAAGAGGAGGAGTTTTGACCAACTTGAACATTGTTGGAGCTATAGAGCTCGGTTTGAAGCAAGTGTTGAGGCAATTCTCGGAAGATTTCCAAGGGAAAATACCGGGGTAAGTGTTCTTGACTTAATCTTGGTCAAAATTACCCAAACCTACTGCTATTCTAGCTTGTAATTGTGATTAAGTTGGGAAAAATTGTGGAAAACCCTTGAGTTAAATTTTAAGACTTGGAGGTCGAACCGATGTCGGAATTCGATAAATCTTTATGGTTGAACTCGTGGGAAGATAAGGAACCCGTTGAGGTGAAAAATTACTGAATTTCGAGAAGTGGGCTCGGGGCTCGGGTTTTGCTAATTTTGGGATTTCTTAGTCTTTATTGATTGTTATCGCGTGGGCTTTGTTCCCTCAACATATTGTGACGTAATTGTTCTGAATTTGGATAGATTCGACGCACGTGGAGGCCAATTCGAAGGGCAAAGGTGTCGTGGGCTAGGAATTTAGCCGATTCAAGGTGAGTAGTGATTGTAAATGATGTCCTGAGGGTTCGAAACCCCGGATTTGCACATCGTAGTGCTATATTGAAGTGAGGCACACGCTCGATGATGAGCGTGGGGTCGTTTACTACTGGGACTGTGACTTGGTCCGTCCCGATTGATGATTTTTACTACATATTTGATTGAAACCTATTTGATATCATCATGTTTTGGGCTGATTGCCATATTTGGGCTTCGTGCCAATTGTTTGAACCCTCCGGGGATTTTTATCACCATTTCCTCACTATTTGTACTTATTACTTGAACTCAGACATGTTGTTTCCACTGTTGTACAACTCAGCCACTTTTTACTCAGTTTTGAGATTTACACAATTTTTGAAATGATGTTTGGGCTGAGAACTACTGTTTTACTATGCCCGATGGGCTTGTGATGATTTTTTGACTGAGTGCGGTCGAGGGCCAGGTATGAGGTTTTACTGAGTGATATGAGGCTGAGGGCCTGAGATACTGTATATACGCCACGAGGTGGCTTGATTGATATGAGGCCGAGGGCCTAGATGTATGCCACGAGGTGGCTTGATATAGCGCTTGGGCCGTAAGGGGGCCCTCCCGGAGTCTGTACACCCCCAGTAAGCGTAGGGTACCCAGAGATAATACAGTTGGTAACAATGAAAACTGTAGGTTACGGTTGGTAGCAATGACAACCAGTAACCAGAGATAATACAGTTGGTAACAATGACAACTGTAGGTTACGGTTGGTAACAATGACAACCGGTAACCAGAGATATTACAGTTGGTAACAATGACAACTGTAGGTTCCAGTTAGTAACAATGACAACTGGTAACCAGAGCTGTGAGATTGATACTGAGCCTAGGAATATTACAGTTGGTAACAATGACAACTGTAGGTTACAATTGGTAATAATGACAACTGGTAACCAGAGCTGGGAAGATTTTTAAATGATTTCTTATTGATTTACTGTTTTCAAATAATGATTTAATGCTTCATTATGCATTGCCTTGTGCTTTACGTGTTTCCTTACTTTCAGTCATTATTTATATGTGCTACTCACTGAGTTGGAAGTACTCACATTACTCCCTGCACCATGTGTGCAGATTTAGGCGTTATTGATTCTGCTCCGAGGCATTGACTACAATTGTCAGAGCGGTGACTCGAAGACTACGAGGTAGCTGCTGGCATCCGCAGCCCCGTATCTCTTTATATTGTTATTTCCACTTTCTCCAACTAATTGTGCCAGAGATATTGTAATAGAAATTTTGTTATTAGCATTTCATTAGTTGTTCATGACTTTGTGACACCCCGGTTTGGGTTGTAGTCGGGAGGGTTCACTATATTTTTCCGCAAATGACTGCTATTAAACTATGTTGTATTGTTCTCTTGTTAAATTAACTGCTTAAAATGGGTTTTGGTTTGAATTGGCTGGCCTTGTCTTCACGAGAGGCGCCATCACGATTGGGTTTGGGATTTGGGTCGTGTCAGCTTGGTATCAGAGCCTACGTTACGTAGGTCTCACGAGTCATGAGCGAGTTTAGTAGAGTCTCACGGATCGGTACGGAGACGTCTGTACTTATCTTCGAGAGGCTGCGGAACCTTTTTAGGAAATTTCCATATTCTTAAAATTCTTGTCGTGCAAACTTGTTGATCCGAGTACTAAAACTTCTGCTATCCTGTTCTCTCACAGATGGTGAGGCCCGAACTACCGGACGAGGTGGACGACCACCAGTACCTCCCACTGAGGCCACCAGAGGCCGTGGACGCGGTCGTGGTCGTGGTAGAGGCAGAGCGGTGAGGGCAGCATCTGTTGATCCACCAGCTACCCCAGCTCAAGAACAGGCTCCAGCAGCACCAATTCAGGCACCAGCTGTGCCTATCACTATTCTAGATCTTCAGGAGACCTTGGCTCAGATATTATCTATTTGCACTGGCCTGGCTCAGGCAGTTTCAGCCACCACAGCCGCAACTACTTCAAATGCCGGGGGAGGCAACCAGACTTCAGTTGCCCGTACGCCTGAGCAGGTAGTGCAGGGACTTCAGATGCCGGGGGCACCTCCAGCCCAGCCAGCCGCACCAGCTCAGGAAGTCATAGTACCAGTTATGTCAGATGATGAGCAGCGTCGCCTTGAGAGGTTTGGCAGACTCCAGCCTCCGTCATTCAGTGGTGCTGAGGGCGAGGATGCCTAAGGTTTTCTTAGCAAGTGTCAGCGAATGCTCCGGACAGCCGGGATTCTTGAGTCTAGTGGTGTGGCATTCACCACCTTTCAGTTTACGGGAGCTGCCTTTAATTGGTGGGAGGCGTATGAGAGGCGTAGGCCGGCTGATGCAGCGCCCCTTACTTGCCAGCGGTTCTCCGCTCTTTTCTTGGAGAAGTATGTGCTGCAGTCCCGCAGAGAGGAGCTGCACAGACAGTTTGAGTGGCTGCGACAGGGGGATATGACGGTGCCACAATATGAGTCAAGATTTTCTGAGTTGACTCGACATGTTGTCTGGATGGTACCGACTAATCGTTAAAGGATCAGGAGGTTTGTGGATGGACTTAACTATCATCTCCGTATCCTCATGACCAGGGAGAGGGTATTGGGTGCTACCTTCGAGGAGGTGGTTGATATAGCTCGCGAGATTGAGACGGTTCACCGTCAGGAGCGAGAGGAGAGGGAGGCTAAGAGGCCTCGAGGACCGGGTAGTTACAATGGTACTCCTTCGAGAGGCCAATTTCAGCAGGGTAGAGGCCGTTCCTTCAGGCCTGCTCAGCCAGCCCGTCCAGAATACCGTGGAGCATCTGCAGGTCGTGGTCATCATGGGTTGCAGCAGGGCCAGTCATCACTCAGTGCCCTTCCAGCTAATGCCCCGTCGGCCCAGGGCCCTCCTAGGCCAAGTGCATCTACTAGAGCACCAGGGAGTTGTTATAATTGTGGCGAGATGGGCCACATGTGGAGGCAATGTCCTCATTGTGGCGCTAGACCGTTCCAGCAGAGGGTTCAGCCCTCGACTTCTGCTCCAGTTACCTTACCGCCCGCCCAGCCAGCTAGGGGTGGAGGTCAGGCAGCCAAAGGTCGCCCCTGAGGGGGAGGTAGCGGTGGCCAGGCTCGATTTTATGCTATCCCAGGCAGGACGGATGCTAGTGCTTCAGACGTCGTTATTACAGGTATTGTTTCAGTCTGCCACAAAGATGTCTCTGTATTATTTGATCCCGGTCCTCATATTTTGCTCAATATCTGGGTATGCCCCGGGAGTTTCTCGCTTTACCTATTTATGTGTCTACCCCGGTGAGCGATACTGTTGTTGTGGACCGTGTGTACCGGTCATGTACAGTGACTATTGGGGGTCTGGAGACTCGAGTGGACCTATTGCTACTAAGCATGGTAGATTTTGATGTTATTTTGGGCATAGATTGGCTATCACCATGTCGTGCTATTTTAGACTGTCATGCTAAGACAGTTACTTTAGCTATGCCGGGTGTGCCGCGGATAGAGTGGCGTGGTGTGACTGATTATATTCCTAGTAGGGTGATATCATACTTGAAAGCCCAGCGTATGGTTAAGAAGGGTTGCCTTGCATACCTAGCGTTTGTGAGGGATGTTGGAGCTGAGACTCCAAGCATCGATTCGATTCCAGTTGTGAGGGATTTTCCCGATGTATTTCCCGCAGACCTGCCGGGCATGCCACCGGACAGGGATATTGATTTTGGCATTGACTTGGTGCCGGGCACTCAGCCCATTTCTATTCCGCCGTATCGTGTGGCACCAGCAGAGTTGAAAGAATTAAAGGGGCAACTTCAAGAACTCCTAGATAAGGGGTTCATTCGGCCTAGTGTGTCACCTTGGGGTGCACCGGTTCTATTTGTGAAAAAGAAGGATGGCACGATGAGAATGTGCATCGATTATAGGCAATTGAACAAGGTCACAATCAAGAACAAATATCTTTTGCCTCGCATCGATGATTTGTTTGACCAGCTTCAGGGAGCACAAGTGTTCTCTAAGATTGATCTCCGTTCAGGATATCACTAGTTAAAGATCAGGGATGCAGATATTCTTAAGACTGCTTTCCGGACTACATATGGCCACTATGAGTTTCTTGTCATGTCTTTCGGGCTAACCAATGCCCTAGCAGCGTTCATACAGTTAATGAACAATGTATTTCGGCCTTATTTGGATTCTTCGTGGTGGTATTCATTGATGATATTCTGGTGTACTCGCGTAATCAAGAAGAGCAAGCAGAACATTTGCGAGTTGTATTACAGAAATTGAGGGAGGGGAAGCTTTATGCAAAATTCTCTAAGTGCGAGTTTTGGCTCAATTCAGTGGCTTTCTTGGGACACGTGGTGTCCAGCGAAGGTATACAGATTGATCCAAAGAAGATAGAGGTGGTCCAGAGTTGGCCTAGACCGTCCTCAGTCACAGAGATTCGTAGCTTTCTTGGGTTGGCAGGCTATTATCGCCGGTTTGTTCAGGGTTTCTCATCCATTGCGTCGCCCTTGACCAAATTGACCCCAAAGGGTGTTCCATTTGTATGGTCGGACAAGTGTGAGGAGAGCTTTCAAAAGCTCAAGGCAGCCTTAACCACAGCTCCAGTATTGGTTCTACCATCAGCCTCAGGTTCGTATACCATGTATTGTGATGCCTCAAGAATTGGGATCGGTTGTGTACTAATGCAGGAGGGTAGAGTTATTGCTTATGCTTCTCGTCAGTTGAAGCCTCATGAGAAGAACTACCCTGTGCATGATTTGGAGCTGGCTGCCATAGTTCATGCTTTAAAGATTTGGAGGCATTACTTATACGGTGTATCTTATGAGCTGTTCACTGATCATCGTAGCCTTCAACATTTGTTCAAGCAGAAGGATCTAAATTTGAGGCAGCGGAGATGGCTGGAATTGCTCAAGGATTACGATATTACTATACTATACCATCCAGGAAAGGCCAACGTGGTGGCCGATGCTTTGAGCCGAAAGGCAGTAAGCATGGGGAGTTTGGCATACATTCCAGTTGGAGAGAGACCTCTCGCAGTCGATGTCCAGACCATGGCCAATAGGTTTGTGAGATTAGACATCTCGGAATCCAATCGGGTATTGGCTTGCGTGGTTTCTCGGTCTTCGTTATACGATTGCATCAGGAAGCGTCTGTATAACGATCCCCATTTGCTTGTCCTTAAGGACAGAGTCCAGCATAATGATGCTAAAGATGTGACCATCGGCGACGATGGAGTGTTGAGGATGCAGGGCCGGATTTGTGTACCCAATGTGGATCGGCTCCGAGAGTTGATTCTGGAGGAGGCCCATAGCTCACGGTATTCCATTCATCCGGGTGCCACAAAGATGTACCAGGATTTGAAGCAACATTATTGGTGGAGAAGGATGAAGAAGGATATAGTGGGATTCGTAGCTTGGTGTCTCAACTGTCAACAAGTAAAATATGAACATCAGAGGCCGGGTGGTTTGCTTCAGCAGATAGCTATTCCCGAGTGGAAATGGGAGCGGATCACTATGGACTTTGTTGTTGGACTCCCACGAACTTTGAAGAAGTTCGATGCTATTTGGGTGATTGTGGATCGGCTGACCAAGTCCACGCACTTCATTCCCGTGTGTACTACCTATTCTTCAGAACGATTGGCAAGGATTTATATCCGAGAGATTGTCCGGCTGCATGGTGTTCCAGTTTCTATCATTTCAGATAGAGGTACGCAGTTCACTTCGCAGTTTTGGAAAGTCGTGCAGAGGGAGTTGGGTACTTAGGTGGAATTAAGCATAGCATTTCATCCTCAGACGGATGGGCAATCAGAACGTACCATTCAGATACTGGTGGACATGTTGCGTGCATGTGTTGTTGATTTCGGAGGTTCATGGGATGAATTTCTACCGCTTGCAGAGTTCGCTTACAACAACAGCTACCAGTCAAGTATTCAGATGGCTCCGTATGAGGCTCTGTATGGGAGGCACTGTAGATCTCCGGTTGGTTGGTTCGAGCCCGGCGAAGCTAAGCTATTGGGGATTGACTTGGTTCAGGATGCTTTAGAGAAGGTGAAAACAATCCAGGAGAGGCTCCGTACAGCACAATCGAGGCAAAAGAGTTATGCCGATAGGAAGGTTCGAGATGTGTCTTACATGGTTGGCGAGAAGGTCTTGCTGAAGGTTTCACCCATGAAAGGTGTTATGAGATTCGGGAAGAAAGGGAAATTAAGTCCTCGGTTCATTGGGCCGTTTGAAGTACTTCGGAGGATCGGGGAGGTGGCTTATGAGCTTGCTTTGCCACCCAGTCTGTCGAGTGTTCACCCAGTATTTCATGTTTCTATGCTCCGGAAGTATATCGGAGACCCGTCTCATATTTTGGACTTCAGCACGATTCAGTTGGATGATAATTTGACCTATGAGGTGGAGCCAGTGGCGATTTTGGATCGTCAGGTTCGGAAGTTGAGGTCCAAGGAGATAGCTTCAGTGAAAGTTCAATGGAGAGGTCGGTCCGTGGAAGAGGCTACCTGGGAAACCGAGCGAGAGATGAGGAGCAGATACTCTCACCTATTTGAGACTTCAGGTATGTTTCTTGACCCGTTTGACGACGAACCTTTGTTTAAGTGGGGGAGAATGTGATGACCCAGCTAGTCGTCTCGTGAGTTACCGCTCCGTTTTCCCCATTTCTTCTTTATTATGCTTTGTTATCCGTATTTTATGTAATCACGTTGAATGGTTTGCGTTCAGAGTAGATTTGGTAAGAAATGAGACACTTAGTCTCTTTCAAGAAGGTTTAAGTTGTAAAAAGTCAACTGGATGTTGACTTATGAGTTAGAGGGATTGGATGTGAATTCCAACGATTCGATTAGTTTCGGGAGATGATTTATGACTTAGGAGTGTGATCGAAATTGGTTTTGGAGGTCCCGTGTAGAATTAGGCTTGAATTGGTGGAGTTGAATTGCTATAGCTTCGTATGGTTATTTCGGACTTAGGCGTATGTCCGGATTTCAAATTGGAAGTCCGTAGGACAATTCAACGCATTTTGGGCGAATGTTCAAAAATGCAAGATTTTTGGAAAGTTTGACCGAGGAGTTGACTTTTTGATATCGGGGTCGGAATCCAGTTATGAAAATATTCATAGGTCCGTTATGTCATTTATGACTTGTGTGCAAAATTTGAGGTCAATCGGACTCGATTTGATAGGTTTCGACATCGAATGTAGAAGTTGGAATTTATTAGTTTCAGTAGGCTTGAATTGGGGTATGATTCGTGTTTTTTTAGCATTGTTGAATGTGATTTAAGGCCTCGACTAAGTCCAGAATATGTTTTAGGACTTGTTGGTATATCCGAACGGGGTCCCGAATGGCTCGGGTGAGTTTTGGGTGGTTAAACGGACTATTTCATCTTTAGAAAAAAATGAATAAAATGCAGAAACTTTTTTTTTGCAGAAAACTGGTGCGAGTAGTCCACTTTGGAAGCTTATATCTTGTAATCTGTAAGGAATTTGGAGATGATCCAAAAATGAAAGTTGTAGCCCTTCGAATCTAGTTTCCAAAAAGATAAACCATCCATCATTTGGACATATATACAGAAAGTTATGATAGATTAATGTTGGCTGGTACTGCTGTTTCCCAGGCAGTGTTGATGACAGAAATTTAAGGACCGAAAATGGTCATTTTCTTCATTTCGTTTTGGATTTTTGGAGCACGGTTCTTGGGCGATTTTTGAGGATTTTTGGAGCACGGTTCTTGGGCGATTTCTTCATAGCTTCGACTGGGTAAGTGTTCTACATCCGAAAGTGACTATATTTCATAAATCCATGGTCATATTCATCGTTTGATTCGAGTTTTGACGAAAGAAATCGGAATTTTTGTAAAATCTTTCAAAAATAAAAATTTAAGATTTGGAGGTCGATTCGTTATCGGAATTTGGTAAATTTGGTATGGTTGAACTCGTATTGGAATGGGTATTCAGATTTTGTAACTTTCGTCGGGTTCCGAGATGTGGGCCCCACGGGCGAATTTAAGTGCAAATTTCGGATTTTAATTGGAAAAATTAGTATTTTCATATGGAATTTATTCCTATAAATTGTATTGACTTAATCGAATTAATTGTGACGTATTCGTTATGATTTTGGGTAGATTCGACGCGCGT
>MCJB01004647.1:132092-147655 GCA_002018475.1 Nicotiana obtusifolia
ATTGCGCTACTGCACCCCCCACAGTAAGCGCCGGGTACCCATGGGAACGGGTGACACGCCGTCATGAGATATGACTTGGCCAGTCATGATATTTTCTTTTACTTCATGTTATTGACTTGATTATTTACATGTTTTACTGTTTCATTAGGGATTGTTGTATGCCTTATGTGTTTCCTTACTCTCAGTTGTTATTTATAATTATTACTCACTGAGTTGGAAGTACTCACATTACTCCCTGCACCATGTGTGCAGATTCAGGCGTTATTGGTTCCGCTCCGAGACATTGATTACTACTGTCAAAGCGGCGATTCAGAGACTACGAGGTAGCTGTTGGCGCCCGCAGCCCCGTATCTCTTTTATCTTGTTATTTCCAGTATCTTCGAACAATTGTGCCAAGATATTTTATTAGTAATCTTATTATTAGGATTTTCATTAGTTGCTCATGACTTTGTGACACCCCGGTTCGGGCTGTAGTGCAAATTGCTATTATTAAACCGTACTTATATTATTTTTGTGTTGTTTAACTGTTTGAATGAAGTTTAGTTGAATTGGCTGCGCGCCATCACGATCATGGTTGGGATTTTGGGTCGTGACACTTATTTTATTTTTAAATTTATTCTTTATGCAAAAATACTATAATTAATTACTAGTTTTCAATTGATTCAACTTTCAAGGTTTGAATCTAATTATAAACTTTGAAAGTAATTCAACGTTTGAAAGAATATTATAAAATTTTTAATTCTAAGTTTCAACTTTGAAACAAACTAAACATAATATATATACAAAGTTAGTAATATTTTGTTGTTATATTTTCAAAAAGTTAAAATTCTATATCACTACAATAAATTTGCTCCAAATCTTGGAATTCCATCACGAGTTCACAGCTCTTGTCTTTTTTTTTTTTTTTTATAATTTATTCTTTGCGCAAAAATACTACAATTAATTACTAGTTTTTAATTGATTCAAATTTCAAGGTTTGAATCTAATTTTAAACTTTGAAACAAATTCAAAGTTTTAAAGAATATTATAAGTTTTTTAATTCTAAGTTTGAACTTTGAAACAAACTAAACATTTCAAATATATATATATATATATATATACAAAGTTAGTAATATTTTGTTGTTATATTTTCAAAAACATAAAATTATCTATCACTACAATAAAATTGCTCCAAATCTTTGAATTCCATCACAAGTTCACAGCTCTTGTCTTCTTATTTTATTTTTAAATTTATACTTTATGCAAAAGTAGTACAATTAATTACTAGTTTCTAATTAATTCAAATTTCAAGGTTTGAATCTAATTTTAAACTTTGAAACTAATTCAACGTTTGAAAGAATATTATAAGTTTTTTAATTCTAATTTTGAACTTTGAAATAAACTAAACATTTCAAATATATATACAAAGTTAGTAATATTTTGTTGTTATATTTTCAAAAAGTTAAAATTATCTATAACTACAATTAAATTTCTCAGAATCTTGGAATTCCATAACAAGTTCACAACACTTGTCTTCTTATTTTTTTTTGAAATTTATTCTTTGCGCAAAAATACTACTATTAATTACTAGTTTCTAATTGATTCAAATTTCAAGGTTTGAATCTAATTATAAACTTTGAAACTAATTCAAAGTTTGAATTAATTCTAAGTTTGAACTTTGAAACAAACTAAACATCTCAAATATATATATATATACAAAGTTAGTAATATTTTGTTTTTATATTTTCAAAAACTTAAAATTATATATCACTACAATAAAATTGCTCCAAATCTTGGAATTCCATCACAAGTTCACATTTCTTGTCTTGTTATTTTTTTTTAAAATTTATTCTTTGCGCAAAAATACTACAATTAATTACTAGTTTCTAATTGATTTAAATTTCAAGGTTTGAATCTAATTTTAAACTTTGAAACTAATTCAAAGTTTGAAAGAATATTATAAGTTTTTTAATTCAAAGTTTTAACTTTGGAACAAACTAAACATTTTAAATATATATATATATATATACAAAGTTAGTAATATTTTGTTGTTATATTTTCAAAAACTTAAAATTATCTATCACTACAATAAAATTGCTCCAAATCTTGGAATTCCATCACAAGTTCACAACTCTTGTCTTCTTCTTCTTTTTTTTTCTTAATTTTATTATTTGCCCAAAAATACTACTATTAATTACTAGTTTCTAATTGATTCAAATTTCAAGGTTTGAATCTAATTTTAAACTTTTAAACTAATTCAACGTTTGAAAGAATATTATAAGTTTTTTAATTCTAAGTTTGAACTTTGAAACAAACTAAACATTTAAAAATATATATATACAAAGTTAGTAATATTTTGTTGTTATATTTTCAAAAACTTAATATTATCTATCACTACAAGTTGTGACGACCCGACCAGTCGCCTCATGAGTTACCGCTCCCTTTCCCCCATTTCTGCTGCATTATGCTTTGTTATCCGTGTTTTATGTGATCGAATTGAGTAGTTTGCGTTCGGAGTGGATTTGGTAAGAAATGAGACATTTAGTCTCTTTTAAGAAGGATTAAGTTGAAAAAGTCAATCGGATGTTGACTTATGAGTTAGAGGGCTCGGATGTGAGTTCCGATGGTTCGGTTAGCTTCGGGAGGTGATTTATGACTTAGGAGTGTGATCGGAATTGGTTTTGGAGGTCCCGTATCGAATTAGGCTTGAATTAGTGGAGTTAGTATTTTGGCGATTTCCGGTTGATAGGCGAGATTTTGATCCGAGGGTCGGAATGGAATTCCGAGAGTTGCTATAGCTTCGTATGGTGAATTCGTACTAAGGCGTATGTCTGGATTTGAAATTGGAAGTCTGTAGGACAATTCAACGCATTTTGGCGAATGTTGGAAAATGGAAGATTTTTGGAAAGTTTGACCGAGGAGTTGACTTTTTGATATCGGGGTCGGAATCCAGTTTTGAAAATCTTCATAGGTCCATTATGTCATTTATGACTTGTGTGCAAAATTTGAGGTCAATCGGACTCAATTTGATAAGTTTCGGCATCGAATGTAGAAGTTGGAATTTATTAGTTTCATTAGGCTTGAATTGGGGTATGATTCGTGTTTTTAGCATTGTTGGATGTGATTTAAGGCCTCGACTAAGTCCGTAATATATTTTAGGACTTGTTGGTATATCCGGACGGGGTCCCGAATGATTTGGGTGCGTTTCGGAGTAGTTTCAGACCATTTCTATCCATTTGTTTACTGCTGGTGCATTGCAGAAATTCTGCTGCACGGAGCTGATTTTGGGAGCTTATATCTCACAATCTATAAGGAACTTAGAAATTCTCAAAACATGAAAGTTGTAGCCCTTTGAATCTAGTTTCCAGAATGATAAATCATTCATCATTTGGACATATATACAGAAAGTTACGATAGATTAAAGTTGGCTGGTACTGCTGTTGTTTTCCAGGCAGTGTGCATGGCAGAAATTTCTGCTGCACAGGACCGATTTTGGAAGCTTATATCTCGTAATTTGTAAGGAATTTGGAGATGATCCAAAAATAAAAGTTGTATAACTTGTATTCTAGTTTCCAGAAAGTTAAACCATTCATGATTTTGGTATTCTATGAGAACTTTATGATTGATCGAAGTAGGCTGGTGGAGCAATATTGACAGAATTTCCTAATGCATTTTAGAAGCTCATATCTAGGAATATATAAAGAGTTATATAGTGTACAACCTATCAAATGAAAGATCTTCGAGTCTAGTTTCTAAATCTTCAAACCGTTGCTCATTTGGATATTTTCACAAGGAGATATGAGCGTTTTAACAGAAGGTGTACAACAAGGGAAAAATGATAAGAGGATGTACAACCTGCACAGCGCAAGGTACAACTCGATGAAGCCTGGTCAGAATGTTTTAAGCCATATTTTGTCCGTGATTTTGGGTATATTTTCACCCATAGCTGCATTTTGGAGGTTCTTGAAGGAAATTAACGAGGGATTCAAGGAGAATCGATTGGAGGTAAGAATTTTGGACCTAAAACTCGTTTATATTGTGAAATCCACCTAGAAAATCATTGAAGTGTTGCTAAAAATGGAAGAAATAGGGCTTGGGATTATGAAATTTTACTTGGGTATTTGGAGGACCATTTGGGGCCGGATTTGAGAACTTTTGATATGTACGAACTCGTTGGGAGATAAGGAACCCGTTGATGTGAAAATTTCTGAGTTTCGAGAAGTGGGTCCGGGGTTCGGGTTTTGCTAATTTTGGAATTTCTTAGTATTTTCGATTGTTTTCTCTTGGGCTTTGTTCCCTCAACATATTGTGACGTAATTATTCTGAATTTGGATAGATTCGACGCACGTGAAGGCCAATTCGAAGGGCAAAGGCGTCGCGGGCTAAGGATTTAGCCGGTTTGAGGTGAGTAATGTTTGTAAATGATGTCCTGAGGGTTTGAAACCCCGGATTTGCACATCGTAGTGCTATATTGAGTTGAGACACGCACTCGATGTTGAGCGTGGGATTGTTTACTACTGGTGATTGTGACTTGGTCCATCCCGATTGATGATTTTACTATATATTTGATTGGAACTGATTTGATATCATCATGAATTGGGCTGATTGCCGTATTTGGGCTTCGTGCCGGTTATTTGCACCTTTCAGGGGTATTATTTGGGCTTCGTGCCGGTTATGTGAACCCTTCAGGGGTATTTATCACTGTTTTCTCACTGTTTGAATTTATTACTTGAACTCAGTCATGTGGTTCTTCCACTGTTTTACAACTCAGCCACTTTTACTCAGTTTTTGAGGTTTACATAATATTTTAAATGATGTTTTGGGCTGAGAACTACTGTTTTACTATGCCCGAAGGGCATAAGATGATTTTTTGACTGAGTGCGGCCGAGGGCCAAATGTGAGGTTTTACTGAGTGATATGAGGCCAAGGGCCTGAGATTTAAATGATAATTTTTTTCAAATGATGTAAATGGGATCGGGTGACACGCCGCCATGAATATGATATAAATGGATCGGGTGGCACGCCGCCACGGAATATGATAAATTGGATCGGGTGGCACGCCGCCACGAGATATTGTGCTTCTGCACCCCCCACAGTAAGCGCAGGGTACCCATGGGATCGGGTGACACGCTGTCACGAGACAAGATTTGGCCAATCATGCAATTTTCTTTTACTTCATGTTATTGACTTGATTATTTATATGTTGTACTGTTGCATTATGGATTGTTTTATGTCTTATGTGTTTTCTTACTTTCAGCCATTATTTATAATTATTACTCACTGAGTTGGAAGTACTCACATTACTCCCTGCACCGCGTGTGCAGATTCAGGCGTTATCGGTTCCGCTCCGAGGCACTGACTACTACTGTCAGGGCGGTGATTCAGAGACTACGAGGTAGCTATCAGCGTCCGCAGCCTCGTATCTCTTTACCTTGTTGTTTCCACTATTTTCAAACAATTGTGTCAAAGATATTGTAATAGTAATATTATTATTAGGATTTTCATTAGCTCCTCATGATTTTGTGACACCCCGGTTTGGGCTGTAGTTGGGAGGGTTTCACTATATTTTTCTGCTAATTTCTATTATTAAACTATACTCATATTATTTTCGTATTGCTAACTGTTTAAAACGAGGTTTAATTTGGATTGGCTGGCCTTGTCTTCACGAGAGGCGCCATCACGACCGGGTTAGGATTTTGGGTCGTGACACAAGTTCACAACTCTTGTCTTCTTATTTTTATTTTAAATTTATTCTTTGCTGTAACGACCCAGCTAGTCGTCTCGTGAGTTACAGCTCCGTTTTCCCCATTTTTAGAAAGTTTTCCAAATATTTGAAGGAGGTAAGTGTTCTTTATCACAAATCCTTCATAGATCACGATTCCATACTCGTTTACATCATAAATCCATGAATCTATGGAAGAAAAAATCAGATATTTTTTTCAAATCTTCCAAGAACGAAAATTTAAGATTTGAAAGCCAATCCGATGTCGGAATTTGATAATTTTTGTATGGGTGAACTCGTGGGGAGATAAGGAACCTGTTGATGTGAAAATTTTTGAACTTCGAGAAGTGGGCTCGGGGCTCGGGTTTTGCTAATTTCGGATTTCTTGGTATTTTCGGTTGTTTTCGCTTGGGCTTTGTTCCCTCAACATATTGTGACGTAATTGTTCTGAATTTGGATAGATTCGACGCACGTGGAGGCCAATTCGAAGGGCAAAGGCGTCGTGGGCTAGAAATTTAGCCAGTTCGAGGTGAGTAGTGATTGTAAATGATGTTCTGAGGGTTTGAAACCCCGGATCGCACATCGTAGTGCCATATTGAAGTGAGGCACGCGCTCGATGATGAGCGTAGGGTTGTTTACTACAGGGATTGTGACTTGGTCCGTCCCGATTGATGATTTTTACTAATATTTTATTGAAACTTAGTTCATATCGTCATGAATTGGGCTGATTGCCATATTTGGGCTTTGTGCCGGTTATGTGAACCCTTCAGGGGTATTTATCACCGTTTCCTCACTGTGTTGATGTATTACTTGAACTCAGTCGTGTTGATTTACACTGTTTTACAACTCAGCCACTTTTACTCAGTTTTTGAGGTTTACATAATATTTTAAAAGATGTTTTGGGCTGAGGACTACTGTTTTACTATGCCGAGGGCCAAATGTGAGGTTTTACTGAGTGATATATGGCCGAGGGCCTGAGATTTAAATGACATTTTAAATGATGTAAATGGGATCGGGTGGCACACCGCCACGGGATTTGATATGAACGGATCGGGTGGCACGCCGCCACGAGATATTGTGCTTGGGCCGTAAGGGGCCCCTCCCGGAGTCTGTACACCCCCAGTGAGCGGGGGTACCCATGGGAACGGGTGGCACGCCGCCACGAGAGTTATGATGTGTACTGTATTCCATTGTGCTGGTATTGTTATTTTTCTTTGCTTCATGTTATTTTACTTGGGATGTTTACATGTTTACTGTTTCGCTGTGGATTGATCTATGTCTTATGTGTCTTCTTACTTTCAGATGTTATTTATAATTATTACTCACTGAGTTGGAAGTACTCACATTACTCCCTGCACCCTGTGTGCAGATTCAGCCTTTATCGGTTCCGCTCCGAGCCATTGATTATTACTGTCAGGGCGGCGATTCAGAGACTACGAGGTAGCTGTTAGCGTCCGCAGCCCCGTATCTCTTTTGTCTTGTCGTTTCCACTATCTTCAAACAATTGTGCCAAAGATATTGTAATAGTAATCTTATTATTAGGATTTTCATTAGTTGCTCATGACTTTGTGACACCCTGGTTTCGGGCTGTTGTTGGGATGGTTCACTATGTTTTTCCGCAATCAACTGCTATTAAATTATGTTGCGTTGTTCTCTTGTTAAATTTATTGCTTAAAATGAGTTATGGTTTGAATTGGCTGGCCTTGTCTTCACGAGAGGCGCCATCACGACCGGGTTTGGGATTCGGGTCGTGACAGCTTGGTATCAGAGCCTAGATTACATAGGTCTCATGAGTCATGAGCGGGTTTAGTAGAGTCTGGCGGATCGGTACGGAGACGTCTGTACTTATCTTCGAGAGGCTGCGGAACCTTTTAAGGAAAATTCCATATTCTTGAAATTCTTGTCGTGCGAACTTGTTGATCCGAGTACTAAAACTTCTGCTAACCTGTTCTCCTATAGATGGTGAGGCCACGAACTACTGGACGAGGTGGAAGACCACCAGTACCACCGACTGCGGCCACCAGAGGCCGTGGACGCGGTCGTGGTCGTGGTAGAGGCAGAGCCGCGAGGGTAGCATCTGTTGATCCACCAGCTGCCCCAGATCAGGAACAGGCTCCAGTAGCACCAGTTCTGGCACCAGCTGTGCCTACCGCTATTCCAGGTCTTCAGGAGACCTTGGCTCAGATATTATCTATTTGCACTGGCCTGGCTCAGGCGGTTTCAGCCACCACAGCCGCAACGACTTCACAGGCCGGGGGAGGCAATCAGACTCCAGTTGCCCGTATGCCTGAGCAGGTAGTGCAGGGACTTCAGATTCCGGGGGCACCTCCAGCCCAGCCAGCTGCACCAGCTTAGGAATTCATAGTACCAGTTATGCCAGATGATGAGCAGCGTCGCCTTGAGAGGTTTGGCAGACTCCAGCCTCCGTCATTCAGTGGTGCTGAGGGCGAGGATGCCCAGGGTTTTCTTGACAAGTGTCAGCGAATGCTTCGGACAGCCGGGATTCTTGAGTCTAGTGGTGTGGCATTCACCACCTTTCAGTTTACGGGAGCTGCCTTTAATTTGTGGGAGGCGTATGAGAGGCGTAGGCCGGTTGATGCAGCGCCCCTTACTTGGCAGCAGTTCTCCGCACTTTCTTGGAGAAGTATGTGCCGTAGTCTCGCAGGGAGGAGCTGCGTAGGTAGTTCGAATGGCTGCTACAAGGGGATATGACTGTGTCGCAATATGAGTCCAGGTTTTCTGAGTTGGCTCAGCATGCTGTCTGGACGGTTCCGACTGATCGTGAAAGGATCAGGAGGTTTGTGGATGGCCTTAACTATCAGCTCCGCATCCTTATGACCAGGGAGAGAGTATTGGGAGCTACTTTCGAGGAAGTGGTTGACGTAGCTCGCGAGATTGAGACGATTCAACGTCAGGAGCGAGAGGAGAGGGAGGCTAAGAGGCCTCGAGGATCGGGTAGTTACAGTGGCACTCCTCCGAGAGGCCAGTTTCAGCAAGGAAGAGGTCGTTCCTTCAGGCCTGCTCAGCCAGTCCGCCCAGGGTATAGTGGGGCATCTGCGGGTCGTGGTTATCAAGGATTTCAGCAGGGCCAGTTATCACTCAGCGCCCTTCCAGCTCATGCTCCGTCAGCCCAGGGTCCTTCTAGGCCAATTGCATTTGCTAGAGCACCAGTACACTGTTATGAGTGTGGCGAGATGGGCCACGTGCGTAAGCATTGTCCTCATCGTGGTGCTAGATCGTCCCAACAGAGGGGTGAACCCTCGACTTCTGATCCAGTTACCTTACCACCCGCCCAGCCAGTCAAGGGTGGAGGTCAGGCAGCTAGAGGTCGCCAAGGAGGGGGAGGTCGAGCAGGCGGTGGCCAGGCCCGAATCTATGCTATTCCAGGAAAGACTGATGCCAGTGCTTCATATGCCATTATTACAGGTATTGTTTCAGTCTGCCACAAAGATGCCTCTATATTATTTGATCCCGGTTCCACTTATTCATACATGTCCTCATATTTTGCTCAATATTTGGGTATGCCGCAAGAGTTTCTTGCTTTACCTGTTTATGTGTCTACCCCGGTGGGCGATACTGTTGTTGTGGACCGTGTGTACCGGTCATGTGTAGTAACTATTGGGGGTCTGGAGACCCGAGTGGACCTATTGCTACTAAGCATGGTAGATTTTGATGTCATTTTAGGCATGGATTGGCTATCTCCATATCGTGCTATTTTAGACTGTCATGCTAAGATAGTTACGTTGGCTATGCCCGGTGTGCCGCGGATCGAGTGGTGTGGCGTGACTGATTATATTCCTAGTAGGGTGATATCATACTTGAAAACCCAGCGTATGGTTGGGAAGGGTTGCCTTGCATACCTAGCGTTTGTCAGGGATGTTGGAGCTGAGACTCCAACCATCGATTCTGTTCCAGTTGTGCGGGATTTTCCTGATGTATTTCCTGCAGACTTGCCGGGCATGCCACCGGACAGGGATATTGATATTGGCATTGATCTGGTGCTGGGCACTCAGCCCATCTCTATTCCACCATATCGTATGGCACCAACAGAGTTGAAGGAGTTGAAAGAGCAACTTCAGGAACTCTTAGATAAGGGGTTCATTCGGCCTAGTGTGTCACCTTGGGGTGCACCGGTTCTATTTGTGAAAAAGAAAGATGACACGATGAGAATGTGCATTGATTATAGGCAATTGAACAAGGTAACAATCAAGAACAAATATCCTTTGCCTCGCATCGATGATTTATTTGACCAGCTTCAGGGAGCACGAGTGTTCTCTAAGATTGATCTCCATTCAGGATATCACCAGTTAAAGATCAGGGATGCAGATATTCTTAAGACTGCTTTCCGGACTAGATATGGCCACTATGAGTTTCTTGTTATGTCTTTCGGGCTAACCAATGCCCCAGCAGCGTTCATGCAGTTAATGAACAATGTATTTCGGCCTTATCTGGATTCATTCCTGGTGGTATTCATTGATGATATTCTGGTGTACTCGCGTAATCAGGAAGAGCACGCAGAACATTTGCGAGTTGTACTACAGAGATTGAGGGAGGAGAAGCTTTATGCAAAATTCTCTAAGTGCGAGTTTTGGCTCAATTCAGTGGCTTTCTTGGGACACGCGGTGTCCAGCGAGGGGATACAGGTTGATCCAAAGAAGATAGAGGCGGTCCAGAGTTGGCCTAGACCGTCCTCAGTCACAGAGATTCGTAGCTTTCTTGGGTTGGTAGGCTATTATCGCCGGTTTGTTCAGGGATTCTCATCCATCGCATCGCCCTTGACCAAATTGACTCAAAAGGGTGTTCCATTTGTGTGGTCGGACAAGTGTGAGGAGAGCTTTCAGAAGCTCAAGACAACCTTGACCACAGCTCCAGTATTGGTGCTACCGTCAGCCTCGGGTTCGTATACCGTATATTGTGATGCCTTAAGAATTGGGATCGGTTGTGTATTAATGCAGGAGGTAGAGTTATTGCTTATGCTTCTCGTCAGTTGAAGCCTCATGAGAAGAACTATCCCGTGCATGATTTGGAGCTGGCTGCCATAGTTCATGCTTTAAAGATTTGGAGGCATTACTTGTATGGCATATCTTGTGAGGTATTTACTGATCATCGTAGCCTTCAACATCTGTTCAAGCAAAATGATCTAAATTTGAGGCAGCGGAGATGGCTGGAATTGCTCAAGGATTACGATGTTACTATACTATACCATCCGGGAAAGGCCAACGTGGTAGCCGATGCTTTGAGCCGAAAGGTAGTGAGCGTGGGGAGTTTGGCATACATTCTAGTTGGAGAGAGACCTCTCGCAGTCGATGTCCAGACCTTGGCCAATAGGTTTGTGAGATTATACATCTCGAAATCCAATCGGGTATTGGCTTGCGTGGTTTCTCGGTCTTCGTTATACGATCGCATCAGGGAGCGTCAGTATGACGATCCCCATTTGCTTGTCCTTAAGGACAGAGTCCAGCATAATGATGCTAAAGATGTGACCATCGGCGGTGATGGAGTGTTGAGGATGCAGGGCCGGATTTGTGTTCCCAATGTGGATGGGCTCCGAGAGTTGATTCTGGAGGAGGCCCATAGCTCACGGTATTCCATTCATCCGGGTGCTGCAAAGATGTACCAGGATTTGAAGCAATATTATTGGTGGAGAAGGATGAAGAAGGATATTGTGGGATTCGTAGCTCGGTGTCTCAACTGTCAGCAAGTAAAATATGAACATAAGAGGCCGGGTGGTTTTCTTCAGCAGATAGCTATTCCCGAGTGGAAATGGGAGCGGATCACTATGGAATTTGTTGTTGGACTCCCAGACATTGAAGAAGTTCAATGCTATTTGGGTGATTGTGAATCGGCTGACCAAGTCCCCGCACTTCATTCCTGTGTGTACTACCTATTCTTCAGAACGGTTGGCAAGGATTTATATCCGAGAGATTGTCCGGCTGCATGGTGTTCCAGTTTCTATCATTTCAGATAGAGGTACTCAATTCACTTCGCTGTTCTGGAAAGCCGTGCAGAGGGAGTTGGGTACTCAGGTGGAATTAAGCACAGCATTTCATCCTCAAACGGATGGGCAGTCTGAGCATACCATCCAGATATTGGAGGACATGTTACGGGCATGCGCTATTGATTTCGGAGGCTCATGGGATGAGTTTCTACCTCTTGCAGAGTTCGCTTATAACAACAGCTATCAGTCAAGTATTCAGATGGCTCCGTATGAGGCTTTGTATGGGAGGCGGTGTAGATCTCCGGTTGGTTGGTTCGAGCCCGGCGAAGCTAGGCTATTAGGGACTGACTTGGTTTAGGATGCTTTAGAGAAGGTGAAAATAATCCAGGAGAGGCTCCGTACAGCACAGTCGAGGCAAAAGAGTTATGCCGACAGGAAGGTTCGAGATGTGTCCTACATGGTTGGCGAGAAGGTCTTGCTAAAGGTTTCGCCCTTGAAAGGTGTTATGAGATTCGGGAAGATGGGGAAACTGAGTCCTCGGTTCATTGGGCCGTTTGAGGTGCTTCGAAGAATCGGGGAGGTGGCTTATGAGCTTGCTTTGCCACCCAGGCTGTCGAGCGTGCACCCAGTATTTCATGTCTTGATGCTCTGAAAATATATTAGGGACCCGTCTCATATTTTGGACTTCAGCACGATTCAGTTGGATGATAATTTGACCTATGAGGTGGAGCCAGTGGCGATTTTGGATCGTCAGGTTCGGAAGCTGAGGTCTAAGGAGATAGCTTCAGTAAAAGTTCAATGGAGAGGTCGGTCCGTGGAGGAGGCTACCTGGGAAACCGAGCGAGAGATGCGGAGCATATACCCTCACCTATTTGAGACTTCAGGTATGTTTCTTGACTCGTTCGAGGACGAACGTTTGCTTAAGTGGGGGAGAATGTAACGACCTAGCTAGTCGTCTCGTGAGTTACCGCTCCGTTTTTCCTATTTTTTTCCGTCTCATTATGCTTTGTTATCCATGTTTTATGTGATCGAGTTGAGTAGTTTGCGTTAGGAGTGAGTTTGGCAAGAAATGAGACACTTAGTCTCTTTAAAGAAGGTTTAAGTTGGAAATGTCAACCGGATGTTGACTTATGAGTTAGAGGGCTCGGATGTGAGTTCTGATGGTTCGGTTAGCTTCGGGAGGTGATTTATGACTAAGGAGTGTGATCGGAATTGGTTTTGGAGGTCCGGTGTAGAATTAAGCATGAATTGGTGGAGTTGTATTTTGGCGATTTCTGGTTGTTAGGCGAGATTTTGATCCGAGAGTTGCTATAGCTTCGTATGGTGATTTCGGACTTAGGCGTATGCCCGGATTGAAATTGGAAGTCCGTAGGAGAATTCAACGCATTTTGGCGAATGTTGGAAAATAGAAGATTTTTGGAAAGTTTGACCGAGGAGTTGACTTTTTGATATCGGGGTCGGAATCAAGTTTTGAAAAAGTTCATAGGTCCGTTATGTTATTTATGACTTGTCTCCAAAATTTGAGGTCAATCGGATTCGATTTGATAGGTTTCAGCATCGAATGTAGAAGTTGGAATTTGTTAGTTTCATTAGGCTTGAATTGGGTAGGATTCGTGTATTTAGCGTTGTTTGATGTGATTTGAAGCCTCGACTAAGTCCATATGATGTTTTAAGATTTGTTGATATATTTGGTTGAAGTCCCGAGGGCCTCGAATGGATTTTGGATGGTTGATGGAGTTTAACTTGGGCATTTCAAGAATGTTTCGATGTTGTTTCTTCAAGAATAAGTGGTATCATATTATGCAACTGACTCCAAATTCAGTTTTAATTGAAGCATTAGATGCGTATCGAAATTTCGGAGTCATAGCAAAAAGAATCGTCCAATTCGGACATCTTATGAGAAAGTTATGCCTATTTTTGTGTCAGGGAATCTGTAGCTGGTGGAACCAGCGCCACAGGCAGCGCCCGGCGCCACCTGTGGCGCCCAATGCAGAAAAGTACTATAAAAACGTGGGTTTTGGCCATTTTGACAAAATAGAATTGGGGTAGCTCGGTTTGGGCGATTTTTAGAAGGTTTTTCACAAATTTGAAGGAGGTAAGTGTTCTTTATCATAAATCTTTCATAGATCATGATTCCATACTCATTTACATCATAAATCCATGAATCTATGGAAGAAAAAATTAGATTTTTTTCCAAATCTTCCAACAACGAAAATTTAAGATTTGAAAGCCAATCCGATGTTGGAATTTGATAATTTTTGTATGGGTGAACTCGTGGGGAGATAAGGAACCCGTTGATGTGAAAATGTTTGAACTTCTAGAAGTGGGCCCGGGGCTCGAGTTTTGTTAATTTCGGGATTTCTTGGTATTTTCGATTGTTTTCGCTTGGGCTTTGTTCCCTCAACATATTGTGACGTAATTGTTCTGAATTTGGATAGATTCGACGCACGTGGAGGCCAATTCGAAGGGCAAAGGCGTCGTGGGCTAGAAATTTAGCCGGTTCGAGGTGAGTAGTGATTATAAATGATGTTCTGAGGGTTTGAAACCCCGGATTGCACATCGTAGTGCCATATTGAAGTGAGGCACGCGCTCGATGATGAGCGTAGGGTCGTTTACTACAGGGATTGTGACTTGGTCCGTCCCGATTGATGATTTTTACTAATATTTTATTGAAACTTAGTTCATATCGTCATGAATTGGGCTGATTGCCATATTTAGGCTTCGTGCCGGTTATGTGAACCCTTCAGGGGTATTTATCACCGTTTCCTCAATGTGTTGATGTATTACTTGAACTCAGTCATGTTGATTTACACTGTTTTACAACTCAGCCACTTTTACTCAGTTTTTTGAGGTTTACATAATATTTTAAATGATGTTTTGGGCTGAGGACTACTGTTTTACTATGCCGAGGGCCAAATGTGAGGTTTTACTGAGTGATATAAGGCCGAGGGCCTGAGATTTAAATGACATTTTAAATGATGTAAATAGGATCGGGTGGCACGCCGCCACGAGATTTGATATGAACGGATCGGGTGGCACGCCGCCACGAGATATTGCGCTTGGGCCGTAAGGGGCCCCTCCCGGAGTCTGTACACCCCCAGTGAGCGGGGGTACCCATGGGAACCGGTGGCACGCCGCCACGAGAGTTATGATGTGTACTGTATTCCATTGTGCTGGTATTGTTATTTTTCTTTGCTTCATGTTATTTTACTTTGGATGTTTACATGTTTACTGTTTCGCTGTGGATTGCTCTATGTCTTATGTGTCTTCTTACTTTCAGATGTTATTTATAATTATTACTCACATTACTCCCTGCACCCTGTGTGCAGATTCAGGATTTATCAGTTCCGCTCCGAGCCATTGATTATTACTGACAGGGCGGCGATTTAGAGACTACGAGGTAGCTGTTGGCGTCCGCAGCCCCGTATCTCTTTTGTCTTGTCGTTTTCACTATGTTCAAACAATTGAGCCAAAGATATTTTAATAGTAATCTTATTAATAGGATTTTCATTAGTTGCTCATGACTTTGTGACACTCCGGTTTCGGGTTGTTGTTGGGGTGGTTCACTATGTTTTTCCGC
Organism: Nicotiana obtusifolia; assembly: GCA_002018475.1. Taxonomy (NCBI): domain Eukaryota; kingdom Viridiplantae; phylum Streptophyta; class Magnoliopsida; order Solanales; family Solanaceae; genus Nicotiana; species Nicotiana obtusifolia. Next base: position 147,312 of record MCJB01004647.1, read on the forward strand.
AATCAACTGCTATTAAACTGTGTTGCGTTGTTCTCTTGTTAAATTTATTGCTTAAAATGAGTTATGGTTTGAATTGGCTGGCTTTGTCTTCACGAGAGGCGCCATCACGATCGGGTTTGGGATTCGGGTCGTGACATTTGCGCAAAAATAATACAATTAATTACTAGTTTCTAATTGATTCAAATTTCAAGGTTTGAATCTAATTTTAAACTTTGAAACTAATTCAATGTTTGGAAGAATATTATAAGTTTTTTAATTTAATTTTTAACTTTGAAACAAAGTAAATATTTCAAATATATATATATATATATATATATATATATATATATATATATATATATATA
>MCJB01004649.1:3402-14554 GCA_002018475.1 Nicotiana obtusifolia
TATCATAATGGGTACCCTGCGCTCACTGTGGGTGGTTCAGACTTCCGGAAGGGGCTTCTTACGGCCCAAGCGCTATATCATATCTCGTGGCGGCGTGCCACCCGATCCCATTCACATCATATCCATGGCGGCGTGCCACCCGATCCATTTCAAAATCATTTGAGAACATCATTTAGTTATCAAAAACGAGTTCAAATAATGATTCAAAACATTAACAAATACCCCTGAAGGGTTTACATAACCGGTGTGAAGCCCAAATATGATTTCAGTAAACAAAACAGTGATAAATTACTGTCACGACCCCAAATCTCCCACCTTTGGGAGTCGTGATGGCGCCTCTCATGAGGACAAGGCCAGCCGATTTCACTAAACTTTGCTCAATCAGTTAGATAACAAGAAAATAATATAAATATGGTTTGATAATAGTTAATTGCGGAAAATATAGCAAACCATCCCGACTACAGCCCTCAGATCGGGGTGTCACAAAGTCATGAGCCACTAAAGAAAACCTAATAATAAAATAACTATTACAATATTTTTGGCACAATTGTTGAAGAAAGTGAAAGTGACAAAATAAAGGAGATACGGGGCTGCGGACGCCAACAGCTACCTCGTATCCTCCGAATCACCGCCCTGGCAGTAGTAGTCAATGCCTCAAAGTGGAACCGTTAACGCCTGAATCTGCACACATGGTGCAGGGAGTAATGTGAGTACTTCCAACTCAGTGAGTAATAAGTATAAATAATGACTGAAAGTAGAAAACACATAATGCACAAGGCAATCCATAATGAAGTAATGAAACATCGGTGTAAATTCAAGTAGAAACTTCTTTCAACGGGGAAAACATGTACATCTTTCAACTAAATAACGGGAAGTAACAGAAAACACTTTAAAACCGCCCCTCGGGCTCAATACCATTTTAAAACAGTAAAATCTTTCAAACTCTGGTTACCAGTTGTCATTGTTACCAACTGTAACCTACAGTTGTCATTGTTACCAACTGTAACCTACAGTTGTCATTGTTACCAACTGTCAATCTATCAAACTCTGGTTACCAGTTGTCATTGTTACCAACTGTAACCTACAGTTGTCATTGTTACCAACTGTCAATCTATCAAACTCTGGTTACCAGTTGTCATTGTTATCAACTATAACCTACAGTTGTCATTGTTACCAACTGTATTATCTTTGGTTACCAGTTGTCAATGTTACCAACCGTAACCTACAGTTGTCATTGTTACCAACTGTATTAGCTACCCATCTCCGGTTATCAGTTGTCATTGTTACCAACTGTAACCTACAATTGTCATTGTTACCAACTGTATTAGCTACCCATCTCCGGTTATCAGTTGTCATTGTAACCTACAATTGTAACCTATAGTTGTCATTGTTACCAACTGTAATTATCATAATGGGTACCCTGCGCTCACTGTGGGTGGTTCAGACTTCCGGAAGGGGCTTCTTACGGCCCAAGCGCTATATCATATCTCGTGGCGGCGTGCCACCCGATCCCATTCACATCATATCCATGGCGGCGTGCCACCCGATCCATTTCAAAATCATTTGAGAACATCATTTAGTTATCAAAAACGAGTTCAAATAATGATTCAAAACATTAACAAATACCCCTGAAGGGTTTACATAACCGGTGTGAAGCCCAAATATGATTTCAGTAAACAAAACAGTGATAAATTACTGTCACGACCCCAAATCTCCCACCTTTGGGAGTCGTGATGGCGCCTACTAATGAAAGCTAGGCCAGCCAATAATTAACTTCGTTTAATACGCCATCATTCATAAACTTGCAAACAAAATTTAACAACAAAGTGCGGAAATACTTTATATATAATCTCTCTTTTACACAAACAACCCAAGAACTGGTATCACAGTTTCACAGACTGTCTAAGAGTACTACATACAATGGTCTTGAAAGAAATAACAAAAGTACTGATTCCGAACTACATGGAATAACAGTCAAGGAAACAGACAGAGGACACCAAGATCTGCGGACGGCTGCAGTACTACCTTGGGTCGCCTGGAAGGTCATGCAAAAGATGGAAGTCCTTCTTACTTACTGTCCGACACCTGCTGCGCCGGTATCTGCACAAAAGTGCAGAGTGTAGTATCAGCACAACCGACCCCATGTGCTGGTAAGTGCCTGGCCTAGCCTCGGCGAGGTAGTGACGAGGCTGGACCGGACTCCAGATAATCCTATTCGGAATAACCTAACATATATGCAACTATAACAAATAACGAATGTACATAATCAACTAAACACAGAAAGAAGGTATATAAATATTGCAACATGAAATGTATGAAATCAACAGGTCAATCACTTTCAGAATCATTGCTATTAGGCATTCAACACAACAATATGAAATACAATCCATCTCGTGACAAGCGTGGCACCAGCTACGGTCTCTCCACCTACTCATGTCACATCAATCACATGTACAATATCTCATTACCAACGTGGCACCAGCGACGGTCTCTCCACGGGTACAATGTCTCATAACAGACGTGGCACCAGCAACGGTCTCTCCACGTATACCATATCTCATAATCGACGTGGCACCAGCAACGGTCTCTCCACGTATACAATATCTCATATCCAACGTGGCACCAGCTACGGTCTCTCCACGTATACTATATCTCGTAACATGTGTGGCACCAGCTACGGTCTCTCCACCTAGGTATGTTACGGAATTCACAAACAATTTCCAACCAATGGAATAATATATCACATCCAACTCCCATTTTTGGGACATATCATCATCAACACCTAACCTGGCCAGGGGGAAATAGCTTTAACTAGACCACTACTCGACTCATAATTAACTAAATCCATGTTAACAAATTTACTACTACTTGTGATTATGTATTACCCTTCCCCCATCCCGTTTATACTTCCGTTAAACCTAGACACATTACTATTGTTATGACACCGGACTTTTATAGACTCTTGTGGACACCTAAGACCTTACCTAGTGAATTAGACACGAAGCCTTTAATTATTTTATTAATAATTACTTATTCAACTGGCCATTTATCAATCTAAATTACCATGAAAGAGATATTCATATCCATGTCCATAACCATACTCAATAGGAACATTCACAATGTTCAATTCATGTGCTAGGCGTATCCTTCGCCCTCATTTCATAATATCCTGTGGCAGGCGTGCCACCCACCCCTCACATACATCACAATGATTTCCACGGATATCATCCGGTAATTAGGAACATTATTATCTTTTGCATCTCAGCAACATCATAAATATCATTCAACAATGTTAACATTAATATACAATAATTATCAACATACGACTCACGGTCATGTTTGACACCAAAGTATAGGTACCCGTCACCATACCTATACAATGTTCTCAGCGAGAAGCAATTTAGCACATAGCACATGGTTCCTAATTCCTCAAGCTTAGGCTAAGACGGACACTTACCTTGCTTGGCAATGAAATTCAAGATTCCAATAAATCTTTGCCTTGACACCTCGCGTCCAAAGGCTCCAAATCTATTCATAAACAATTTATTACATTCAATACCCATAATGGAAATCAATTTCCATTTGAAATTTACAGCTCTACGGGTAAATTCCCGAAATTTGACTCAAAGTCAATAGTGGGGACCATTTATCGAAATCGTTCGAAATTCATAAAATGTAATTACCCATTACAATACGAGTCCATGCATATCAAGTTTGTCAAATTCCGACATCGGATTGACCTTAAATCCCCAATTTCATATTTTTCAGAAATTTGAGAAGAAACCTAGGTTCTTCTTTCACAATTCGTGGGATTCATGTTGGGATTAAGCATGGAAATCATAATCTAAGAGGGATTTTAGGGTATAGAATACTTACCCGATGTTTCTCTTGAGATTTCCCCTCTATTTGTTCTAAGCTTCACTTTAATCTTCTTCTTAAAAAGCCCCAAATGCTTCTAAGGTATTGCAACCCCTTTTTTTGCAAGATTAATCATGTAATCTCCTTTGCATGTGAGTTTTGGGGTTGATTTCTAGTGGTTCTTTATGTTTGAAGATATTTTCTCTCGTGGGTATTGAGCTATGTGTTTCAGATGTACGCAAATGGACCCTAGGTCCTATTTATAGTAGCTTAAAAATCGGGCAAAAGTACCCAGCTAAAACCAATTTCGCGACGCCCCTGTGCCAATTCGCGGTTCGCATTTCAAGTTCGCGAACCGCTTTTTCCATCGCAAAACGAACAAAAGGGCTGCCCAAGATTCTGCCCAAGTTCGCGACGTCCGAGTGAGGATTTCACGGTTCGGTTTTCAAGTTCGCGAATCGCGAACTCACCGCGAAATGGTACCAATGTTTCTGCCCGTGTTCGCGACCCCTCATGTCAAATTCGCGATTCGCTTTTCAAGTTCGCGAATCGCGAACTCAACGCGAAATGACCCCTCCAGTTCTGTTCCACTTCGCGACTGCTCTTGTCATTTTCGCGGTTCGCTTTTTGATTATGCGAACCGCGTTTTGGTCGCTATTCTCACCTGAAGCTTCTGCTTCACTTCGCGATGGGTTGAGAGTGTTTCGCGATTCGCTTATCCAAAAAGCGAATCGCTCTTTGGTCGCAAACCCAGTCAGCCAACTGACCTCTTTTTCTTGCTTTACTAATTTAAGTCTAACTTTTTCATACGAAGTCCGATTTGGACGATTCTTTTTGCTACGGATCCGTAATTTCAATACGGAGCTAATTCCTCAAACAAAATTCAATTTGGAGGTCGTTTACTACTTTTCTTATTAATTATACCTGAAAGTATAGCGTTGTCGCTTCATGAAGCGACGAACTAAGTCCCGTTAACCATTCAAAATTCATCCGAGACCCCCGGGATTTACTCTGAACATGCACACATGTTCTATACTCTCATTCAAACTTGTTCCGATCATTGGAACACTAAAATAAACATCAAATCATTAGGCTTGCATCAAAATCAAACCTATGGACTCCAAGGATCCTTTAATCGATCCTTCGATCCGAACCTGACCAAACCTTGTCCGAATGGTCTGAAAATTTGCACGCAAGTCCAAAATTGCATAATGATCCTACATCAACAGTCGGAATTACTCGATTCAAATCTGATGTTGTTCGAGGTCTATCAAATATATTCCGGTCACTCGTCTAAGTCATATGTTCTCTCCCGAAGCTAGCCGAGCTGTCGGAATTCAAATCCGAGTCTTCTAACTCAATAGTCACTCCACGGTTGACTTTCGTGACTTAGACTGCCTTAAAGGAGACCATGTGTCCCATTCTTTTTGATTTACTTCGAGTACAACTTACTCGATTTAATTTCACACAATATAATAAATGAAATAACTCGGGGCATGAAGTGTGAGTCATTACATTCTCCCCCTCTTAAATAAACGTTCGTCCTCGAACGAGTCAAGAAGCATACCTGAATTTTTGAAGAGGTGTGGATATTTTCTCCGCATCTCATGCTCAGTTTCCCAAGTAGCCTCTTCCACAGGTCGACATCTCCATTGCACTTTCACTGATGCTATTTCTTTGGATCTCAACTTCCGAACCTGACGATCCAAAATCGCCACCGGCTCCACCTCATAGGTTAAGCCATCATCTAAATGAATCGTTTTGAAATCCACAATATGAGATGGGTCCCCAATGTATTTCCTAAGCATAAAAACATGAAATACCGGATGTACACTCGACAGATTGGGTGGCAAAGCAAGCTCATATGCCACCTCCCCCACTCGTCGAAGTACTTCAAACGGTCCAATAAACCGAGGACTTAATTTGCCTTTCTTTCCGAATCTCATAACTCCCTNGTGGGTATTTGCGTATTGTATTTCAGAAGTACCCCAAATGGACCCTAGGTCCTATTTATAGTGGCTTAAAAAAAATCGGGCAAAAGTACTGAACCAGGGCCATTTCGCGACCCCTTTGTGCATTTCGCGGTTCGCATTTCTCACATGCGAACCGCTTTTCCCATCACGGAACGAGCAAAAAGGATGCCCAAGGTTCTACCCAATTTCGCGACGCCCAGGTGCAGTTTCGCGATTCGCTTTTCAAGTTCGCGAATCGCGAACTCGCCGCGAAGTCAGCCCAATGTTTCTGTCCGTGTTCGCGACTGCCTTTGTCATTTTCGCGGTTCGCTTTTTGATTATGCGAACCGCGTTTTGTTCGCTTTTCTCACCTGAAGCTTCTGCTTCACTTCGCGATGGGTTGAGGGTGTTTCGCGATTCGCTTATCCAAAAAGCGAATCGCTCTTTGGTCGCAAACCCAGTCAGCCAACTAACCTCTTTTTCTTGCTTTACTAATTTAAGTCTAACTTTTTCATACGAAGTCCGATTTGGACGATTCTTTTTGCTACGGCTCTGTAATTTCAATACGGAGCTAATTCATCAAACTAAATTGAATTTGGAGGTCGTTTACTAATTTTAAAGTCAAGTACACCAGAAAGTATAGCGTTGTCGCTTCATGAAGCGACGAACTAAGTCCCGTTAACCATTCAAAATTCATCCGAGACCCCCGGGACTTACTATGAACATGCACACATGTTCTATACTCTCATTCAAACTTGTTCCGATCATTGGAACACTAAAATAAACATCAAATCATTAGGCTTGCATTAAAATCAAACCTATGGACTCCAAGGATCCTTAAATCGATCCTTCGATCCGAACCTGACCAAACCGTGTCCGAATGATCGGAAAATTTGCACGCAAGTCCAAAATTACATAAGGAGCCTACAGCAACAGTCGGAATTTCATTCCGACTTCCGGATCAAAATTTCACTTATCGACCGGTAACTCGAACTTACTCGATTCAAATCTGGTGTTGTTCGAGGTCTATCAAATATATTCCGGTCACTCGTCTAAGTCATATGTTCTCTCCCGAAGCTAGCCGAGCCGTCGGAATTCAAATCCGAGTCTTCTAACTCAATAGTCACTCCACGGTTGACTTTCGTGACTTAGACTTCCTTAAATGAGACCAACTTTTTGATTTACTTCGAGTACAACTTACTCGATTTAATTTCACATAATATAATAAATGAAATAACTCGGGGCATGAAGTGTGAGTCATCACATTCTCCCCCTCTTAAATAAACGTTCGTCCTCGAACGAGTCAAGAAGCATACCTGAATTTTTGAAGAGGTGTGGATATTTGCTCCGCATTTCATGCTCAGTTTCCCAAGTAGCCTCTTCCACAGGTCGGCCTCTACATTGCACTTTCACTGATGCTATTTCTTTGGATCTCAGCTTCCGAACTTGACGATCCAAAATCGCCACCGGCTCCACCTCATAGGTTAATCCATCATCTAGCTGAATCGTGTTGAACTCACAATATGATATGGGTCCCCAATGTATTTCCTAAGCATGGAAACATGAAATACCGGGTGTACACTCGACATTGGTGGCAAGGCAAGCTCATATGCCACCTCTCCCACTCGTCGAAGTATTTCAAACGGTCCGATATATTGAAGACTCAATTTACCCTTCTTCCCGAATCTCATAACACCTTTCATAGGTGAAACTTTCAGCATCACCTTCTCACCGACCATATAGGATACATCTCGAACTTTTCTGTCGGCGTAACTCTTTTGCCTCGACTGTGCTGTACGAAGCCTTTCTTGAATTATTTTCACTTTCTCTATAGCATCCTGAACCAAGTCAGTTCCCAATAATCTATCTTCGCCGGGCTCGAACCAACCAACTGGAGATCTACATCGTCTCCCATACAGAGCCTCGTACGGAGCCATCCGAATGCTCGACTGATAACTATTGTTATAAGTGAACTCTGCCAGTGGCAGGAATTCAGAGCCTCAATGGCACAAGCACGCAACATGTCCTCCAAGATTTGAATGGTGCGTTCGGATTGTCCATCCGTCTGGGGATGAAATGCTGAACTCAATTCAACCTGAGTTCCCAGTTCTCTTTGCACGGCTTTCCAGAACTGCGAGGTGAACTGTGTACCTCTGTCAGAAATGATGGATATGGGAGTACCATGCAATCGAACGATCTCTCGGATGTAAATCCTTGCTAGTCGTTCCGAAGAATAAGTAGTACACACAGGGATGTAATGTGCGGACTTGGTCAACCTATCCACAATCACCCAAACAGCATCGAACTTTCTCAAAGTTCGTGGAAGTCCGACCACAAAATCCATAGTGATCCGCTCCCATTTCCACTCAGGGATAGCTATTTGTTGCAGTAAACCGCCCGGTCTCTGATGTTCATATTTGACTTGCTGACAGTTGAGACACCGGGATACAAATCCCACGATATCCTTCTTCATTCTTCTCCACCAGTAATGTTGTTTCAAATCCTGGTACATCTTTGCAACACCTGGATGAATAGAATACCTCGAGCTATGGGCCTCTTTCAGGATTAACTCTCGGAGACCATCTATATTGGGTACACAAATTCGACCCTGCATTCTTAATACTCCATCGTCGCCGATGGTCACATCTTTAGCATCATTATGCTGGACTCTATCCTTGAGGACAAGCATATGGGGATCGTCATACTGACGCTCCCTGATGCGATCGTATAAGGAAGACCGAGAAATCACATAAGCCAATACTCGGTTAGATTCCGAGACATCTAGCCTCACAAGTCTATTGGCCAAGGCTTGAACATCCATGGCAAGTTGTCTTTCGCCAACCGGAATATAAGCAAGACTGCCCATACTAGCAGACTTCCTACTCAACGCATCGGCCACCACATTGGCCTTTCCCGGGTGGTATAAGATAGTGACATCATAGTCCTTCAACAATTCTAACCACCTTCTCTGCCTCAAGTTTAGCTCCTTTTGTTTAAATAGGTATTGAAGACTCTTATGATCCGTGAATACTTCACACGGCACGCCATATAAATAATGCCTCCAGATTTTCAAGGCATGAATTATGGCTGCTAATTCTAAGTCATGCACTGGATAATTCTTCTCATGAATCTTCAATTGCCTTGAAGCATAGGCAATAACTTTGCCCTCTTGCATTCTGCGCCAAGCCTAATACGAGAAGCGTCACAATAGACCGTATAGGGTCCTGAGCCTGTAGGCAAAACTAACACTGGAGCCGTCGTCAGAGCTGTCTTGAGCTTCTGGAAGCTCGCCTCACACTCATCCGACCACTGAAACTGGACACTTTTCTGAGTTAACTTGGTCATCGGGGCTGCAATTGACGAAAACCCCTCTACAAACCGGCGATAATAGCCTGCCAGTCCCAAGAAACTTTGAATTTCTGTGACCGAGGCCGGCCTAGGCCAGTTCTTGACCGCCTCAATCTTTTTCGGATCAACCTGTATACCTTCTGCTGATATAATATGACCCAGGAATGCAACCGAACTCAACCAGAATTCACATTTTGAAAATTTAGCATACAACTCATTATCTCTCAGAGTCTGAAGAACCACTCTGAGATGCTGAGCGTCTTCCTCCTGGCTGGGAGAATATACCAAGATGTCGTCGATGAAAACTATCACGAACGAATCCAGGTATGGCCTGAACACTCTGTTCATCAGGTCCATAAAAGCTGCTGGGGCATTTGTCAATCCGAAAGACATAACCAAGAATTCATAGTGTCCATATCGAGTACGGAAGGCTGTTTTAGGGACATCAGATGCCCTAATCTTTAGCTGATGGTAGCCGAATCTCAAATCAATTTTTGAAAATACCTTGGCACCCTAAAGCTGGTCAAATAGATCATCGATCCTCGACAAGGGGTATTTATTTTTGATTGTAACCTTATTCAACTGCCGGTAATCGATACACATTCTCATTGACCCGTCTTTCTTTTTAGCCGTCTTTCTTTTTAACAAACAACACGGGTGCACCCCAAGGTGAGACACTGGGTCTAATGAAACCCTTCTCGAGCAATTCTTGCAACTGCTCTTTCAACTCTTTTAACTCTGGCGGGGCCATGCGGTATGGCGGAATAGAAATGGCTTGAGTACCCGGAGCCACATCAATACAGAAATCAATATCTCTGTCAGGAGGCATTCCTGGCAGTTCAGAGGGAAAAACCTCAGGAAACTCACGTACCACAGGCACTGACTCAATAGAAGGAACCTCGGCACTAGAATCACGGACATGGGCCAAATAGGCCCAACATCCCTTCTCGACCATACGTCGAGCTTTCACATAAGAGATGATACTACGGGTGGAATAATTAGGAGTACCCTTCCACTCTAAGCGAGGCATACCCGGTAAAGCTAAGGTCACAGTCTTAGCGTGGCAATCCAGGATGGCATGATAAGGTGATAACCAATCCATTCCCAATATAATATCAAAATCAATCATATCCAGGAGCAATAAATTCGCACGGGTCTCAAGACCCTCAATCATCACCACACAGGAACGATGGACTCTATCCACCACAATATAATCACTCACAGGTGTGGACACATACACAGGAGTACCCAACGGGTCACTCGGCACAGTCAAACATGACGCAAAATAGCGTGAAACATATGAATATGTAGACCCTGGATCAAATAAAGCCGAAGCCTTGTTGCCACAAACCAGAACTGTACCTGTAATCACAGCATCTGAAGCCTCTGCCTCAGGTCGGGCTGGAAAAGCATAACATCGGGGCTGAGCCCCTCCACCCTGAACCACATCTCTGGGGCGGCCTGCTGCTGGCTGACCCCTACCTCTGCCGGCCTGGGTACCACCTCGGATACCTCTACCTCCAGCTCTAGTACCTCTACCTCCACCGCCAGCTAGCTGAGCGGGCTGTGGAACATTAGGTGCCTGAGTCGTGGTACGGAAGTCCTGATGTGAGGAGTTACCTAAGGCATGTCGACAAAATCTAGCAATGTGCCTTGTATCACCACAAATAAAACAAGCCTTCGATCGCTGACCCTGGAAACTCTGAAGCGGTGATGCACTGATGGGTTGCGGACTAGGGTATTGCATCTGAGTACCGCGGTGGCTTGAAGCACCATGAGAAACCTGGAGAGCGGAATGGAAAGGCCGAGGAGATTGGCCTCTACCATATGAATCTCTGTTTCCGGATGAAGTACCCATGAATCTGCCGGAATGACGGTGTCTCTTATCTGACCCATGACCACTCCCATGTGGCAGAACCATCTCAATTCTGCGAGCTACATTGACCGCTTCCTGGAATGTAATCTCACCACCGGTCTCTCTAGCCATCTGAAGG
>MCJB01004651.1:0-14457 GCA_002018475.1 Nicotiana obtusifolia
GAATCCTCCCAAGCAAGTGATCAACAACATTCACAAACTTTTTGCCTAATTTTTTTGGAGTAGTACAATAGGAGGCACCAGCAGACACTGGTCATCCTGGAACAACCTATGCCTACCCCAAGAAGAAGGAGCAGGATTTAGATCCCTTCACGACATGTCCAAGGCCCTATTCTGCAAACTGTGGTGGAACTTCAGAACTAAGCCCAGTATATGGAGTGCATTCATGACAAATAAATACTGCAAAAAACATAACGCAGTAACTGTATCATGGAGGAAAGGATCGCAAGTATGGAAGAAAATGATAGAATGCAGAGAGCTCATTGAACATCAAATTGCCTGGCATCTCAAAATGGGATCCTCACTCTTCTGGTACGGCAACTGGACTAGGTTGGGAGCCCTATACTTCTTAGTACAAGCAAATTTTCCAATTGAAGAAACTCTTCAAAATATGAAAAATGCCCTGCAGAATGGTAAATGGAATGTGCAACAGCTATCAGAACACTTGCCACAGGAAATGGTGGATCACATAATCACCACAATAAAGCCCTCAAGGATGGAAGACACCCTGGATATTCCATACTGGATGCTACAGAATCAAGGGCAATTCACAGTCAAAACAGCATGGGAGTACTTGAGGAAAAGGGAGGATCCTAGAATAGCATATGAGAAAATCTGGGTAAGATTCATTGACCTTGCAGCATAATGAAGAAAAGAGAGAGAATGTCTGGCGACATGTGAGAGAAACCCGTCGTCTTCCTCGAAGCTCCTACACCGGCGTTAATGGCAACGCCAGCCGGCGAAATTTCGGCTGGCCAGCCCTCACCAAACACCCCCCCAATCCCAATTTCTACATCGTCTCCATCCCAACCCCTAGACTTTGCTAAAATCCTTAAACCAAACACCCTAAACAGCGCAGTCAGTACAAACCCTAGTCAAAAAATTGAGTCAATCCCTTTTAGGCGAGCAATCTACTTGCATGGACAACCGATTGTAAAATTCACAGAGTCAGAGGTCACTCGCATGAATGCCATCGAGGGTTTGCAATATGCGGTCCTAGGAAAATTCTCCTATGGATGGCCAGATATACAGGAATTAAGGAGAATCATCCCTATTCAATGTGGTATCAAAGGAGATTGCACCATCGGTTTTTACAGAGACAAGCTAGTACTCATCAGATTAACTCTTTGGGAGGATTTCATTAAAATGAACTCCAAAAACACCTACTACTTGAAAGCTAAAGATGGGTATGAATATCATATGAGACAGCAAATCTATGACACAAAATTCAAGCTGGGCGAGGAAACCCCAATGGCAATGGCGTGGATTTCATTCCCACATTTGCTACCTACATACTTTGTAAAGGAATGCCTTTTCTCACTAGCTTCAGCGGTAGGTAAGCCAGTACATCTTGATTTAGCAACAATAAACAAGACGAGGCCTAGTTGTGCAAGAATCAAGGTACTTGTAGACCTCTTAGCGGAATTGCCCAAAAAAGTTAGACTGGATGTAGAGAATGAAGCAACAGGGAAGGTCAGAACAGAGTGGGTCAAAATACAATATGATTATCTTCCCAAATACTGTAAAGTTGCAAGTTGCAAGGACACGACATGATAGAATGCTGGAAGCTACATCCGGAAACACTCGACACAACAGTGACTGTACAGCAAAAAGCAACAGAGCAAAGGAGAGTCAAAAGCAAAGCAGTAGAAATGGGGAAACAACAAAGGCAAGAAACAGTTCCAACAAGGATTCTAACAAGCGGCAAAGTCGTAGGCAATGCAGGCCCTCAATGGCAAGAAGTCAAAGACAATCGAGTGCAAAGCAAAATAAAAACCAAACCTGGGATGCAAAAATCATCAGAGACTGGAAATACTCAGCAGGTTCGAGTAGCAAACAAATTTGACGCACTTAACATTGACATCTTGGACAATTCCAGAGGTGATGAGAACCATATGGAAAGAAATCAACCAAAAGACATCTCACCATATACCATAGACTTGCTCAATGCAGAGCTACTGAATTGAAAGATTGCAGCAGAGACGTAAATGTAATAAACTTGCCAGTAATAAGTCCAGAAAAAGCTCCAGCAAGCATAGTTTTGAAAAGAAAACAAGTGAGTCTTGATGCACTTAATCTAGATAATACTGACAATGCCAGAAAAGAGGAGAAGCATATGGGAGGAAATCAAGCAAAAGACACCTCATCAACAAACTCAGAATTGTCTAATGCAGAGACTCTGAAATCAACAGATAGCAGAAGTGAAGTAAATGTGATAAACCTGCCAGATGATGCACATGAACAATCAGCAAGGCAAACAATTTTGATAGGAAGTTCAGAACAAGCCTCAGCAAACACAGTGTTGAGGGGAAAACAAACATGTATTGATGCACTTAATCTTGACAATCCTAACCATGCCAGACAAGAGGAAAAGCATATGGAAGGTAAACAAGCAAAAGAAATCTCATCAGCAAATACAGAATTGCTCAATGCAGACACACTGAAATCAAAAGATAGCAGAAGTGAAGTAAAAGGGATAAGTTGGCCCGATGATGCGCATAAACAGGCAGCAGGGCAAACAACTTGGATAGCAAGTTCAGTACAAGCTTTAACAAGCACAGTGATGAGAGGAAAACAAGCATGTCTTGATGCACTTAATCTCGACAAACAAGCAGAAGAAATCTCATCAGCAAATCCAGAATTGCCCAATGCAGACAGTCTGAAACCAAAAGATAGCAGAAATGAAGTCAATAAGACTGACAATTTGCATCGACAAGCAGCAAGCCAAGCAAGTAAAACAACTTCAGTAACAAGTCCAGAACAAGCTTCAGCAAGTACAGCTCTGAGAGAAAAACAAGTGTGTCTTGAGCTCATTAATAGCAAAGGAAACCAGCACATTACCACAGAGGGATCAACAGCACAGGCAGACAAGCAAACAACCTTAAAAGCTTTAACATCCCAAACCTTAACAGATTCAGCATAGAATAGCACAAGGAAACCCAAAGCAAGCAATCGTCAGGAAGAGAACACAACACAAGCATTAACAGAAAAGGAAATAACAGATGAAACAGTAAAGAGCACAAAGGAAAGGTCCTGAGAATCCACTTCACAATGGGTACTAAAGAGCTTCTACAACAATGTTAGAAATATGAATAGCGCACATCAACACAGCACACCACAAAATAGTTGCACCAAACATTCCACCAACAGGACATCATGTAAAAGACAAAAATCAGCAGAAGTTGCTACAAACAGCCAGCTAAAACAAATCCTTGGAAGACTATGGGCAGATCAATCAGAAGAGGATTCAGAGGATGGAAAGATAACTGAAGGGTTACAAAGTGAAGAAGAGGGAACAACTGGAACATGTGAAGAAGAACCTCAAAATAACAGGACATTGTGCGAGAAAGACAAACAATGATCGAACAGTTCTCAAAATACATCAAGGAGCAGATATAACAAAGAAGAAAGGTTTTGCCGACTATGATCCAATCACCAGGAAAGGCATAATAAGGGACCAGCTACAAGCAATCATCAGACCAAAGATTTTGCCAATAAAAGCAGCAAATAGAAAGGCAGAAGACAAGCACCACTCTGACCAAGACATGGATGAAGAAGATCTCACCCAGAACATAAATAACATAGCTAAGCAGGGTGACATCTCACCAACCCAGATCAACCTAATGAGATCAACAATGCACTCACAGAAAAAGCAAAACAAAAGCAATATCAGTTCCTCCAAAGCTCAATCAAGAAGAGCTTTAAATCTCCCCAGCAAAGCCCAATGAATGCTATAATTTGGAACATCAGATCAGTCAACACAATGCAAGCTTTTCAAAGACTAATCACTCTACACAACAAGCACCATTTTGAATTCATTGGCATCATGGAGCCAAAACAACAATTAAGGAAGATTGAACAATACAGAAGAAGAATAGGGCTCGCACAGGCTGTAGCTAATGTTTCCAATAAAATTTGGGTTTTCATTGATGATGCCTATGCAATCAGTATTCTGTCAGATACAACACAACAGCTCACTCTAAAGCTCCTGCATACAGACATAAAGTTGGAATTCATTATTACACTGGTATATGCCAAATGCACAGCAACAGAGAGAACTGAGCTATGGGATACAATGTATGATCTAGCCCAACACCTAAGCATAGCATGGCTAGTGGGGGGAGATTTCAACGCCATCAGAGATCAAGAAGAAAAATTTGGCGGACTTCCTGTTCCTTTCAACGAAGTGAATGACTTCAACCACTGCATCAACATCTGCTGTCTAACAGACATAGGATTCAAAGGCAGCATCTTCACTTGGTGGAATGGGAGAGCAGACGAGGACAGTATTATCAAAAGATTAGATAGATGCTTGGTCAATCAGAATTTCCAGCATGCTTTTCCCACAATCGAGCTCACACACTTGTCCAAGATTGGCTCGGACCACAGTCCACTTCTCTTGCAACTGAAGAAGGAATCAAAATGTCACGTCCCGCCCGGCGGGCCCGCGACACGGGCACCAGACCCTGCTCGCAGAGTGCCGGCGAACCCTTCACCTGACTTCCCTTATTACTTATAAGGTGTATCGTACTCGCGTGGACTGCGAGAGATAATATAACAATAGCAATAATAATAATAACAATAACCTTCCGTGAAACCGTACTATATCATAGGCATACATTTATACATGACGTGGCCAACTAGGCTACAGTACAAAACCATACGACATGGTACATACGTCTGCCGACAAGGCAATTTAACTACACATAGCCCAACACTGGCCTATACATACACTGTCATTTGTCTATTGAGCCTCTATGGAAACATACAAAATACAACCTAAGTCGGAACAGGGCCCCGACATGCCCACAATGCCTATACAAAATGCATACCAATGCTATGGCAAGTCCGGAGGATGAACTTTGCCAATATCTGCCGACTGAATAGCCTACTGTGGTGGGTGAGCTCCCTCTGTCAGTCTATCAAGACCTGCAGCACAATATGCAGCGTCCACAGAAAATGGACGTCAGCACGGATAATGTACTGAGTATGTAAGACAGAAAACATAATGTAAGAACAATAGTATAAGCATCAAGATAAGAAATACATGACCTGTACCATCTGTATGCCTCTGAGAGCGACTAACCATAGCATATTGGTGAGACTTATGCATTTACGTGTAATCCTTTCTAACATTATTATATTCATACTCGCGTACATTATCATTATCCACATCTTACACATACGCCTCCGTAGGCTTGCCAATTTCATATACATTTACTATTATCGAAATCGATTACATGAACTTCACCACGTACAATCACATACAATCACATACAATCACATAGTCGTTGTTTTAAACAATCACATACGCCCCTGTAGGATCGTAATCAATACACATGCCTCTGTGGGCCTTATCCTTATCTTCCCAACTGATCAGTGGTGACTGCCCATCCGAATCTAGTTCGGCCTGGTATTTATATAATTGCACAATGGGTGCCTACCCGGCCGACGTATAGAACGGCTCGGTGTATAACTGCCCGTCCGGCTGTAGCTTGGCCCGGTGTAGTAAAACATATACTTCTATATATAGTTGCACACTAGGTGCCTACCCGGCCGACGTATGGAACGGCTCGGTGTATAAAACAACTATTATATGCTGGACTTATTTAATCATTTCTTCATTAATATCAAAGCTCGTACCATCTATGGATTACCTTTTACATACACGTTACCACCCAAATCACATACGCCTCCAAGGGCTCATAATCACTATCTCATAGCATGCCTTTCCCGGCCGTACCCGGCTCGGTCACAAGAAATTCAATCGAACATACACATACATATACACGTAATACATTGCAAGCTTAGTTATGACTTGTGTTCTTGACTTGTTACATTTATTATCCCTTCTTTCTCACGTAATTAAGAATACCCCTTTTTAACGATATAGTTATAGGACTCAAAGACTTCCATCAACATTATTACCACGAAGCAAGAATAATCATTCCATAGAGGGAAACACAACATAGCGATACTAACTTCTAAGAATAGAATGTTCTTTGCGGCTCATTCGAGGCATTGTAATCAATAGGAATCATGCAAAAGAAAGAACGGTATAGTCTTACATACCTGGTATGTATCGCACCAGCTCTCAAGCTACGAAATTGCTACAGTTCTTTAATCTAAAGTTAAAGAACAGTTCAATTGTTACTCATTACGCATAATGGCTATTACTTAACCAAAATCTCCTAAATTTATATGGTGTTTCCTCATAATCTTCCT
Source organism: Nicotiana obtusifolia (assembly GCA_002018475.1). Lineage (NCBI taxonomy): Eukaryota > Viridiplantae > Streptophyta > Magnoliopsida > Solanales > Solanaceae > Nicotiana > Nicotiana obtusifolia. The sequence continues at coordinate 6,283 of MCJB01004651.1, forward strand.
CTTCTTAACCTTATCAAACATATTCATGGCACATGCAGCTCAACAACGATCATAACCCACGCTATTAGTGGCGATTATCTTGAACCCATAGCTTTCACTTACATTCTCATGAACTCTTACATGCATGCAATGGATTTTCAAGAATCCCTAAGAGAATGGGTGTAGGAACTTACCTTGCATGTGGGATAACTTAGCTCTCTCTTCTTGGTTCTTCAATCCCTAAGTCTTGCCCTCGCTTTGGGTTTGCAAGAGAAGGAAACTTAGCTAGGGTTTCTCTATACTTCCTCAATTCCTTGATTCTTTCTTCAATTTAGAGTTTTTGAAGAGAGGAATTTGGTTAAGGTTCATTGGTTCTTTAAGAGAAGTCGTTTGAGGCCTTCTACTGAGTGTTTGTTTCTTAAAAATGAAGAAGGAACGGGTTTGGGTCCCTTTTTATAGGCCTAGGGGTAAGTGACACTCGGACCTGAAAAATGTCATAAATGTGATCGCATACCCGCCGCAGACAGGGTATGCGGTCCGCATTTTGGTCGCAGATCTCACCTTAAAAATCTGTCGCATTATGCGACGCAGAAGGGCCAGAATACGGTTCGCATTTCCAAAATACGATCGCATTCTGGTCGCATTTTGGACATTGGTTTAGCCCAGTACTCTGCCTCATTCTGCGATGGAGGGTGTCAGATTTGCGGTCCCTATTCTCATTCTGCGGTCCGCATATCTGGCTTTTCGACACTTTGTTCCTTTTCTTAACTTTAAACCATTTTCCGGGTTCTTGGTTCCTTTTACGTAAACTACCCTTTGGCGTAATTAAGTGTACGTATTTTACGGGTTGTAACACTCTCCCCCCCTTAGGAACATTCATCCCCGAATGTATGGATCTATGAAAGGTAATATTACAGGGTAAGGGGTTTTAGCTTTTATAGATTTCGTTCGGACGCCACAATCCCCGCATTAAATGAAAGGTAATTATGAACTTCCGATTTACCTCATGGAAACGGTTCTCCCTCCAATGCGTTCTGCATCCCCTTGGCATTCGCACTATCATCTACCTTCCGGAATAGGTACGGGTATNTGGTATGTATCGCACCAGCTCTCAAGCTACGAAATTGCTACAGTTCTTTAATCTAAAGTTAAAGAACAGTTCAATTGTTACTCATTACGCATAATGGCTATTACTTAACCAAAATCTCCTAAATTTATATGGTGTTTCCTCATAATCTTCCTCTTCTTAACCTTATCAAACATATTCATGGCACATGCAGCTCAACAACGATCATAACCCACGCTATGAGTGGCGATTATCTTGAACCCATAGCTTTCACTTACATTCTCATGAACTCTTACATGCATGCAATGGATTTTCAAGAATCCCTAAGAGAATGGGTGTAGGAACTTACCTTGCATGTGGGATAACTTAGCTCTCTCTTCTTGGTTCTTCAATCCCTAAGTCTTGCCCTCGCTTTGGGTTTGCAAGAGAAGGAAACTCAGCTAGGGTTTCTGTATACTTCCTCAATTCCTTGATTCTTTCTTCAATTTAGAGTTTTTGAAGAGAGGAATTTGGTTAAGGTTCATGGGTTCTTTGAGAGAAGTCGTTTGAGGCCTTCTACTGAGTGTTTGTTTCTTATAAATGAAGAAGGAATGGGTTTGGGTCCCTTTTTATAGGCCTAGGGGTAAGTGACACATGTTCCTGAAAATGTCAGGTCTGCGATCGCATACCCACCGCAGACAGGGTATGCTGTTCGCATTTTGGTCGCAGATCTCACCTCAAAAATCTGTTGCACTATGCGACGCAGAAGGGCCCCGTACTCTGCCTCATTCTGCGATGGAGGGTGTCAGATCTGCGGTCCGCATACTGGCCGCATTTCGGACAAAATCTCAGCCCAGGGTTCTGCCTCATTCTGCGATCCTGGTGCTGGATATGCGGTCCGCATTTGTGTTCTGCGGACCGCATATCTGGCTTTTCGACACTTTCTTCCTTTTTTTCTTAATTTTAAACCATTTTCCCGGTTCTTGGTTCCTTTTACGTAAACTACCCTTTGGCGTAATTAAATGTACGTACTTTACGGGTTGTAACACTCTTCCCCCCCCTTAGGAACATTCGTCCCCGAATGTATGGATCTATGAAAGGTAATATTACAGGGGGAGGGGTTTTAGCTTTCATAGGCTTCGTTCGGATGCCACAATCCCAGCATTAAATGAAAGGTAATTATGAGCTTCCGGTTTACCTCATGGAAATGTTTCTCCCTCCAATGCGTTTTGCGTCTCCTTGGCATCACCATTATCATCTACCTCCAGGAATAGATACGGGTATTTAGTTTTCATCTCTTCCTCCGCTTCCCGTGTCATTTCTTCCACGTTCCTGTTCCTCCACAACACCTTCACTGAAGCCACATCTTTAGTTCTTAGCTTACGGACCTGCCGGTCCAATATAGCCACGGGTGTTTCTTCGTATGTCAGATCCTCGGTGATCTGTATGTCTTGGATGGGCACGACCCGAGAAGGGTCTCCGATACATTTCCTTAGCATGGACACATGGAATACCGGATGAACCAAAAAAAATCCATTTCGGATGGCAGCTGCAACTTGTAGGTAGCTTTTCCAATTTGGTGAAGGACCTGGTAAGGACCGATGTATCTCGGGCTCAATTTACCCTTCTTCCCAAAACGCTGACACCCTTCAGGGGTGAGACTTTTAGGAACACCCACTCACCCATTTGAAATTCTAAATCACAACGTCGGACGTCGGAATAGGACCTTTGGCTGCTTTGTGCAGTTTTCCATCGTTCCTGTATTACTTGCACTTTCTCCATGGCTTGATGGACCAAATCCAGTCCATATAGTTCAGTCTCGCCAACTTTGAACCACCCAATTGGCGATCTGCACTTCCTCCCATACAATGACTCATACGGGGCCATTTTATATGGAGGAACAGAGATTGGATGAGTATTAGGCAATACATCGATGCCAAACTCGATTTCCCTTTCAAGAGGAAGACCTGGAAGTTTATCTGGAAAGACATCCAGAAATTTGCTGATCACCGGAATTGATTGCAAAGTAGGTGACTTCACTTCCACATCCCTAACGCATACAAGGTAATAGATATAACCTTTGGAGGTCATATTTCTTGCCTTACGGTGGGGAATAAACCTACCTTTTGGCGTAACAACATTCCCCTCTCATTCAAGGATAGGTTCACTAGGAAATTGAAATCTGACTATCTCTGTATGACAGTCAACACTTGCATAGCATGATGCCAACCAATTCATCCCCCTTAACACATCAAAATTGATCATTTCTAACTTAATTAAATCAGCCGAGGTTTGACAACTAGATATCGTCACAGTGCAACCTCTATCTACTCTTCTAGCAATCACAGAATCTCCGATTGGAGTAGACACCACAAAGGGTTTGCTTATTAACTCAGGTACGATGTCAAACTTATCAGCCACAAGGGGTGTAACATAAGTTAAGGTAGATCCGGAAGCAATCAATGTACACACATCGTAAGAAAGCACTGATAATATACCTGCAACAACATCCGGAGATGACTCAAGGTCCTGTCGACCTGCTATAGCATATATTCTATTTTGAACATTGCTCGGGCCCGGCATTGCACCGCTGCCTCTGCCACGAACTACTGGCTGCTGAGGACCCCGTGCTGGAGGTCGAATGGATAAGGAAGAACCAGACACAGATCCGGTCTGCTGGGCCATACCACTTCCCCCTCTGTAAGGGCATTCCCGCATAATGTGACTAGGTTATCGGCAGGAATAGCATACATCGAAACCTTGACGGCATATTCCCGAATGGGCCCCGCCGCACTGTCCACAACGTGGTGGTGGGGGTCGCATCTGACTAGTAGCCCTGTAATATGGCGTGCCTGATGCTCGCGAGCTCTGAAGCTGTCGAGGGGCACTAGATACAGGCGGTGCTGAGTTCCTCGAAGAATGGGGCCTTACACTACTTTTAGAATCACCAGAGTACTCTGCCACTCTTGACCTCTTAGGTTGGTCCCTATCCTGCTCTCCATCTACCCTTTGTTGGCACATACGATCCTCTAACGTCTGGGCATAAGCCTGAATACGAGAAATATCCATGCCCTCTATCAAGGATGCCGTAGTGCACTCGTTTATCAAGTGTGGTCCCAATCCATTCACAAACAAATGGACCCTATAGCCTATTTCGGCTACCATGTGGGGAGCATACCTCGCTAAGGAGTCAAACTGCATGCTGTACTCTCGCACACTCATATTACCTTGTTTAAGGTTCAGGAATCTGTCAGCTCTGGCCCGTCGTACCTCAACGGGTAGGTAATGACGAAGAAATGCTTCAGAAAATTCATTCCACACAGGTGGGGGAGCATTTGGACCCCTGGATCTCTCCCAACTATCATACCAGGAGACTGCTAAATCTCGTAACCGATAAGAAGCCAACTCTACTGCCTCTGTATCACTAGCATGCATAACCCGCAGTGTGCGGTGAATCTGATCAATAAAAGCTTGCGGGTCCTCCTTGGGATCTGAACCAGTAAACACTGGAGGATCTAGATTAATAAATACACGGACTCTGGTACTACCTGGTTTATCAACTTCACCAGTATTCTACCTCTGAGTCTGTGAAGCTACTATACTAGTCAACAATTGTACCGCAGTCTGCAAGTCCTGGTCTGCAGCACCAGACAAGGGATCTGGAAATGTTGGGTGGCTTCTAATCTCCTCGGGGGAAGGAGGAGTAGATGACATTTGAGATGGCATCTCTCTTTGAGGCTCACTTTGGCCTTCTCTGATTTGGGGCACTTGGCTAGTACCTTCTCCTGCCTCTGTATCAAGTCGTCTATTACTCGTTTGCTTTCTAGTCGAAGGCATCACTGAAAGGAAAACGAGGTGAGTATTAGAGATGAACACTTAAGACTTAGCTTTAAGCACGATATAGATTCTCGAAAGAAGGTAACATTCCTAAATGTCAGGTAGCCTCCTGATTATAAAATGTGGCGCGCAACACACCGATAATCAAGACTCTACTAGACACGGCTCATAGAAAATTACTAGGACACGACCTTGCTCTGATACCACTCCTTGTCACGCCCCGCCCGGCGGGCCCGCGACACAGGCACCTGACCCTGCTCGCAGAGTGCCAGCGAACCCTTCACCTGACTTCCCTTATTACTTATAAGGTGTATCGTACTCGCGTGGACTGCGAGAGATAATATAACAATAGCAATAATAATAATAACAATAACCTTCCGTGATACCGTACTATATCATAGGCATACATTTATACATGACGTGGCCAACTAGGCTACAATACAAAACCATACGACATGGTACATACGTCTGCCGACAAGGCAATTTAACTACACATAGTCCAACACTGGCCTATACATACACTGTCATTTGTCTATTGAGCCTCTATAGAAACATACAAAATACAACCTACGTCGGAACAGGGCCCCGACATGCCCACAATGCCTATACAAAATGCATACCAATGCTATGGCAAGTCCGGAGGATGAACTTTGCCAATATTTGCGGACTGAATAGCCTATTGTGGTGGGTGAGCTCCCTCGGTCAATCTATCAGGACCTGCAGCACAATATGCAGCGTCCACAGAGAATGGACGTCAGTACGGATAATGTACTGAGTATGTAAGACAGAAAACATAATGTAAGAACAATAGTATAAGCATCAGAATAAGAAATACATGACCTGTACCATCTGTATGCCTCTGAGGGCGACTAACCATAGCATATTGGTGAGACTTATGCATTTACGTGTAATCCTTTCTAACATTATTATATTCATACTCGTGTACATTATCATTATCCACATCTTACACATACGCCTCCGTAGGCTTGCCAATTTCATATACATTTACTATTACCGAAATCGATTACATGAACTTCAACACGTACAATCACATACAGTTACATACAATCACATAGTCGTTGTTTTAAACAATCACATACGCCCCTGTAGGATCGTAATCAATACACATGCCTCTGTTGGCCTTATCGTTATCTTCCCAACTGATTAGTGGTGACTGCCCATCCGAATCTTGTTCGGCCTGGTGTTTATATAATTACACAATGGGTGCCTACTCAGCCGGCGTATAGAACGGCTCGGTGTATAACTGCCCGTCCGGCTGTAGCTCGGCCCAGTGTAGTAAAACATATACTTCTATATATAGCTGCACACTAGGTGCCTACCCGGCCGACGTATGGAACGGGTCGATGTATAAAACAACTATTGTATGCTGGACTTATTTAATCATTTCTTCATTAGTATCAAAGCTTGTACCATCTATGGATTACCTTTTACATACACATTACCACCCAAATCACATACGCCTCCAAGGGCTCATCATCACTATCTCATAGCATGCCTTTCCCGGCCGTACCCGGCTCGGTCACAAGAAATTCAATCGTACATACACATACATATACACGTAATACATTGCAAGCTTACTTATGACTTGTGTTCTTGACTTGTTACATTTATTATCCCTTCTTTCTCACGTAATTAAGAATACCCCTTTTTAACGATATAGTTATAGGACTCAAAGACTTCCATCAACATTATTACCACGAAGCAAGAATAATCATTCCATAGAGGGAAACAGAACATAGCAATACTAACTTCTAAGAATAGAATGTTCTTTGGGGCTCATTCGAGGAATTGTATTCAATAGGAATCGTGCAAAAGAAAGAACGGTAAAGTCTTACATACCTGGTATGTATCGCACCAGCTCTCAAGCTACGAAATTGCTACAGTTCTTTAATCTACAGTTGAAGAATAGTTCAATTGTTACTCATTACGCATCATGGCTATTACTTAACCAAAATCTCCTTAATTTATATGGTGTTTCCTCATAATCTTCCTCTTCTTAACCTTATCAAACATATTCATGGCACATGCAGCTCAACAACGATCATAACCCACGCTATTAGTGGCGATTATCTTGAACCCATAGCTGTCACTTACATTCTCATGAACTCTTACATGCATGCAATGGATTTTCAAGAATCCCTAAGAGAATGGGTGTAGGAACTTACCTTGCATGTGGGATAACTTAGCTCTCTCTTCTTGGTTCTTCAATCCCTAAGTCTTGCCCTCGCTTTGGGTTTGCAAGAGAAGGAAACTCAGCTAGGGTTTCTGTATACTTCCTCAATTCCTTGATTCTTTCTTCAATTTAGAGTTTTTGAAGAGAGGAATTTGGTTAAGGTTCATGGGTTCTTTGAGAGAAGTCGTTTGAGGCCTTCTACTGAGTGTTTGTTTCTTATAAATGAAGAAGGAATGGGTTTGGGTCCCTTTTTATAGGCCTAGGGGTAAGTGACACATGTTCCTGAAAATGTCAGGTCTGCGATCGCATACCCACCGCAGACAGGGTATGCAGTTCGCATTTTGGTCGCAGATCTCACCTCAAAAATCTATTGCACTATGCGACGCAGAAGGGCCAGAATGCGGTTCGCATTTCCAAAATGCGATCGCATTCTGGTCGCATTTTGGACATTGGTTTAGCCCAGTACTCTGCCTCATTCTGCGATGGAGGGTGTCAGATCTGCGGTCCGCATTTGTGTTCTGCGGTCCGCATATCTGGCTTTTCGACACTTTCTTCCTTTTTTTCTTAATTTTAAACTATTTTTCGGGTTCTTGGTTCCTTTTACGTAAACTACCCTTTGGCGTAATTAGATGTACGTACTTTACTGGTTTTAACACAAAAATAATTAGGAAACCTTTTAGATTCCTTAACTTTTGGATCAAGCATGAAACCTTCCAAGCAGTAGTAACTATGGTTTATTCTCATTCAAAGGAGATCAGAGGCCAAGACATGGAAAATATAAGACAATGGATTATTAGTCTATTACAGCCAGAGGAAATACCAATCACAAGAGCTATAAAGAAAAATTTTATTTCAGAAAATTTATTATCACGATATTGCAAAATGATAGGACCTAGATACCAAGAACATAAATGCTCGAAATGTAATGGAGAAGATAATGTCATTCCAGAATTTAACATGGAGTGATTCTACAACTACCAATGAAGACAAAGAAAAGAGGAAAGAAAAAGAAGATGAAAAGTCAGCAAGCCTTCCACGGGCAAAACTTTCCTCACTTCTCTTATCTCACTGACCCCTCTCTTTGTACAAAAATATATATTAAGAAATAAACTACTTTGTT
>MCJB01004654.1:0-11894 GCA_002018475.1 Nicotiana obtusifolia
TACTATAGTATATTATATTGTATAGTGTATTATATATCAATATATATATATCAAGCTACTATAAATAGACGTAAACAAATAATCAAACGAATATATATATATATATATATATATATATATATATGGTATAATACAGTATGTATATACTAAATATATTAATAAGAAAGCGACCAACTTTGGTCGAAATTTCCCTATAAAATTGCCCTCCAGATAGCGACCAACTTTGGTCGCAAAACTAAATTCTGATTTAATTAATATTCCAGATAAGCGACCAACTTTGGTCGCCACTTTTCAAATCTGATTTATTTAATATTCAACAGAAGCGACCAACTTTGGTCGCCTAATTCCCCATAAAATTCCCCTTCAATTGGCGACCAACTTTGGTCGCAAATGTTAAACGTGGGTCCAACTGAGCGACCAAAGTTGGTCGCTAATTCTGAATTTTCTTTGACCAACTTGGTCTGACCAGTCCGGTCAAAAAGTTGACGAATATAGAGACCATTTGGCGACCTAAGTTGGTCGCTATATGATTTAAGTTTTTTTTTTTCAATTTTTTCATCTACTTTGGCGACCAATGTTGGTCGCTTTTTGTGGCAGACCAACTTTGGTCGCTAATGTTTGGTCGCTAAAACACTGATTTTTAGTAGTGCTACTAAAATGCAATGATATGTAAGAATCGACTTCTGGGGTTTGCATCTGGTCGTTTTGTTTTTCAGATGACTGAGTTTCCATCCCTTTGCTAAGTTCCTATTAAAAAAGTTTACTTCTAGGAACATGGTTCATAAAATAGTCCTTTTCAAGAAACTTGGCGTTTGTGCTAACAATTACCTTCTTTTCTTTAGGAAAATAGAATAAACCACCTTTCGTCCCTTTTGGATAACCCACAAACACACATACATCCGTTCTCGCCTCCAATTTATCTGTTTTCCCTTTTAGCACATGTGCCGGACAACCCCAAACTCGAATATGCCGCAGACTAGGCTTGCGCCCAGTCGACAATTCTGTAGGGGTCAAAAGTACTAACTCTGAAGGAACTAAATTCATAACGTAATTTGCTATTTCTAAGGCATGTCCCCAAAAGGACGAAGGCAAACTAGAATAACCCATCATTGATCTAACCATTTCCATAAGAGTCCTACATCTTCTTTCAGCTACACCATTTTGTTGTGGAGCTCCAGGTGCAGATAATTGAGAGGTAATTCCACATTCTGATAAAGAGCTAAGGAATTCTACAGAGAGGTATTCCCACCATGATCAGATCGTAATGTCCTGATATATTTATTATGTCGCTTTTCAGTCTCTGCCTTAAATTCTTTGAACTTTTCAAAACATTCATACTTTCGACGCAACAAATAAATATATCCACACTTTGAGTAATCATTTGTGAAAGTCACAAAATACTCAAAACCACCTCTTGCCTGGACATTCATTGGACCACACATATAAGAATGAATTAACTCCAATTTATCACTTGCTCGATTTCCTTTTGAGGGGAAATTTTGTTTTGTCATTTTTTCTTCTAAACAAGACTCACAAGTTGGTAGCGCCTCCACTTTTAATGAACTTAAAGGTCCATCCTTAACCAACCTTGAAATTCTGTTTAGATTTACATGACCTAAATGCAAGTTCCATAAATATGTATAACTCAATTCAGAAGAACGTTTTCTCTTCGGGGTGAATCTATATAATTTGGTTCTTTAGGTTGTAACCGTTTAGGAGTAGAATCAACAATAAAAAGGCCATTAATCAATGTGGCCGAAGAGAGATAATGCTTGTTATGACTAATAGCACATTTATCAATATCATGAAAATTAATATCATAACCATCTCTCATAGCGCTAGAAACCGAAATTAATTTCCTTCTAACGGAAGGTACATATAATGTGTTCTCTAAAGCTGATATTCTATCACTACCAAATGAAATACTAATATTTCCTAATGCTAAAGCTGGGGCTGCCAAACCATCTGCTTGATACACATTGATTCCTCCTCTACTTAGCTGCCGTGTTACCTGAAACCTTGAACATAAGTGCAAACATGATTAGTGGCTCGCGAATCTGCAGAAATGACATGGTAGAAACAGCCGCCAAAAGAGTTTCAACAACAAGTAGATGTAAATTACCTGGTTTATTATTCAGCTTGGTCAGATAAGACGGACATTGCTTCTTGTGATGCCCAGACTTCTTGCAGTGATAGCACTTGCCCTTAGCCTTTTTCACAGCAACAGTTGCGCCACCAACAGAGGGTTTTTGAGTCTTTTTCTTCTTCTACCTACCTCTCGGCTTAGAAGAAGAACCTACCTCAAAATTCAATGCTACAGGAGGAGCTTCTTGCTTGATAATAGTCTCTGCCGACTGCAGCTCATTCAGCAATTCCGCAAGTGACAAATCCATTTTGTTCATATTATAATTTAGGCGAAACTGCTAAAAACTGTCAGGCAGAGTCTGCAGGATCATTTCAACCTTCGTATCCTTATTATGTTAGCTCCAAGGACTTCCGGTTCATTCAGAAGACTCATCATCTTCAGAACATGGTCCCTAACAGATGAACCTTCAACTATTTTTGTATTCGGAAGAGCTTTCATGGTAGTCTGTTTAGCCGCACGATTGGGATCTCCAAACATTTCTTTGAGATTTTGCAGAATGTCATAAGCAGATTCCATAGACTGAAGCTGATGTTGCAGAACATTCGACATAGATGCCAAAATGTAACACACCGCCATCTCATATGCTTTAACCCATTTTTGGTAAGCTTTCTGTTCATCATCTGTAGCATCATCTCCAAGTTTTTCTGGAGACACCTCTGTGACGACCCAGCTAGTCGTCTCGTGAGTTACCGCTCCGTTCTCCCCATTTCTGCTTTATTATGCTTCGCTATCCGTATTTTATGTAATCACGTTGAATGGTTTGCGTTCGGAGTAGATTTGATAAGAAATGAGACACTTAGTCTCTTTCAAGAAGGTTTAAGTTGTAAAAAGTCAACCGAATGTTGACTTATGAGTTAGAGGGCTCGGATGTGAATTCCGACGATTCGATTAGTTTCAGGAGATGATTTATGACTTAGGAGTGTGATCGGAATTGGTTTTGGAGGTTCCGTGTAGAATTAGGCTTGAATTGGTGGAGTTAGTATTTTGGCGATTTCCGGTTGTTAGGCGAGATTTTGATCCGAGGGTCGGAATGGAATTTCGAGAGTTGCTATAGCTTCGTATGGTTATTTCGGACTTAGGCGTATATCCGGATTTGAAATTGGAAGTCCGTAGGACAATTCAACGCATTTTGGGCGAATGTTGGAAAATGGAAGATTTTTGGAAAGTTTGACCGAGGAGTTGACTTTTTGAGGTCAATCGGACTCGATTTGATAGGTTTCGGCATCGAATGTAGAAGTTGGAATTTATTAGTTTCATTAGGCTTGAATTGGGGTATGATTCGTGTTTTTTAGCATTGTTGAATGTGATTTAAGGCCTCGACTAAGTCTTAATATGTTTTAGGACTTGTTGGTATATCCGAACGGGGTCCCGAATGGCTCATGTGAGTTTTGGGTGGTTAAACGGACTACTTCATCTTTAGAAAAAATGAAAAAAAAATTGCAGAAAAAAAATTGCAGAAAACTGGTGTGAGTAGTCCAGTTTGGAAGCTCATATCTTGTAATCTATAAGGAATCAGAAAAATTGCAAAACATGAAAATTGTATCCCTTTGAATCTAGTTTCCAAACCAATAAACCATCCATCAGTTGGACATATATACAGAAAGTTAAGATAGATTAAAGTTGGCTGGTACTGCTGTTTTAGCGACCAGATTGCAGAAACTTAAGGACCGAAAATGGTCATTTTCTTCATTTCGTTTTGTATTTTTGGAGCACGGTTCTTGGGCGATTTTTGAGGATTTCTTCATAGCTTCGACTGGGTAGGTGTTCTACATCCGAAAGTGACTATTTCATAAATCCATGGTCATATTCATCGTTTGATTCGAGTTTTGATGAAAGAAATCGGAATTTTTGTAAATCTTTCAAAAATGAAAATTTAAGATTTGGAGGTCGATTCGTTATCGGAATTTGGTAAATTTGGTATGGTTGAACTCGTATCGGAATGGGTATTCAGATTTTGTAACTTTTGGCGGGTTCCGAGATGCGGGCCCACGGGCGAATTTAAGTGCAAATTTCAGATTTTATTGGAGAAATTAGTATTTTCATATGGAATTTATTCCTATTAATTGTATTGACTTAATCGAATTAATTGTGACGTATTCGTTACGATTTTGGGTAGATTCGACGCACGTGGAGGCCAATTTGAAGGGCAAAGGCGTCGAGGGCTAAGGATTTAGCCGGTTTGAGGTGAGTAATGATCTTAAATGATGATCTGAGGCTCTGAAACCCCGGATGGCACATCATAGTGCTATATGGAGGTGAGGCACGCGCTCGATAATGAGAGTGGGGTCGTTTACTACCGGGGATTGTGACTTGGTCCGTCCCGATTGATGATTTTACCATGTATTTGATTGAAACTTACGTGTTATCATCACGATTTGGGCTGATTACCATATTCGGGCTTCTTGCCGGTTATGTGAACCCTTCAGGGGTATTATTTGGGTTTCGTGCTGGTTATGTGAACCCTTCAGGGGTAATTTATCACTGTCTTCTAACTGATTTGATTCATTTCTTAAATTCAGTTTTGAAATTCAAATGATATTTTTAAATGATTTTAATGGGATCGGGTGGCATGCCGCCACGAGATGAGATGTGAATGGATCGGGTGACACGCCGTCACGAGATATTGCGCTACTGCACCCCCCACAGTAAGCGCCGGGTACCCATGGGAACGGGTGACATGCCGTCACGAGATATGACTTGGCCAGTCATGATATTTTCTTTTACTTCATGTTATTGACTTGATTATTTACATGTTTTCTTGTTTCATTATGGATTGTTGTATGCCTTATGTGTTTCCTTACTCTTAGTTGTTATTTATAATTATTACTCACTGAGTTGGAAGTACTCACATTACTCCCTGCACCATGTGTGCAAATTCAAGCGTTATCGGTTCCGCTCCGAGACATTGATTACTACTGTCAAAGCGGCGATTCAGAGACTACGAGGTAGCTGTTGGCGCCCGCAGCCCCGTATCTCTTTTATCTTGTTATTTCCAGTATCTTCGAACAATTGTGCCAAAATATTGTATTAGTAATCTTATTATTAGGATTTTCATTAGTTGCTCATGACTTTGTGACACCCCGGTTCGGGCTGTAGTCGGGATAGTTCACTGTATTTTGCCGCAAATTGCTATTATTAAACCGTACTTATATTATTTTTTGTATTGTTTAACTGTTTGAATGAAGTTTAGTTGAATTGGCTGGCCTTGTCTTCATGAGAGGCGCCATCACGATCATGGTTGGGATTTTGGGTCGTGACAACCTCATTGAGCATAAATTTTGTACTCTTCAACAATTACGACAATATCCAAGTTACGTTTCGAATCAACATAACTTGGACCATCAAGTTAATTTTGAGTAAGAATAGCAGTAAGGGGATTGAAATCAATCATAATTAATTTGAGAGACAATTAAATAAATAGATCAAAATCAGTCATGTATTATTGAATATCAAAATTCAAAACACACTACATACGTATAATCCATGCACCTTGATTAATTTACGATGGGAAATGACCTATTCTTGCAATATACATATAGTATGACCGATTATTCACTCCATGAATTTAAACAGGCCATACTTAGATGGATAATTAAACTGTTAATTTAAGTTAAGTGAATATCAACATTCAGTATACTAGTCCCATTAAACCAACATGCATACTCAGATGGAGAGTAAATACAAGTAATCAACAACTAGTATAACCTAGTGATTATCTATAATGAGTTTATCCCATATGGAAGAAGAGCTACGTCAACGTATAAAATTATAATACTACTAGAATTTAACCCTGGAGTCCATAGGAAATGATCCCTATCACCACAGGGTTAAAAATAACTCAAAATATTTTTTCAAAAATTTCCAAAAAAATACAAAAAAAACGTCCAAAACACCATTTAAACGATCCCGAAAGCCTGAAAAACGGTACAAAGCTCATGTGAATTGATCACTGGGCCGTTTCACATAGACTTGCCAAGTTTCAGGTCAATTGGAGTCCGTTAACATGTTGATCTACGATTTTCTAGCCAATTCGGCCAAACAGTGGCTTTTGCATTTTCCTCGGGTTGATGAAATTTTTAGATTATTCTAATCAAATATAATCAACAATAAGAAGATATTACACTATTTTGAGAATAATCATGATACTCGAAACAAATATTCATGCTAAAAAACAGCACAATTTTACAGAAAAACAATCTTTGCATGTAATTAAAACTTGCATATTAAACTGATACTACATTTTCTTTTTCATCCTAATCATTTAATCAGACGTGAGTAGGCTCTGATACCAATTGATGGATTATATATCGCAGCGGAATCAATTATAGAATCGTATTCATGTGTAAATTAAACTCACTTTTGTATTTACTGCATGCCTAAATAATATAAATGTAAGCCATTAACGCTTTTGTAATACAAGGGATTAATATGCAGTTAAGTTGTACTACGGAGCATGCGTGCGTATCCATATAATATATATATATATATATATATATATATATATATATATATATATATAAAGAACACGAAGCGCTCGGAACATAGGGACGGGTTCTTTTAGGTATTGATACACTTGTAACGATGAATCACCGTTGTAGGATAATATATATATAACTTGATATATAAGACGGTATACTCTCTCTCTTTCTCTCTCTCTCTCTCTCTCTCTCTCTCTCTCTCTATATGTGCAATACGCTTAGTATATATATATTATACTATATTATACTATATATATATATATATATATCAAATATAACTTTAATATATATATATAGTTAGCATCGTATATATCAAGTTATATACATATATATATATATATATATATATATATATATATATATACACTATAGTATATATTTATTTATATATATAGAAATAAATGTAGTGTAGATTATGCTATATAATACACTATACTATACACTTTGTATATGCAATACACTTACTATAGATACACTATACTATATTATACTATATATATATATCGAATATAACTTTAATATATATATATATATATATATATATATACACACACACTATAGGAATAAATATATACATATATACAGTGTACTATAGCGACCAGGAAGCGACCAACGCTGGTCGTAATTTTGAATTTAAAAGTTTTAGATAAGCGACCAACGTTGGTCGCTTAGTTGGTCGCTAGATTATAATCCAGAAACAAAACCGGGCATTACTCCCNATAATATAGTATAGGGTATATATAGTAAGTGTATTCCATATACAAAGTGTATAGTATAGTGTATTATATAGCATAATCTACACTATACTTATTTCTATATATATAAATAAATATATACTATAATATATATATATATATATATATATATATATATATATATATACTGTAGTAATAAATATATACATATATACAGTGTACTATAGCGACCAGGAAGCGACCAAAGTTGGTCGCAATTTTGAAATTAAATTTTTTAGATAAGCGACCAACGTTGGTCGCTTAGTTGGTCGCTAGATTATAATCCAGAAACAAAACCGGGCATTACTCCCATTTACCTTATTTTACAAAATACCTTCATCTCTCTCTCCCACTAACCCTAATCCCATCCCCCACCCCGTGCCACCAGCCCCCACCCCGCGCCACCAGTTAGAGGAAGCCACTGCTCGCCGGCGCCGCCCACTGCCGCCCATCTCTGCCCACTGCCGCGCCTCTCTCTCCTTCTCCACCTAAAAAAAATCAAGGTTAGTTTGGTATCTTTAATCTTTGTTATTTCTAGTTTGTGTCTTACAATGTTTGATGTATTATAGTTTATTGTTTCAATTAGTGTTTCAATTGTTTGAACATTGTATTTTATTGAGGATTAGGGTTTAATCTTCTACCCTTAGTTTCTCAAGTTTAAGGATTAGAATCTTTCTGTAGTACCACTAAATATAACGTTAAAGATTTTCAGCACCAAAGGAAACTTTTAGCTTTTTTTTCTTGTGGATTAAAGTCGTCGAATTGGTCAGCACCAAATGTGGATATATTAGGCTTTGTTCCACCTGCTCCAATGGCTATTATGTAAAGAGATGCGTAAAACACTACTAGTTTAATAAGTTTGAAGAATTAGAATTGTTTGAACATTGTATTTTATTGAGGATTAGGGTTTAGGTCTTGTTTAAATTATTTTTGTTTATTAATTTTATTAACTAATTAGTTTAATTAGTGTTGAATTTAGTTTAGTTGTATTTGAATTACACTTTGTGTTATCTTGAACCTTTATTAATTGGATATGAATTGAACCTTTAGGATGTGAATTGAACCTTTAGGATATGAATTGAACTTTTAAAATATGAATTGAACTTTTAGTTTATAAATTGAACTTTTAGTTTATAGATTGAACGTTTAGTTTATAAATTGAACTTTTAGGATATGGATTGAACTTTATTTTATGAATTGAACTTTAGGATATGAATTGAACGTTTAGTTTATAAATTGAACTTTAGGACATTGGAATATGAATTAACTAAATTAATTTCCTCTTGTTTTATATGTATAGATGGAACATCGTACTTGGATGTACAATAGGAATTATCCTAATCGACGGGGATTGAGGGAGGATTTTGTAGAAGGGGTGGATGACTTTATTAGACATGCAATGTCACTTCCACCATACCTAATTGAAGGAGTAATTAGGTGCCCTTGTGTTAAGTGCGACTGTATGAAGTTTGGAAAACCGGATGAAGTTAAGGTTCATCTTTATAGAAAGGGGTTTTTAGAAAATTACTTTGTGTGGACTTATCACGGAGAGATCGATGGTAGAGATGGGATATTTCATAATCTAGTTGTGGGTGAAAGTAGTAGGTCGGTGGATAATACAAATAGGGTTTCCGGAATTCGTCATATGGTTTCGGATGCTTTCGGGATGCACTTTGGGGTTGATTCTAATGAAGTTATTGAACAAACTCCTAATGATGAGGCAAAACGTTTTTTTGAACAATTAGAGGAATCTAGTAATCCACTACGCAACGGAAGTCCGCACTCTAAGTTGTCTGTTGCAGTTAGATTACTAAGTATGAAATCTGACTGGAATATTTCTCAAGGAGCCATGGACTCTTTCATCGACCTTATGCGTGAGCTAATTGACCGTGATGTCGACTTACCTGTTGATTTCTATAAGGCAAAGAGATTGGTTTCTAAGTTAGGACTTTCGTCAATGAGAATTGATTGTTGTGAAGATGGTTGCATGTTATACTATAAAGATGATGCAGGTCTGGACAGTTGTAAATTCTGCGGAAAGCCTCGTTTCAAGAGGCTTTCCAGCGGGAAGATGGTAGCTATCAACTCGATGCATTATTTACCTCTTATACCTAGGTTAAAGAGGTTATATGCGTCAATGAGCTCTGCTCCTCATATGAGATGGCACTTTGAAAATAGAAGACCACCCGGTGTTATGTGTCATCCTTCTGATGGAGAAGCTTGGAAGCACTTTGATAGGACGTATCCGGATTATGCTAGTGAACCGAGGAATGTTCGGTTGGGTTTGTGTGCTGATGGCTTCACCCCATTTTCTGTTTCTGCAACACCTTATTCATGTTGGCCTGTCTTTGTTACACCATATAATCTACCACTGGAGTTGTGCATGACTAGTCCATACATATTATTTAACTGTATTATCCCTGGTCCACGTAATCCAAAAAGCTTAATTGATGTATATTTGCAACCACTGATTGATGAGCTAAAACAATTATGGTATGATGGTGTTGAAACATATGACGTATCAACCAAACAGAATTTCAATTTGCGTGCCAATTTAATGTGGACAATTAATGATTTTCCTGCGTATGGAATGTTGTCTGGGTGGATGACTGTTGGGAAGCTATCTTGTCCATATTGCATGGAAAATAGTAAAGTGTTCACTTTGAAATATGGCCGAAAGCAATCATGGTTTGATTGTCATCGTCAGTTCTTGCCTCCTGATCATGAGTTTAGAAGGATGAAAAATGCATTCAGAAAGAATAAAATTGAATGTGATTTTCCACCTCCGATACTTTCAGGAGAGGGAATTTGGGAGAGGGTCCAGAGCTTCAGTAAAGTTACTGAAACTCCACCTTATAGATTCCCAGGATACGGTGTTACTCACAATTGGGTGAAAAGGAGTATATTTTGGGATCTGCCTTATTGGAAGGATAATCTTCTCCGTCACAACCTTGATGTCATGCACATTGAGAAGAACTATTTTGATAATCTGTTCAACACAGTGATGGATGTTAAAGGTAAGACCAAGGATAATGCAAAGGCTAGAATGGACTTGCAAGAATATTGCAGGCGGCCTGAACTACACTTGCAAACAGCACAGAATGGTAAGGTGTTCAAACCCAAAGCAAGTTACACATTCACTTTGGATGAACGACGGCAAATTTGTGATTGGGTAGCGAAACTGAAGATGCCTGAGGGTTATGCTTCGAATTTTGGGTGAAAACTTGATATGGAGGTGGGGAAGTTGAGTCATTTGAAAAGTCATGACTGTCATGTCTTCATGGAGACCTTACTGCCTATTGCATATAGTGGTTTGCCTGAAAGAATCTGGAAACCTATCACAGAGATCAGTTTGTGCTTCAAAGACATGTGTTCTTCCACGTTAAGGGAAGAAAACCTACTGCAGATGGACCAGAACATTCGTGTCACCTCTTCTAAGCTGGAACGGATATTTCCATGTGGGTTTTTTGATATGATGGAACATCTTCCAATCCACCTTGTACACGAGGCACGACTTGGAGGGCCCGTTCAATGCAGATGGATGTATCCATTTAAGAGGTAATATTATATGTTTGATGTAATTTTCTGTTTTATTTTAATGTTCTTGGCTAACTTGAAATTATGATAGGACAATCGGCAAATGCAAATAATTTGTTAGGCAGAGGAACAGGGTTGAAGGATCTATATGCGAAGCATATCTTGCAAAGGAGACTGCCCATTTTTACTCTTATTATTTTGAGAGTAATGTGACATGTGCTAGGAATAGGCCCAACAGGCACACAGTCGACCTTATGAATGATCCGTCATATCCGCCTATGTCCATATTCAATCAACCAGGTCGGATGTTAGAAAGAGGAGTTTGAGCGATGTGGAGTTCAAGTCAGCTACACTTCACGTGTTGCTAAATTGTCCCGAAGTCGTACCATTTCTCAAATAAGTATTGACTTAGCAATTATTAAAATATAACAATTACTGTGATTACATCTCAGTGCAACTACTAAAAATGTTTGATGTGTCACAGTCACTTCGTTAGTCAATTTGACCATGATGCTGTATATACGAGATTTGATACTTGGTTCAAACAATTTGTAAGTTTCTCCTTAAAATATGCTAACACTACGTAAGTAAACAATGTTTGGAAGTTATGCTGACATATGAATTTTTTTTAACAATATGTAGGTAAATAATCCAAATAATGGTGTAAACCAATTTTTGAAAGATATATCTTGGGGACCTGGGGTTGAGGTTAGAACAATGTCTAAGTACGTTGTGAATGGATATAAGTTCCATACCGAGGATTGCTCAAAAAATAAAAATAGCAACAATAGTGGGGTGTGGGTTCATGGTGCTGATGGCAACCAAGATGGAGATATTGATTACTATGGTGTGATCAAAGAAATAATTGAACTAGAATATTCAGGTTGGCCATACAAGAAATTGATACTCTTTAGATGTAAGTGGTTTGACCGACACCCAACAAGAAGTACTAGAGTCCACAATCAGTACAACCTAATTGAGGTTAATCATAAGAGGGAG
>MCJB01004658.1:0-28362 GCA_002018475.1 Nicotiana obtusifolia
TTTCAATTTCGCGATGCAGGGGAGGCCATTTCGCGGTTCGCTTTTCCATTTCGCGAACCGCTTTTCCCGTCACTTTTCTCGCCTAAACTTTCTGCTTCAGTTCGCGATGGGAGGGGTCATTTTCGCGGTTCGCTTTTTCATTTCACGAACCGCGTTTCAGTCGTGTTTCTCGCCTGGGCTTCTGCCTCACTTCGCGACAGACAAGCTAATTTCGCGAACCGCTTTTCAGTTTGCGATTCGCTTTTCCACAATGCATCGCTTTCCTCCCCTTTTTTTTTTCCTTAACATTTTCAACACCTTTCAATATTTCTCTTACTCATAGGCCCATACACACTTGCCACATCACGGCACAATCAAGTAGGCGAATTTACGGGGTATCACATTCTCCCCCCCTTAGGAACATTTGTCCTCGAATGTGGGATACATATACAATAGAGAAAACAATGTAAGGAAAAGAAATCACAGCCCTAAGGCTCACATAGGTTCGTGATTGAATCATCATAATAAAAAAGAAACATTTAACAATAAGATTCTTACTTACCGCTTAAGGCGTTTCTTTCATTGTATTTTGAGCTCTTTCAGCATCATCATTATTCACATTCTGAAATAAATACGGGTACTTAGATTTCATTTCTTCTTCTGCTTCCCATGTCATTTCTTCTACATTTTGATTTCTCCACAACACTTTAACAGAAGCTACCTCTTTTGTTCGTAGCTTACGGATTTGTCTATCCAATATGGCTACGGGAACCTCTTCATATGATAGATTCTCCGTAACCTGTATATCATGGATGGGGACGATCCGGGAAGGATCTCCAATACACTTCTTTAACATCGACACATGAAATACTGGATGGACGAACTCCATTTCTGAGGGTAGTTCTAATTCATAAGCCACATGTCCGATCCGCCGAAGAATTTTATACGGACCAATGTATCTGGGACTCAATTTGCCTTTCTTTCCGAAACGCATGACACCCTTCATGGGTGAGATTTTCAAGAACACCCAATCATCAACCTGAAATTCTAAGTCACGACGTCGGACATCTGAATAAGACTTTAGTCTGCTTTGTGCTGTCCTCAATCGTTCTTGTATCATTTTCACCTTTTCAATAGCCTGGTGAATCAGGTCTGGCCCATGTAACTCAGTCTCACCAACTTCAAACCACCCAATTGGTTATCTACATTTTCTCCCGTACAAGGCCT
This sequence comes from Nicotiana obtusifolia, assembly GCA_002018475.1. Taxonomy (NCBI): domain Eukaryota; kingdom Viridiplantae; phylum Streptophyta; class Magnoliopsida; order Solanales; family Solanaceae; genus Nicotiana; species Nicotiana obtusifolia. Next base: position 1,207 of record MCJB01004658.1, read on the forward strand.
CATATGGGGCCATCTTTATACTGGAGTGGTAACTGTTGTTATAGGCAAACTCTATGAGTGGAAGATGGTCATCCCAACTTCCTTTGAAATCTAGTACACATGCCCGTAACATATCCTCAAGTGTCTGGATAGTACGTTCAGCTTGTCCGTCAGTTTGTGGATGGAAAGTTGTACTGAGGCTCACCTGAGTACCCAAGCCTCTTTGGAAAGACTTCCAAAAGTTAGCCGTAAACTGGGCTCCTCTGTCTGATATTATGGACAATGGTACTCCATGAAGCCTGACAATTCTTTGATATACAGCTTGGCATATTCTTCAGCTGTGTAGGTCGCCTTGACAGGCAAGAAATGAGCACATTTGGTAAGGCGATCAACTATCACCCAAATGGAGTCGAACTTACGACTCGTGCGAGGTAACCCGACAATGAAGTCCATGTTAATTACCTCCTATTTCCAAGTAGGAATTTCGATGCTTTGAAGCAATCCTCATGGTTTCTGGTGTTCCACCATACCTGTTGACAATTAGGACATTGGGCCACAAAATCCGCAATTGACTTCTTCATCCCATTCCACCAATATTGTTCCTTGGCATCATGATACATTTTGGTTGAGCCAGGATGGATAGAGTATCTGGATTGGTGGATCTCCTTCATAATCCTTTCCCGCAACTATGCCACATCGGGCACACACAATCGACCTTGACATCTCAAGGTCCCATCGCTTGCGATCTCGAAAGTTGAGATCTTGCCTTGCTGAACATTTTCTTTTACTTGTAACAAGGTGGGATCTTCATATTGCCGTGCTTTCCTGCCATTTTTTTCTTAACATTTTCAACACTTTTCAATATTTCTCTTACTCTTAGGCCTATACACACTTGCCACATCACGGCACAATCAAGTAGGCGAATTTACGGGGTATCACAATGTCGGCCATGGAGGCTATCAGAGTTTCAGTGTCAAATGGTATCCCTGTTGCTTTGTTTACATTAGCTATTTTTGACTCTACTGCCTGCCTTACATACCAGTACATTTTTATTCGTACTGATGTCCCGTTGCCTGGGGACACTGCATTTTTGTTTCGTGCATGCAGGTCTAGATAGGGACTCTGATCGACCCCTCCGCTAGGAGTTCGAAGTTCAGCTGTAAGTTGGTAACCTCCACCTCTTCCTGGAGCTTACCTAGAATGGTTACTTTTGTTGTACAGTTTGGGTATAGTCGGGGCCTTGTCTCGACAGTGCTTGTGACACTCTTAGAGGCTATTGTAGACACAGTATTCTGGGTTTCTTTCTTTCATTTTTCGTGTATAGCTTTCGGTTTCTAGCCCATAGGCTTGGCATGTATATATATGTGTGTAGGCATGTATGTCTCCAATCGCGGCATCGTCGGCCATCTAGTACTTTATTATTTTGGCTCGCCTACCATTGTTATATGGCTTATTGTTATGCAGGTCATGACCTTAGTGGTCCAGGCTTAGCATTTCAGAGGTTGTGCTCCCCGATCTGTTGGGCCCTCAACTTAGTTAGCTAATATGTTTAGTAGCTAACTCGATTGAATATAGTATCGAGTGCCAGTCGCGCCTCCCCTAGTTTGGGGCGTGACAGAAGGGTTGCCTTTCATACCTAGCGTTTGTGAGGGATGTTGGAGCTGAGACTCCAAGCATTGAATCTGTTCCAGTTGTGAGGGATTTTCCCGATGTATTTCCCGCAGATCTGCCGGGCATGCCACCGGACAGGGATATTGATTTGGTATTGACCTGGTGCCGGGCACTTAGCCATCTCTATTCCACCGTATCGTATGGCACCAGTAGAGTTGAAAGAATTGAAGGAGCAACTTCAGGAACTCCTAGATAAGGGGTTTATTCGGCTTAGCGTGTCACCTTGGGGTGCACCGGTTCTGTTTGTGAAGAAGAAGAATGGCACAATGAGAATGTGCATCGATTACAGGCAATTGAACAAGGTAACAATCAAGAACAAGTATCCTTTGCCTCGCATTGATGATTTGTTTGACCAGCTTCAGGGAGCGCGAGTGTTCTCCAAGATTGATCTCCGTTCAGGTTATCACCAGTTGAAAATCAAGGATTTAGACATTCTTAAGACTGCTTTCCGAACTAGATATGTCACTATGAGTTTCTTGTTATGTCTTTCGGGCTAACCAATTCCCCAGCAGCGTTCATGTTGTTGATGAACAATGTATTTCGGCCCTATCTAGATTCGTTCGTAGTTGTATTCATTGATGATATTTTGGTGTACTCGCATAGCCAGGAGGAGCACGCGGAGCATTTGCGAGTTGTATTGCAAAGATTGAGGGAGGAGAAGTTGTATGCAAAATTCTCTAAGTGTGAGTTTTGGCTCGGTTCAGTGGCTTTCTTGGGGCACGTAGTGTCCAACGAGGGTATACAGGTTGATCCAAAGAAGATAGAGGCGGTTCAGAGTTGGCCTAGACCGTCCTCAGCCACAGAGATTCGTAGCTTTCTTCGGTTGGCAGGCTATTATCGCCGGTTTGTCCAGGGATTCTCATCCATTGCATCGCCCTTGACCAAATTGACCCAGAAAGGTGCTCCTTTTGTATGGTCGGACGAGTGCGAAAAGAGCTTTCAGAAGCTCAAGACATCCTTGACCACAGCTCCAGTATTGGTTTTGCCATCAGTTTCAGGTGCATATACTGTGTATTGTGATGCTTCAAGAGTTGGGATTGGTTGTGTATTGATGCAGGAGGGTAGAGTTATTGCTTATGCTTCTCGTCAGTTGAAGCCCCATGAGAAGAACTACCCCGTGCATGATTTGGAGCTGGCTGCCATAGTCCATGCACTGAAGATTTGGAGGCATTACTTGTATGGCGTGTCTTGTGAGGTGTTTACTGATCATCGCAGCCTCCAACATTTGTTCAAGCAAAAGGATCTTAATTTGAGGCAGCGGAGATGGTTGGAGTTGCTCAAGGATTACGATATCACTATATTATACCATCCGGGAAAGGCCAATGTGGTGGCCGATGCTTTGAGCCGAAAGGCAGTGAGTATGGGGAGTTTCACATATATTCCAGTTGGGGAGAGACCCCTTGCAGTTGATGTTCAAGCCTTGGCCAATAGGTTTGTGAGATTAGACATTTCGGAACCTAGCCGGGTGTTGCTTGTGTGGTTTCTCGGTCTTCGTTATATGATCGCATCAGGGAGCGCCAGTATGACGATCCGCATTTGCTTGTCCTTAGGGACAGAGTTCAGCATGACGATGCTAGAGATGTCACCATCGGCGACGATGGGGTGTTGAGGATGCAGGGCCGGATTTATGTACCCAAGGTGGATGGGCTTTGGGAGTTAATTCTGGAGGAGGCCCATAGCTCGCGGTATTCCATTCATCCGGGTGCCGCAAAGATGTATCAGGACTTGAAACAACATTATTGGTGGAGAAGGATGAAGAAAGATATTGTGGGATTTGTAGCTCGGTGTCTCAACTGTCAGCAGGTAAAATATGAGCATCAGAGACCGGGTGGCTTGCTTCAGCAGATGAATATTCCTGGAGTGGAAGTGGGAGCGAATTACTATGGACTTTGTTGTTGGACTTCCATGGACTTTGAAGAAGTTCGATGCCATTTGGGTAATTGTGGACCGGCTGACCAAGTCCGCGCACTTCATTCCTGTGTGTACTACCTATTCTTCAGAATGGTTGGCAAGGATTTATATCCGAGAGATTGTTCGGCTGCATGGTGTTCCAGTTTCTATTATTTCAGATAGGGATACTCAGTTTACCTCGCAGTTTTGGAGAGCCGTGCAGAGGGAGTTGGGTACTCAGGTGGAGATGAGCACAGCTTTTCATCATCAGACGGATGGACAGTCCGAGCGTACCATTCAGATACTGGAGGACATGTTACGTGCATATGCTATTGATTTCGGAGGTTCATGGGATGAGTTTCTACCGCTTGCAGAGTTTGCCTATAACAACAGCTACCAGTCGAGTATTCAGATGGCTCCGTATGAGGCTCTATATGGGAGGCGGTGTAGATCTCCAGTTGGTTGGTTCGAGCCCGGCGAGGCTAGGCTATTGGGGACTGACTTGGTTCGGGATGCTCTAGAGAAGGTAAAAGTGATCCAGGAGAGGCTCTATACAGCGCAGTCGAGGCAAAAGAGTTATGCCGATAGGATAGTCCGAGATGTGTCCTACATGGTTGGCGAGAAGGTCTTGCTGAAAGTTTCGCCCATGAAGGGTGTTATGAGATTCGGGAAGAAAGGGAAATTGAGTCCTCGGTTCATTGGACCATTTGAGGTGCTTCGGAGAATCGGAGAGGTGGCTTATGAGCTTGCTTTGCCACCCAGCCTGTCGAGTGTACACCTAATATTTCATGTTTTTATGCTCCGGAAGTATGTTGGGGATCCGTCTCATATCTTGGACTTCAGCACGGTTCAGTTGGATGATGATTTGACCTATGATGTAGAGCCAGTGGCTATTCTGGGTCGTCAGGTTCAGAAGTTGAGGTCCAAGGAGATAGCTTCAGTGAAAGTGCAGTGGAGAGGTCGGTCCGTGGAGGAGGCTACCTGGGAGACTGAGCGTGAGATGCAGAGCAGATATCCTCACCCATTTGAAGCTTCAGGTACGTTTCTTGACTCGTTCGAGGACGAAGGTTTGTTTAAGTGGGGGGAGAATGTGACGACCCGGCCAGTCGTCTCATGAGTTACCGCTCCGTTTTTCCCGTTTCTGCCTTATTATGCTTCGTTAGCCGTGTTTTATGTAATCAAGTTGAGTAGTTTGAGTGCGGAGTGAATTTGGTAAGAAATGAGACACTTAGCCTCTTTCAAGAAAGTTTAAGTTGTAAAAGTCAACCAGATGTTGACTTATGAGTTAGAGGGCTCGGATGTGAATTCCGACGAATTCGGTTAGTTCGGGAGGTGATTTATGGCTTAGGAGTGTGATCGGAATTGGTTTTGGAGGTCCGGTGTAGAATTAGGCTTGAATTGGTGAAGTTAGAATTTTGGCGATTTCCGGTTGATAGGCGAGATTTTGATCCGAGGGTCAAAATGGAAAAGTTGATGTAGCTTCGATATGTCATTTGGGGTGTGTGTGCAAAATTTCAAGTCATTCGGACGTGGTTTGGTTGGGTTTAGATCAAAAGAGCGACTTAGAAGATTTTGAAATCCTTAGGCTTGAATTCGACGCGAAATTGGTGTTGATAGGTTGTTCTGAGCGTTCCGAAGGTTGGAAACAAGTTTGAATGATGTTATGGGATATGTTGGCATGTTTGGTTGAGGTTCCAGTGGCCTCGGGTGAGTTTTAGGGGTTAAACGGACTATTTCATCGTTGGAAAGATAATCTGCAGAAAAACCAGAGTCAGGAATGCGGTCGCATTCCTCAAATGCGGACCGCATATTGAGAAATGAGATCGCATACCCAAACAGACTTCTGAGCAAGATCCAGGAATGCGGACCGCATATTTTGCACACTGAGACCGCAGACCGAGGCAGATTTCTGGACAAAAATCAATGTCGAAAATGCGGTCAAAAATGCGATCGCATTTTTGACATGTGGACCGCAAACCATGCTTCGTGCTGAATTGCGGTGAAGGCTAGTGTTACCTTTGCGATGGTCGCGTCAAATATGCTGACCACATATCTGTTATGCGACAGATATGCGATTGCATTTTAAGCCTGACAGGGGCGTCTTTGTCTCAATTTTTGACCCCTTTATAAATAGAAACCAGTGCCCATTTGCCATGCAAAAACCCACTGTCGTTACCCACGAAGAGAAACACCTCCAAACACCCTAAATCACAGCAAATCAGCCTTGAGAACATATCCAAAGGAGACTTTCTTGGACAAATTCTTGAAAGAGGGGACTTTGGCCATCATAAATATAATTGGAGCTATAGAGCTCGGATTGCGGCTAAATCTTGAAGGGATTTTTGGGAGATTTTCAAGGGAAACATGGGGGTAAGTATTCCTAACTCAATCTTGGTCAAATTACCCAAATCTATTGCTATTCTAGTATGTAATTGGTGATTTAAGTTGGAAAATTTGTGAAAAATCCTCAAGTTTAGATTTAAAGAATTGGAGGTCGATCTGATGTCGGATATCGATAATTTTAGTATGGTTGAATTCGTGGGGAGATAAGGAACCCGTTGAATTGAAAATTTCTAAGCTTTGAGAAGTCGGCCCGGGGTTCGGGTCTTGCTAATTTCGGAATTTCTTAGTATTTATTGATTGCTTTCACTTGGGCTTTGTTACCCCAGCATATTGTGACATATTAGTTCTGATTTTGGATAGATTCGACGCGCATGGAGGCCAATTCGAAGGGCAAAGGCGTCGCGGGATAGGGATTTAGCTGTTTCGAGGTGAGTAGTGATTGTAAATAATGTTCTGAAGTTTTGAAACCCCGGACTTACACATCGTAGTGCTATATTGAGGTGAGGCACGCGCTCGATAATGAGCGTGGGGTCATTTACCACTGGTGATTGTTACTTGGTCCATCCCGATTGATGATTTACTACGCATTTGATTGAAACTTACTTGTTATCATCTTATTTGGGCTGATTGCCATATTTGGGCTCCGTGCCAATTGTTTGAACCCTTCAAGGATTTTTATCACTGCTTCCTCACTATCTGACATATTATTTGAACTCAGTCATGCTGTTTTCCACTACTTTACAACTCAGCCACTTTTACTCAAGTTTTGAGATTTAAATGATATTTAAATGTTGTTTTGGGCTGAGACTACTGTTTTACTACGCCCGAGGGGCATGTGATGATTTTCTGACTGAGTGCGGCCGAGGGCGAAATGTGAGGTTTTTACTGAGTGATATGAGGCCGAGGGCCTGAGATACTTTTTGTGCCACGAGGTGGCTTGTGATTAATAATGAGGCAGGGGGCCTGAGATACTATATATGCCACGAGGTGGCTTGTGACTGATGTGAGGCCGAGGGCCGGAGATACTTGATATACGCCACGAGGTGGCTTGATTGATATGAGGCCGAGGGCCTAGATATATGCCACGAGGTGGCTTGATATGCGCTTGGGCCGTAAGGGGCCCCTCCCGGAGTCTGTACACCTCCAGTGAGCGTGGGTACCCACTGTGATGAGAAATACAGCCCGAGGGGCTGATATTGTGATGTGAAACATAGCCTAAGGGGCTGATGTTGTACCATGTGATATTATGCCTGAGGGGTGTTGTTTTTTAAATGATACTAAGCCCAAGGGGCGATTTTCTATCTTTCTTTTACTTCACATCATTTACTTGAAAAATTACATGCTTTCCCTGTTGAAAAGAGATTTTACTTGATTTCTCACCAATTTACTGTTTGCAAATGATGTTTTAAATGCTTCATTATAGAATGCCTTGTGCCTTGTGTGTTTTCTTACTTTCAGTCGTTATTTATGATTATTACTCACTGAGTTGGAAGTACTCACATTACTCCCTACACCATGTGTGTAGATTCAGGCGTCGTTGGTTCCGCCCCGGAGTATTGATTTCTCCTGTCCAGGCTGTGATTCAGAGACTACGAGTTAGCTGTTGGCGTCCGCAGCCCCGTATCTCTATTATCTTGTTGTTTCCATGCTCTTCAGAAATTGTGCTAGATATTGTAATTAGTAATCTTGTTATTAGGATTCATTAGTTGCTCATGACATCGTAATACCCCCGTTAGGGCTGTAGTCGGGAAGGTTGGCAATGTTTTTCCGCATGCGATTGCTATTATACTATGCTTGTTTGTTTTCTTGCTAATTAACTGTTTAGAATGCGAATTTCGTTTGAATTAGCTGGCCTTGTCTTCACGAGAGGCGCCATCACGACCAGGTTCAGGGTTAGGGTCGTGACACAAATAAATCAACAATCACGAAAGTTAGACAAAATAAATGGCAAAAGAATTAAAAGAAGAAGAACGTCATAGGCGCCCCAAATGTTCCGCTTGTTTTCTTGATATATCTGGAATGTTCTAAGAAAATGTAGGATGCGATAACTCCATGCTCGGGTAGGGGAACTCTTGCATTAAGACTCCATGTTCTCCAAAGTGTACAAGAAAAGAAAGCGAGAAATATAGATTAACAACATAATCTTAATATTTCAAATTGTATCCACAACTAGTTGAAGACAATGAGAATGTAAAGCACCACAATTACTACAGTGATGCTAAGACACCATATCAATAGAAATAGATTACGAAGCGATCCTGTAGTCACGTTGGTATCAGAGCCATGTGAAAGAATAGGGTTAGAAAACTAAGTTTAACACATTTTTTTTCTAATGAATATCATTAGGAAACAGTCTACTGTTAAAAACAGTAGAAATGAAGTGTATGATATGCCGCAACAATTAGATCTCCTTAATAAGTAGACAATCCCTAAGATTCAACCTAAGATTATATATCAGTTAGGAACCTTTGAAAAATTAGGTTTAAAACAAGTAGTTAAACTACTGAAGAGACTATCACTGTAGATAATGATCATGCCACTTTTAGATTATTATCTAAAAATGATTTAGCTCCTTATAAAGAATCTCATAGATTTTTACATATTGGTTTAATACAAGTTGCTTTTAAGCCACTTACATTAAGAGGCTTACCTGAAAGCTTTATAGCAGCTCTTAGAGATGGCAGAAACCAAAATTGGAAAAAATCCCTAATAGGGACTGTACAAACCAGTTTGGCCTATGGCCCTGTATATATTAATGCTTATCCAAATTTAGAGATTTCATTAAGCGATGATAATTCGCTAAATGCTTTAATATTGAGTATTAAACTCCATAGTTATGATTATTTGCCTGGTACTGAAGTAATATGTATCTGTTATAGGATTTATTATAAGCCTTTATATACTTTGAATCCTATGTGTAAAATAATGGATTTCAAAAATAAAACTACTTTGATAGAAACTAACTTTGGTAAATCTAAAGTTGTTACAAGAAGACCTATTAAGTGGGATGAGATCAATTTTCCCAAAGAATGGATCATTGAGGAAGCAATAGCTCATCGAAGTAATATTAACAGTGAAATCACAGAAGTTGAACAAACTTGTGATGGAACTGTTAAGATCAGGTTCAATAAACCAGATCAGACTGATAATATCAGTTATTCATCTAGATTAACTAGATCTAATTCTTCTTAAATTTCACGTATTGATTACAAAGTAGATTTTCCTTCAAGAGCATCTACTTCTCAGATTAGAGAAAATGATAGAATTGATGTCATAAAAATTAGCACGGATAATATTGCTAGTGCTATACCAGACCCGACCGAATCGGAAATGGATTTTTCAAATGGTTTACATGGATAATAGCCATCAAATAGATTTTAGTCCGGGTTCACTGGCAAGAAAATTAATACAGGATGAATTTAAAAAGCCCAGATGGAAATTTTTAGAAATTGGTTCTTTAATAATTTTGATGATAAACTAATAAAGATTTTTCAAGATGATTTTTATAATGACATTAGTAGGCATAAAAAGATTATAGCTTTTGTGCGTTGGTTTATGTCCAAATATGTTGATGGTTATATCTCCATGTTATAACGAGATTATAAGCTCAGTAATGGTGAAATTACTAAGTCTGTTTTCCCTCCTCAAACATCTTCCAAATGGGGGAGAAAGACAAGGTAATTTACTATATTGCTTTTTCTAAATTGTTTGATGATAATACTGGTACTATTACTGCCAGAAATTTGAACACGATGTTGACTCAAAATAATTATACGAACATTTATGTAAGTATTCTGGGTGAACAAGTAGCTTCCATCAGTGATAGATTGGACAAACCGATAGCAGAAGTCCAAAAAATCAGTAACAAGGATACAATAAAAGATAAGGCGCAAATAGCAACTGCCAGTATCCAACCCCCTCCAGAAGTCAAAGACTTTAAATTAAAAAGTCTCGATGACTTGGAGAAACTTCTTAATAAGAAATTTGAAGGATTTAGAATTAGTCCTTTAAATTTAGAAAATCTTTCTAGTGAAGAAAGAAAAGAGAAACTTTCTGATGAGATTAATAAAATCTCAGAGAAGTTTGCTAGAAAACCAGTACAAAGGATGTACTATTATCATAGACCGACCCCTCAGGATGTTTTACTAGAAGAACCTGAGCCCAATTACTTCTCACAAAGTTATAGTGGTAAGGAAATCTATGAATGGAACATAGATGGATTCACGGATAGATAGATTTATATTCAGGTACATAGAATGCTTATGTATAGCACTATCTGTAAGGTAAATAATAATTCTGAGAAAGCCATAGCTGATATGATTATAGCCGGATTTACTGGCCAATTAAAAGGCTGGTGGGATAATTATTTGACTAATAGTCAAAGAGCAGATATTTTAGGAGCTGCTAAAATGGAGAATGGACAGAATGTGCAAAATATAGTCTATTCTTTAGTTCTTGATATTATAGAGCATTTTTCAGGCAGATGGTCAGATAATAATAAGACCATTAAAACTATGCTTCAAAACCTAAGGCGTCATACACTCACTGAATTTAGGTGGTATAAGGATGTATTCCTTTCAAGAGTTATGGAATTACCAGAGTGTAATAGTACTCACTGGAAGTCTAAGTTTATAGATGGACTTCCCACTTTATTTGCTGAAAGAATTAGGAAAACCTTTAGAGGTACTGCTATGAGTATAGATTATAATAGTTATACTTATGGTAAATTAATTAGTGTATGCACTCAGGAAGGTTTAGCTCTTTGTAATGAAATTAAGCTAAACCAAGAAACTAAGAAACATCGCCTAAATGAGAGGCAACAACTAGGAGAGTTCTGTGAGCAATTTGCCATAAATATCCCTAAAATTAAGAAACCTCATAGGAAGAAGAAAGACCAGAAAGAACCTTATAGGTATGAATCCCGAAAAAAGAAGGGAAAAAAACGAGAAAAGAAGGTCTAGTTATAAGAAGAGGAAGGATTTTATTGAATCCGTTAAGCCCAACGCCTGTTATAAGTGTGGTAAAGTAGGCTATTACGCCAAAGATTGTAAGGTTAAGGATAAGATTAAGAATCTTGACCTAGATGATAGTGTTAAGGATGCTTTGTATAAGATCCTTTTGAATTCTTATAGGGATAATTCCCCAGTAAGCAGTGACACTGAAGCTTCAACGGGTGAAGATTTGAAAGTGTTACAAAATGAAGAATACTATTCTTCATCAGATTCAGAGTGTGGACCTTGTAAGCAGAGGCAAGGTGAGTGTTGTGATAACAACATAGAAGACGAGTTTTATAATATTTATTCTCAATTTAAGGATTTAGATATAAATGTCCTTACAAATGATAGTTTATTAGAACTCCTTAGAGTCATAAAAGATTCTGAATTAAGATCTCATATTATAGACAAGATAGATCCAGTTAAGGATAGTAGTTCTATGAATTCTAAAATAGAAGGAATTCCTTCTCAAAAGGGTCCTTACACAATGTCTGATATTAAAAGGATTTTAAGAGAAAAATCCCAAGCCATTGACAGGCCAACCACTGTTCAAGACTTGAAAGAAGAGATTAATAATCTCAAGGATGAAGTCTCAAATCTAAAGGCTTCTAATATAGCATTAGATAAGAGGATTATTAAGTTAGAAAATCCTCAGATTGCCCCAAATCTAGAATTCAGTACTGATATTACTGAATTAGACATTAGTCCTAGTACTTCTAATACGAAGAATAAAGATGGCTTTTTAGGAACTGTGAATTTACCTGATAATGAATTTTTGCAGAAATTACAATTCTTTACTACGCAGAAATTTCTAATAAAGGTAACTCTTTTAATTGATTATAATTTCAAAAAAGAGTTTGTTGCATTATTTGATAGTGGTGCAGATTTAAATTGCATAAAAGAAGGAATAATACCTTCTAGATATTTTCATAAAACCACTCATAGATTAAAAAATGCTAGTGGTCAACATATGAGTATTACTTATAAATTACCTAAAGCTTTTATTTGTAAAAATAATATTTGTATTCCTGAAAATTTTGTTTTAATAAAAAATATTCATCAGGATATAATATTAGGCGTGCCATTTTTTCATAAAATCATGCCTTTTACTAACTGGGATGCTAATAGTTTTACAGGTACCTATAAAGGTAAATCTATTACTTTTGAATTTATAACTCAACCAATTCAAAGATTTTTGAATGAAATTATTTCTAATAATATTACTGCAAAAAATAAGCAGATTGATTTTCTCAAAAATGAAATTTATAGTTTTACTATTGAGCAAGATTTGAAAGCTCCAAAACTAATAGAAAAAATTGATTCAATAAAAAATCAATTTTCTTTACAAATTTGTGGTAATCATCCAAATCAATTTTTGGAATAGGAAACGTCATATAGTAAGTCTTCCTTATGAAGAAGGCTTTTCAGAGGATAATATCCCAACTAAAGCCAGGCCATGCCAAATGAATTCCGAATATTTGGAATTATGCAAGAAAGAAATTGATTCTCTAATAGAAAAAGGTTTAATAAAACCTTCAAAGTCCAAATGGTCTTGTACTGCTTTTAATGTTAATAAACATGCAGAAACGTGGTGTTCCTAGACTAGTTATAAACTATAAGCCCCTTAATAAGGCGCTAAAATGGATCAGATATCCTATCCCTAATAAAAAAGATTTAATGAATAGACTTTATGATGCGATTATATTTTCAAAGTTTGATTTAAAATCAGACTATTGGCAGATTCAAATATCTGAATCAGACAGATATAAAACCGTTTTTAATGTTCCAATGGGACAATATAAGTGGAATGTTATGCCTTTTGGTCTAAAAAATGCTCCTTCTGAATTTCAGAAGATTATGGATGATATCTTGTTTTCTTATACTAATTTCATAATAGTTTATATAGATGATATTTTGATATTTTCAAAAAATATTGAAAGTCATTTTAGACACTTAGAAATATTTAAGAAAATTATTATACAGAATGGTTTAGTTATTTCTAAACCAAAAATGAATCTTTTCCAGACTAATATTAGATTTTTAGGTCATAATATTGAAAAGGGAAAAATAATTCCTATTAATCATAGCATTGAATTTATTCCCTGATGTTATTACTGACAAAACTCAATTACAGAGATTTTTGGGTAGTCTTAATTATATTTCTCCTTTTATTAAGGATTTAGCCAAGGATACTGCTATTCTTTATGATAGGCTCAAAAAGAATCCAAAGCCTTGGACTAATAGTCATACTGATGCTGTTAAAATCATTAAGAAGAAGGTTAATAACCTTCCATGTTTAACCCTTGCTAACCCAAATTGGGATAAAGTGGTTGAAACCGACACCTCTGATATAGGCTATGGTGGAATACTGAAGCAGATATGTCCTAGTAATAAACATGAATATCTTGTCCAATTTTATTCTGGGAAATGGAATAATTCTCAGAAAAATTATGCAACTGTAGCTAAAGAAATCTTGGCTATTGTTAAATGTGTTTTAAAGTTTCAGACTGATTTATATAATCAAAAAATTTTAATAAAAACTGATTGTCATGCAGCTAGATTATCTTTAATAAAGATTTTAAGCATGATGTTTCGAAACAGATATTTGCAAGATGGCAATCACTACTAGCTCCATTCGATTTCGAAATTATTTATAAAAAGGGTAGTGATAATAATCTCCCTGATTTTCTTACTAGAGAATATTTGAATTCATAATTCCTTATGTTTCATTAATGCAGATGAGACCACAGTATGTACCCCCTCGAGGAAGGGGAAGAGGAACTGGAAAAGGCAGAGGTAATATCCTCTCCCAAATTGGTAACCAAAAGCTAATAGCTGCTAATTCTGCCAATTTTGCAGAAAATTCAGGGGTTAATACTGACCACCCCATGTACAGGAAATTCATGGAATTTATAAAATCCAAGCAGCAAAATACGAGTGATAACCCATAATCTTATTTAACAGCCTTGGCAGGTGAAGGCCAAGAAAATGAGGTTTATAACAAGAATCAGCAAAAAGAATTAATAATTCTTTTGGAACAATCGGACCTCAAATGAAAAGATAATCCATGGAAAATAATGGCTAGAATCTTGATACGGCATCATATGCCACAACCACTTATAAGTATAGAATGAATTATGAGTTGATTTTACTATCAACAGGTTCAGCTGAAATTCAGCATTTCTATCCATCAACTACTAGAAAAGTTATAACTTTTCTAAGTTAATAATCAAACATATTATTCCCGCTGATGAATGGGGAATTAGTACTTTAAAGGAAAAGGATTATATCCACCCTGAACAAAAAATTCCTGTTAAATTCAATTATTGGGATTATATCCAGAGTCTTCATAAGACTTTTTTATATGAAAATCCTAATAGGAAACATTCGTGGTTCATAAAAATCTGTGCTAATATTTTTGAGCAAAATTTACCCAATTGCTTTTGTGAATGGTAGACTCTATATGGGCCATCAATAGATATTTTACCAGTTGATTATAAAAGTTTATATACTCAATGAGTTGAATTATCACCCAAGTTAATAGCTCTACAAAAAGATAATATCTTTTTTGAAGGAATGGCCTTAATGTATTTCTTTATAAAATTTTCAATTCCATGGATCATGAAATGGGATATTGAAATTGGTTATACCGACAAAGGATTTCCTTGTTTAAATAGAATTTTTTACACAAAGTTCTGGAGTAAGATGCTTCTGAAAAATAAAGAAATAGGAAAGGTCCATAGTCAAGAAACCCTGGACAATATTGATAAAGCTCTCAAGAATTATACTTCGCAAAGAAGCAACAGTAGTAATACTGAAGAGGAGATCAGCCCTTTCACCCACATCGGCAAAAAATTGCAAATGAAAAAGGGTGCAGTCTCAAAGGAAGAACTTATAGCTTCTTATCTAACAGAAGTTAGAAAGGATTTTGCAAAAAATTTTGATACAGAAATGCCAGATGATATATCAATGGCGTCCATCAGCAAAACTACCAATGAAGATATTTTCTTGGAAGAAGAATACCAAGAAGAAAATATCGAGCAAGTTAATATTGAAGAATTAGAAGAATTTTTGCAAAAAATGAAAGAGAATGCGGAAGAATCTTCCTCGTCAAAGTATGACAAAGGGAAAGGGAATGCTAAAAAATAATTGAAGGCCCCACTCAAGAATTATTGGGGTAATATGACAAACAACTTCTATAAAGTAGAAGACCCCATCGTTATATAGTGTAGGGAATCAAATCCACTTTTATAAAGTAGATTGTCGTTTTTACTTTTTCTTTTTCTTTGTAGGCCACAAAGTACAATTATTATGTCAGCCAGTAATGTTTATTTTTATCTAAGATGATCCATTATATAAGGATCAGAATTGGTTAGAAGAAGCAGGCTTTTCTTTAGGTTTTCGGTTTACAACTTCTTTCTCTAGTCTCCCACTTGTAAAAAACCTTTTGTAGTCAGTTCATTCAATAAAAACAACCATTTGGTTACAACTCTAGTGGTATCAGGTATGTTTAATTCTTTCTGTATTTAAATTTTAATTTCTTGTTTACAAATTTAGCCTAAATGATAGGCTAAAACATTTGTGTTAAACTTAGGATTCTTGAAACATGCTTTAGTATTAATTTGATTGTTATATCCATTCCGATATTGCTTAGGTTAAAGGTTTAAACCCAGGCAGTTCTATGTTAGATAGTAAGCTCTGGTTATGGCAGCATAACCGGTGACCTCCGCAAGACCCGTCTTTAAGCCAAGGTTGGGCGTACTAAAAGGGTTAGCAGGTGAGGTCGTGGTTTAGAGCTTATTAACTGACTTAGAATTTTGACAGGATTTTTACTATAGTAATTCCTCCCTGTAGCTACATCGAAGCGATCCTGTAGTCACGTTGGTATCAGAGCCATGTGAAAGAATAGGGATAAAAAACTAAGTTTAACACCTTTTTTTCTAATGAATATCATTAGGAAACAGTCTACTGTTAAAAACAGTAGAAAAGAAGTGTATGATATGCCGCAATAATTAGATCTCCTTAATGGTGGACGATCCCTAAGATTCAACCTAAGGTTATATATCAGTTAGGAACCTTTGAAAAATTAGGTTTAAAACAAGTAGTTAAAACTACAGAAGAGACTATCACTGTAGATAATGATCATGCCACCTTTAGATTATTATCTGAAAATGATTTAGCTCCTTATAAAGAATCTCAAAGATTTTTACATATTGGTTTAATACAAGTTGCTTTTAAGTCACTTACGTTAAGAGGCTTACCTGGAAGCTTTATAGCAGCTCTTAGAGATGGCAGAAACCAAAATTGGAAAAAATCCCTAATAGGGACTGTACAAACCAGTTTGGCCTATGGCCCTGTATATTTTAATGCTTATCCAAATTTGCAGATTTCATTAAGCGATGATAATTCGCTAATTGCTTTAATATTGGGTATTAAACTCCATGATTATGATTATTTGCTTGGTACTGAAGTAATATGTATCTGTTATAGGATTTATTATAAGCCTTTATATACTTTGAATCCTATGTGTAAAATAATGGATTTCAAAAATGAAACTACTTTGATAGAAACTAGCTTTGGTAAATCTAAAGTTGTTACAAGAAGACCTACTAAGTGGGATGAGATCGATTTTTCCAAAGAATGGATCATTGAGGAAGCAATAGCTCCTCGAAGTAATATTAATAGTGAAATCACAGAAGTTGAACAAACTTGTGATGGAACTGTTAAGATCAGGTTCAATGAACCAGATCAGACTGATAATATCAGTTATTCATCTAGATTAACTAGATCTAATTCTTCTTATATTTCACGTATTGATTACAAAGTAGATTTTTCTTCAAGAGCATCTACTTCTCAGATTAGAGAAAATGATAGAATTGATGTCATAAAAATTAGCACGGATAATATTGCCAGTGCTATACCAGACCCGACCGAATCGGAAATGGATTTTTCAAATGGTTTACATGGATAATAGCCATAAAATAGATTTTAGTTCGGGTTCACCAGCAAGAAAATTAATACAGGCTGAATTTAAAAATCCAGATGGGAAATTCTTAGAAATTGGTTCTTTAATAATTTTGATGATAAACTAATAAAGTTTTTTCAGATGATATTTATAATGACATTAGTAGGCATAACAAGATTATAGCTTTTGTGCCTTGGTTTATGTCCAAATATGTTGATGGTTATATCTCCATGTTAGAACGAGATTATAAGCTCAGTAATGGTGAAATTACTAAGTTTGTTTTCCCTCTTCAAACATCTTTTCAAATGGGGGAGAAAGACAAGGTAATTTACTATACTGCTTTTTTTAAATTGTTTGATGATAATACTGGTACTATTACTGCCAGAAATTTGAATATGATGTTGACTCAGAATAATTATATGAACATTTATGTAAGTATTCTGGGTGAACAAGTAGCTTCCATCAATAATAGATTGGACAAACTGATAGCAGAAGTCCAAAAAATCAGTAACAAGGATACAATAAAAGGTAATGCGCAAATAGTAACTGCCAGTATCCAACCCCCTCTAGAAGTCAAAAACTTTAAATTAAAAAGTCTCGATGACTTGGAGAAACTTCTTAATAAGAAATTTGAAGGATTTAGAATTAGTCCTTTAAATTTAGAAAATCTTTCTAGTGAAGAAAGAAAAGAGAAACTTTCTGATGAGATTAATAAAATCTCAGAGAAGTTTGCTAGAAAACCAGTACAAAGGATGTACTATTATCATAGACCGACCCCTCAGGATATTTTACTAGAAGAACCTGAGCCCAATTACTTCTCACAAAGTTATAGTGGTAAGGAAATCTATGGATGGAACATAGATGGATTCACGGATAGACAGATTTATATTCAGGTACATAGAATGCTTATGTATAGTACTATCTGTAAGGTAAATAATAATTCTGAGAAAGCCATAGCTGATATGATTATAGCCGAATTTACTGGCCAATTAAAAGGCTGGTGGGATAATTATTTGACTAATAGTCAAAGAGCAGATATTTTAGGAGCTGTTAAAATGGAGAATGAACAGAATGTGCAAAATATAGTCTATTCTTTAGTTCTTAATATTATAGAATATTTTTCAGGCAGATGGTTAGATAATAATGAGACCATTAGAACTATGCTTCAAAACCTAAGGTGTCATACACTCACTGAATTTAGGTGGTATAATGATGTATTCCTTTCAAGAGTTATGGAATTACCAGAGTGTAATAGTACTCACTGGAAGTCTAAGTTTATGGATGGACTTCCCACTTTATTTGCTGAAAGAACTAGGAAAATCCTTAGAGGTACTGCTATGAGTATAGATTATAATAGTTATACTTATGGTAAATTAATTAGTGTATGCACTCAGGAAGGTTTAGCTCTTTGTAATGAAATTAAGCTAAACCAAAGAAATTAAGAAACATCGCCTAAATGAGAGGCAACAACTAGGAGAGTTCTGTGAGCAATTTGCCATAGATATCCCTAAAATTAAGAAACCTCATAGGAAGAAGAAAGACTAGAAAGAACCTTATAGGTATAAAAGGAAAAAGAGAATGGATCCCGAAAAAAGAAGGGAAAAGACCGAGAAAAGAAGGTCTAGTTATAAGAAGAGGAAGGATTTTATTAAATCCGTTAAGACCAATGCCTGTTATAAGTGTGGTAAAGTAGGCCATTACGCCAAAGATTGTAAGGTTAAGGATAAGATTAAGAATCTTGAGCTAGATGATAGTGTTAAGGATGCTTTGTATAAGATCCTTTTGAATTCTTCTAGGGATAATTCCCCAGTAAGTAGTGACACTGAAGCTTAAACGGGTGAAGATTTGAAAGTGTTACAAAATGAAGAATACTAAACCACGACCTCACCTGCTAACCCTTTTAGTACGCCAAACCTTGGCTTAAAGACGGGTTTTGCGGAGGTTACCGATTATGCTGCCATAACCAGAGCTTACTATCTAACATAGAACTGCCTGGGTTTAAACCTTTAACCTAAGCAACATCGGAATGGATACAACAATCAAATTAATACTAAAGCATGTTTCAAGAATCCTAAGTTTTACACAAACGTTTTAGCCTATCATTTAGGCTAAATTTGTGTAACAGCCCAGGCCACCGCTTGTAGAAATTATCCGCTTTGGAGCTTTTTGCCCCTCACGGTTTTAAAACGCGTCTACAAAGGAGAGGTATCCAAGTCCTTATAAGGCACTCTTCGTTCTCCTCTCCAACCGATGTGGGATTCGCCTATACCAATGTGGGATTTGCCTAAGGCAAGCCTTACACTCACCCCCCCTTAGGACTCAGCGTTCTCGCTGAGGTTTGCCCCACCACTGCGTTTGCCCCACCACCGGACCGGCACCGGCTCTAATATCAACTGTAACAGCCCAGGCCACCGCTTGTAGAAATTGTCCGCTTTGGAGCCTTTTTCCCTCACGGTTTTAAAACGCGTCTACAAGGGAGAGGTATCCAAGTCCTTATAAGGCACTCTTCGTTCTCCTCTCCAACTGATGTGGGATTCGCCTATACCAATATGGGATTTGCCTAAGGCAAGCCTTACACCTTCCCAACCATACGCCGAGCCTTTAAGAATGATATCACTCTACTAGGAACGTAATCAGTCACACCACGTCACTCGATTCGCGGCACACCCGGCATAGCCAAGGTGACTATCTTAGCATGACAAACTAGAATAGCACGACACGGAGATAACCAATCCATGCCTAAAATGACATCAAAATCCACCATGCTCAATAGCAATAGGTCCACTCGTGTATTCAGACCCCCAATAGTTACTACTCATGACCGGTTCACACGATCTACAACAACAGTATCGCCCACCGGGGTAGACACATGAAGAGGTAAAGCAAGAAACTCCCGGAGCGTACCCAAATAATAAGCAAAATATGAGGATACATACGAATAGGTGGAACCGGGATCAAATAATACAGAGGCATCCTTGTGGCATATTGAAACAATACCTGTAATGACGGCATCTGAAGCACTGGCATCTGTCCTGCTTGGAATAACATAGAATCGAGCCTGGCCACCGCCTGATCGACCTCCCCCTCGGGGGCGACCCCTGGCTGCCTGACCTCCACCCCTAGCTAGCTGGGCGGGTGGTAAGGTAACTGGAGCAGAAGTCGAGGGCTGACCCCTCTGCTGGGACGATCTAGCACCACGATGAGGATACTGCCTCCACATGTGGCCCATCTCGCCACACTCATAACAACTCCCTAGTGCTGGAGAAGAGGAATGAAGGGAACCTCTCACACCGGAGCGTCTAGCAGGTGCACTTAGCATAGAAGGACCCTGGGCTGACGGAGCACGAGTTGGAAGGGTGCTGAGTGATGACTGGCCCTGCTGCAACCCATGATAACCACGACCTGCAGATGCCCCACGGTACTCTAGACGGGCTGGCTGAGCAGGCCTGAAGGAACGACCTCTACCCTGCTGAAACTGGCCTCTCGAAGGAGTACCACTGTAACTGCCCGATCCTCGAGGCCTCTTAGCCTCCCTCTCCTCTCGCTCCTGACGGCGAACCGTCTCAATCTCGTGAGCTATATCAACCACCTCCTCAAAAGTAGCACCCAATACTCTCTCCCTGGTCATAAGAATACGGAGATGATAGTTAAGGCCATCCACAAACCTCCTGATCCTCTCACGATCAGTCGGAACCATCCAGACAGCATGACGAGCCAACTAAGAAAACCTCGACTCATACTGTGACATGGTCATATCCCCCTGTCGCAACCATTCGAACTGTCTATGCAGCTCCTCTCTGCGGAACTGCGGCACATACTTCTCCAACAAAAGAGCGGAGAACTGCTGCCAAGTAAGGGGCGCTGCATCAACCGGCCTACGCCTCTCATACGCCTCCCACCAAGTGAAGGTAGCTCCCGTAAACTGAAAGGTGGTGAATACCACACCACTAGACTCAAGGATTCCGGCTGTACGGAGCATTCGCTGACACTTGTCAAGAAAACCCTAGGCATCCTCGCCCTCAGCACCACTGAATGACGGAGGCTGGAGTCTGCCAAACCTCTCAAGACAACGCTGCTCATCATCCGGCATAACTGGTACCACGAACTCCTGGGCTGGTGCAACCGGCTGGGCTGGAGGTGCCTCCGGCGCCTGAAGTCCCTGCACTACCTGCTCAGGTGTACGGGCAACAGGGGTCTGATTACCTCCCCCGGCCTGTGAAGTAGTTGCGGCTGTGGTGGCTGAAACCGCCTGAGCCAGGCTAGTGCAAACTGATAAGATCTGAGCCAAGGTCTCCTAATGACCTGGAATCACGATGGGCACAGCTAGTGCCTGAGCCGGTGCCACTGGAGCCTGATCCCGAGCTGGGGCAGTTGGTGGATCAACAGGTGCTGCCCTCGCTGCTCTGCCTCTACCACGACCACGACCGCGTCCACGGCCTCTGGTGGCCTCAGTGGGTGGCACTGGCAATCATCCACCTTATCCGGTATCTCGCATCCTCACCATCTGTGAGAGAATAGGATAACAGAAGTTTTAGTGTTCGGATCAACAAGCTGCACGACAAGAATTTCAAGGATATGGAGCGGTAACTCCATATCTTACCAAATCCACTCCGCACTCAAACTACTCAACTTGATTACATAAAACACGGCTAACGAAGCATAATAAGGCAGAAATAGGAAAAACGGAGTGGTAACTCATGAGACGACTGGCCGGGTCGTCACAATTTGTGTCTGTAGGATATTCTTAATAGTTTTCATATTTTGCTTTAGTAGATTTTTCAACATAAACTCCTCACCCTATCTGATGATTTTGTCTTATTTATAAATTGTTGTTATGTTTTTATTTAATAAATTCTAAATTTAATTCAGTAGCTATCTGATACTTTATTTTAATTGAAAATGCTATTTTGTTCACCCAAATAATTTCGAAAATAAGCTCATTTTTCTCAATTGAGTTCCTGCTTTATATCGGGTTGTTATTATTCCTTATCGTATATGATTAAATCTCTTGAATATTTTAAAGTAGCATTTGATACGGATACAATGTACATCATGGTGGCACGTGGGTTCTTGCCGTGCGAAAATGATTTGGAAAAATGTGCGCACGAGGTGTTGTACATGTTAGGTATGAAAGTGATGACTTATGATTTGAGATTTCAAGGAGTGGTGCCTAGTGAAATTCTTGTTATAAATTGTGTATTTAGAATGACTTGATGGATTGAGTTGTCGTCTGTTTCTTTATTACTGTCTATTCCTTGTGGCTATTCGTGCTTTTATTATTTTCACTGTTGATTGTAAATTTGTGATTCTTCGGCTATTGGTTTTACATTGACGTTCTTTTCATTGTTAGATTTAAGTTATATCTTGTATAGGTTTACATGTCCAGTAGGTATCTTGACCTAACCTTGTCACTACTCTATTGAGGTTAAGCTTGATACTTAATGAAAACCTCTGTGATGTACTCATACTACGCTTTTTGCATTGTGCAGATCTAAGTACTTATGATCGAGTTGGTTTGAGATTTATGTCTGCGCGGCTGGAGACTTCAAGGTATACATGCTTGACGTTCGCAAGCTCCGAAGTCACCTTCAGTTTTTTATTTCCATTGTTTTTAATATTTCGGGATAGTGATGTATTATATTGTTATTCCGAGTGACTTTTAGGAAAAGCTTATAATTTGTACTATCGGTTTTGGAATATTGTATCATGTCGAGATTGTTGGCTTATTATAGAAACTTTTGGTTGGTTAGAGATTTATTATTAAATTAGCATGTAATTAGTCTTACCTAGTCTTAGAGACTGGTGCCATCACGATATCCTACGGAGAGAAATTGGGGTCGTGACAAGTTAGTATTAGAGCTCTAGGTTCATAGGTGCTTAAGTCATAAGCAGGTTTAGTAGAGTCTCGCGGATCGGTACGGAGAAGTCTGTATTTATCTTCGAGAGGCTATGGAATTATTAGGAAACTCCATTTCTTCATTTCCGTATCATGCAGCATTGATTTAGTTCATCCGCTCATGTACTAAATTGCGCACTCGGTATCAAGTATGCGCTAACGGTTCGCGATGCTGTGGATGGGCTACGAAGGAGCCAGGGATGCTCAAACATTGTCTCAACGTGTCGTCCAGACTGAGGATACAGATGTATTGAGAGGCAGTTGTTCACGTGGGGATACAGCGGATTAAGAGCATTTGGGTGATATGTACGAGCTCGGGAAGATTTAATTGGTTGCCTATTCATCATGATCGTGGTAGGGTCATGAGGTGGATGATGATTTGAGGATAGTAGGTGGTATTAGGGACTATGTGGTTCGTATGGGATTCCTATTCAGTGAAAGGTACATATTATCATTCAAGGCACTGGAAGAAGTGGGCCTGACAGTCACGAGGATGGACATGCGCTTAGTAGATGATTTGAGGTATCTTATGATTGGTGTTGCACGAGCTATGAAGGTTAATATTGTGGATCATCGGATGTTATGTCATATGGCTTCGCGCCAATTGGGAAGTCCACTATCGGTGATCAGATTGTAGGGTCATGTTGTATCGATTTTGCCTGAGATGTATATGGGATATCGAACGGTTTCCCGAAATTTGTATATCATTAAAAAAAAGATCTGAGATTTGCATGGGATACTACTGGGATTTGCAGTATTTCTACGTCATTAATAATTCTACACTTCAGCATCATAGAGGTTAGAGAAACATCTTTAGACTCATAGAAGGTATATTCAGAGTGAGTATCTCGGTTGCGGCATTATGGGATGCTTCAGAGGAAATACAGTGGTTTATGAGCTTCTGGACTACGTGGTTCATGCTAGGATCTCTTGTGGTGAACTTTGGGTGAGAGGATCGTGGTGTTCTGGCAAGGAGAAGTATCACCTTGAGGGTAATTCGGAAGGAACTCGGAGGAATATGGCAGCTTGGTAGACACGGTAATGGTATGATCGGTTCCTTGGATACTTATGATGTGGTAAATCTCTACAGGTGTTTTATGGCAATACTCTTGGGTTTTGCGACCTGCGTGGCTTGGTTGAGTTAGAGAGATTCAGTTCTAATGGCTTGGTTATGTGCAAATAGGTTTCGAAGAGTTCTCGATGGTTTCTACCATGGTTTGAGAAGGATATTTCCTACCAGCGTGAGGAGCATGTTGTGCATTGTGATTTTCTACTAGATGGGATCAAATAGAAGATTTCTTACTGATTGGGTATGTATTCTATTGGTGACTCAGAGTTGATTATAAGATTCTCGTACTTTTCATATAATGGCATGATAAATGCGGTACGCTCTGTGGGATTGAGATTTGTAGGAATAAGGTGGCAGTTCAATTTTGAAGGGAATGTCATGAAATCTTAGACTACATGGACAGTTCTAGATGACTAGAGGAATGTTATTA
The DNA here is from genome assembly GCA_002018475.1 of Nicotiana obtusifolia. Lineage (NCBI taxonomy): Eukaryota > Viridiplantae > Streptophyta > Magnoliopsida > Solanales > Solanaceae > Nicotiana > Nicotiana obtusifolia. Next base: position 25,444 of record MCJB01004658.1, read on the forward strand.
CTACTTGGTATTGCTTGAGAATGGTGCGCATTTCAGAAGGTACACTGTGTTTTGACTTACAAATGCTTCATTGGTATTGCGGTACTCGCCTGGTTCATCGATTGCTGATGTTCAGATTTTGCGAGATGGCATAGACGGCTTATAGAGGTATTTCATGTGAGGATAATTATGTATGAGAGATGTGTTAGTCATTCGAGTGATGGAGTTGGGATTGGCTATAGTGATTCAGGTGTTCTATGGATTTGGAGACTGGGAGTTCTCAGAAGCAGATTGTTTCGGGGTTGCGGACTATGAAGATGTGGCAAAGTTAGCTAAATGGTGGTACGTGTTATGATTAGACCTTTGGGGGATTTTGGAGAGCTATTTGTTCGTTTGGGGATGAGCGGAGTTGATTTGGGAGCTCATTGGTAGGCTCGAGGAGGATGTGTATTCCACACCGGGTCGGATTTGGTGACTCAACACCGTTATTGCTGAAAGGTGTGTCATTTGGTGAACCTATTCGTGTTCTGATATGTTCTATGTGTTGCTCTTATACGCTATGAGGGGTTGTGATTTGTTGGTTATATGAACACCCAGTTCGGTTCTGTTTGGGCCTTGTAGCGGAATTCGAGCGAGAGGGTTATTGGGTGTTGAATGGTTGATGGCGCCTTGGTTATGATCTTTTCAGATTGTGGTATATTGTGCTATTTACTTTTCTCCATGGTTATGGTGATGTACTTTATGTGCTTGATGTCGAATTCGAGTAGTGGTGGATTTTGGGTATCGTGGCTTGAGGTATTTCATATGGACCGATGTCTAGACGGGTCGCGTATTGCAGCAGGGCTATATTGGGATATGATCCTTTGTGTTAGATTCGCGTGTCTTGGTCCTACTATGTGTGATGGGTTCGTAGCATTGTGTTGTAGTGGTACTTGTTAACCTGATGATGGTTATAAGTTTCTGCATGTTTCTTTCATCATCGGCAGTGTAAGAAGATTTTGCACAAGGTTTTATTTGATATGAGGTTCATTGTCGGTATCGGATTTGTTTTGAGCAGCTATTGTGATCGGGAATTTTTGCTACGAGTATGCGAGTAGTGTGGTATATCATGTGATTACGTCTCGGGTTATGGTCATGGCTTGATATAGCTTGTGCAGACTTGTACAGTGTACGGATGTGAGATATTCAAGGCTTGTAAGGAATTTCGGATGCTGGGAATTGAATTCCAAGGTTTATAGGCTAAGGTCAAAATAAAGATCTTCAGTTATGTTGTGTGGTCAGGCTTACATGGATTGGGGTGACGTGGGATCACCCTCGGGTATATGCATGGTAAGGTTACACAGTGATTCAACAGATATGGAACGACTTTTGGCACGTTTGAGGACAAACGCATATTTACGTGGGAGAGAATGTAACGACTCGACCGGTCATTTGAGCATTTGCACTTCGCTCGGTGGTTTGAGGGCATGAGTAGCTCCAGATGATATATTACAACTTGTATGTATCGCCGGTTTTAGTTTTCGGGTGATTCAAAATTAGTTTGGAAGATTGAATATCATTGTTGAAGCTTTAAGTTAGAAGAGTTGACCAAGTTTGACTTTTATGTGTTTGATCCCGGATCGGAGTTTTTATGGTTCCGTTTGAACCAGATGGTGATTTTAAACTTGAGCGTGTGCCCGGATTCGCATTAGGATATTTCTAGAAGGTTGAGAGGTTTGACCGAGAGTTGACTTTGTTGATATCGGGTCCGGATTTCAATTTTGAGAGTTGGTATAGCTTCATTGTGTCATTTGGGACTTGCATGCAAAATTCAACGTCATTCCGGGTGCGATTCATAGTTTTGATGTTTGTTGATGTAATTTGAGGCCTCGAGCACGTCCGCATTATGATATGTAACTTGTTGGTATGTTTCGACGAGGTCCCGGGGGCCTCGAGTGTGTTTCGGTTGGGCTACGGGCCATTTCTCCATGTTATTAGACTGTTGTTTTGTTGGTGCCTGATTTCCTTGTTCGCGATCGCGAAGTGCCAATTGCGATCGCATAGGCTATTTTGTGACCAACCACTTTTCCTTCTTTGTGCTCGCAGTGAGAGGTCCGCGATCGCGTACGTGTGAGTTCTGCTTCATCGCATTCGCATTTGTTGTTTCGCAATCGCGTAGTGGGCGATGATGCTGGTGAGGCCAGGTTTATTGTTCTTCACGTTCATGTCATATGGTTCGAGATCGCATAAGTGGAGGCCGTTGTAATCCGTGTTCGCATCCCCTAATTTGCGTTCGCGTAATGCTTTTGTGCGGGCAGCGTAGTGCATTTTTGGGCAGTTGGTGTTTCTTCTTTGCGATCGCATTTATATTTTCGCGATCGCGATGTGCAAATGCCTGGGCAGCAGAATATTAATTCCCAATCTAGTGTTTTGTTCCATTTATCATCTATTGAGCTAGAGACCTCGAATTTGAGTGATTTTTGAGGGGTTCTTCGCGGGTTGGATTGGGGTAAGTGTTCCTCGCCCAGAATTGATTATATTTCATGATTCCGTAATTGTTTTTACCATTAAATTTGTGAATTGAATGAGAGAAAATGGTAATTTTTGTAAAATCTTTCAAAAATGTAAAATGAGGATTCGAGGGGCGATTTGATATCGGAATTTGATAATCTTGGTATGGTTGGACTCGTATCGGAGTAGGTGTTCGTATTTTGTAAATTTTGTCAAGTTCCGATGTGCGGGCCCGAGGTTGACGTTTTGGGTTGACTTTTTAGTTTTCTTTAAAGATCGAAACTTTATTATTCGAAATTGTTTCCTATGATTTTTATTTATGATATTAAGTTATTTTGGCTAGATTTGAGCCGTCCAGAGGTTATTTCACACGAGAAGGTCATTTTAGAGTATCGGTTTAGCTTCTTTGAGGTAAGTATCTTGTCTAACTTTGTGGGGGGGGGGGGGACT
>MCJB01004658.1:28382-46310 GCA_002018475.1 Nicotiana obtusifolia
ACCCTTGGACCCGAGTTTTGACTGGGCGAGCCCAGGATTGACTTTTGTTGACTTTTTTGAAATTGTGTAAAGATCATAGCTTTATCTATTGTAATTGGTTTCTCTAGCATTGTTTAATGTTATTAAGTCGCTTTTGGTTAGATTTGAGCCATGCAGAGGAGAATTTTAGGGGAAAATCTATTTTTGAGGGTTGATTTAGCCTAATTGAGGTAAGCATCTTGTCTGACTTTGTGGTGGGAGGGGGGGGGGGGGGGGGAACTACCCTTTAGAATTCGAGTTGGTTGTGCTATTTGTGTTACGTGAAAGCCGTGTACGCAAGGTAACGAGTGGGTACACGGACTATATGTGGTATTTGACTTATTTAGGTTATCTAGGCTCTTTCCATACCTTCAATTGAATTGTCATGATGTGTTATATCTCTCATTGTCAATCTACTCTTACATGCTCTATTTGACGTTGTTACCACTTATTATACCTCTTACTTGTTATTTCGCCCTTATATGACTTAGTTGAAGTTATTGCCTTCCTTATTGTCTTGTTACCTCTTAATTGTTGAGTCCCTTTCCATGACTCTGTGCCTATTTGCTACTTGTCTTAACTATTTTAGTTGCACGCCTTAGTTGTCAAGTGCTTTACTTGTCCTATTGTTTTTGTAATATTTGTTGCATTCCTTTGATTATAACGTTGTTCTTTTGTTTTGTCGTGTACTCATATCCTTTGATTGTAGAGATTCTTGTAAATTGAGTGATTGGATTGTTGTTTTTAATTTAAATCGCTTGTAGATCGGGTTGCGCGCCGCAACGGGTGAAACAAGGGAGGATTATGAAATAATAATACGGTAGGATCGGGTTGCATGCCGCAACGGGTGGAATAAGGGAGGATTATGTGAAACAGTGAAATAAAGGAGAATTTGATATTGATACGGGGGGAACGGATAGCGCGCCGCAATAGATTTTATATGCTATTCTTGATATTAATATGGTCAAATAAGGGAGGATTGTGTTTGTACGGTGGGATCGAATTGTGTGTGTTGTATTCATTGTTGTATTGTGTTAGTTTTCGGTATCTATCATGTGAGATGCTGAGTACTGATATTTCTGGGTTTACTGATTTCGAGGATTGAGTTATTTTCACTAGTTTACTGCTTTGCCGTCATTTCTTGTTTTCCTTTCCTATTACTATTATTTTGGTGAATTGATTTGTAAGATGAATTTACTACGCTGAGTCATTATTCCATACCATGTTGAGTTATTGGTAATACGACGGTTTTAAATAAAAAAATTATTAACATGCTTATCTTATGTGACCCTTACGTTAAAACTCGTCTTTTCATTCAGTATTTTACTATTCTTAATAGTTATCATATTTTATTTTAATTGATTTTTCAACTTAAAGTACTCACCATATCTTATGATTGTATCTTACTTTTAAATCGTTGTTATGTTTTTATTTAGCAAATTCTAAATTTAATTCAGTAGCTATCTGATGCTTTATTTTAATTGAAAATGCTATTTTCTTCACCCAAATGATTTCTAAATTAAACTCATTTTTCTCAATTGATTTCCTACTTTTTACCGGGTTGTTATTATGCCTTATTGTATATGATTAAATCTCTTGAATATTTTAAAGCATTTGATACGGATACAATGTATGTGGTGATACGTGGGTTTTTATCGTGCGAAAATGATTTGGAAAAATGTGGGCATGAGGCGTTGTACGTGTAAGCTATGAAAGTGGCGACTTATGTTTTGAGATCTTGAGGAGTGATACCTCGAGAAATTCTTGTTGTAAATTGTGAATTTGGAATAACTTTAATAGAATAAGTCATCATCCGTTTCTTTATTACCGTCTATTCCTTGAGGCTATTCGTGCTTCTATTATTTTTCATGTTGATTGTAAATTTACTGATCCTTCAACTGTTGGTTTTACATTGACGTTCTTTCCTTTATTAGATTTAAGTTACATCCTGTACAGTTTTACATGTCCGGTAGGTGTCTTGACCTAACCTCATCACTACTCTATCGAGGTTAGGCTTAATACTTACTGGTTACCGCTGTGGTCCACTCATACTACGCTTCTGCACATTTTTGTGCAGATCCAGGTACTTATGATCGTGTTGGTTTGAAATCTATGTTTGCGCGGCTGGAGACTTCAAGGTATACCTAATTGACATTCGCAGGCTCCAGAATCACCTTTTGTTCTTTTATTTCTATTGTTCCTATTATTTCGGCACAGTGATGTATTGTATTGTTATTCCTAGTGACTCTTAGGAATGCTTATGACTCGTACTACCGGTATTGGGATATTGTATCATGTTGAGATTGTTGGCTTATTATAGAAATGTAACGACCCGGCCGGTCATTTTGAGAGTATTAGTCCCGAATCCCTATTTATTGCTCCCTTTATTTCATTCTGTGGTTACGTGACTCGCCGAGAGGTTTGGTTTTTGCTTTCGGAGTGAAATTGGACACATAGTCCCTAAAATGGAAGTTTAAGTCGAAGGAGTTGATTGTAGTTTGAATTGTGTGAAGATGACTCCGGAATGGAGTTTTGACGGTTCCAATAGCTCCATATGGTGATTTTGGTCCTAGGAGCATGTCCGGATGTTGATTTGGAGGTCCTTAGGAGCGTGTTCGAATGTTGATTTGAGGAACGCAGGTGCGATAGTGTTCAATAGGTGCGTCGCTTGGGACGCAGGTGCGCATGCGCAGATGCGAGCCACTTTCCGCAGAAGCGGATTCTTTGGACTTAAGTGAATCCGCACTTGTGATGTTTTTCCGCAGGTGCGGAGCCGTAGATGCGGCAGCAAGGCTGCATGTGCTGTTTAACTGGCAGAAAAGGGGAATTTTCGAGGGTTTTGATTCATATCTCATTTTGGTATTTTGGGATCTCGGTGGGAGACGAAATTTTTAGGGATTTTCAGAGGAAACATTTGGGTAAGGATTCTTGACTCGTTTTTTATTAATTCCCACGAATCTATTGTTGTTTTCATGATTTAATTAGTGTTTTTAGTTGGAAATTTGGGAAAAATTCGAAAAGACTTCTTAGGCTAAAATTTGAGGGTTTGAAAGGTGATTTGAAGTCGCATTTGAGTAATTTTTGTATGGTTGGACTTGATATCGAATGGGTGTTCTGAGTTTATAATTTTGGTCGAGTTCCGATATGTGGGCCCAGGTTGACTTTTTGGAGCGATTTTTCTATTCTTTGCTAAAGTCGTAGTTTCATTATTTAAATTAGTTTCTTATAGTTATAATTATAGTATTTAATTGTTTTGGCTAGATTCCAGCCAATCGGAGTTGGAAAATCAAGGGAAAGGCCTTCTTATTGATTGATTGAGCGAGGTTTGAGGTAAGTGACTTGTCTAACCTTGTGTGGGGAAATTCCCCTTAGGATTTGGTACTGTTATGGTATTTGAAATATGTGAAGGCTGTGTACGCAAGGTGACGAGTGCGTACTCGGGCTAAATGTTGAAAAATCTGGTTTTTGCTAAATAGTTACCTTTTATTCCCTTGATTGAGTTACTCTAGCACATATAGTCATCATGTTTAGCCTAATATCACGTGTCTACGTGTCTTATTTCTTACTTGTAATTTGTGCAACATGTTTACTTGAATTACCTGTTTTCTTGATTTTGAATTCATTTTTTAACTGTAGGATTCCTTGCTATAATTTCATTGTTCCAATTGTTATGTGTTGTTTTCGCGATTTTTGGTTGAGATGACTGTTTGGTTGTGGCACGAGGTTTCTGCCGTGCGGAGTGTTATTGTGGCACGAGGTTTCTGCTGTGCGGAGTGTTATTATGGCACGAGGTTTCTGCCGTGAGAAATGTTATTGCGGCACGAGGTTTCTGTCGTGCGGTTATCATTATTTGCACGAGATTTCTGTCGTATGAAGTGTTATTGTGGCACGAGATTTCTGCCATGTGGTTATCATTGTTTGCATGAGGTTTTTGTCACGTTGTTGTGAGATATTTACTTTTAGGACTACGAGGCGGTACCTCGGGAGTGCCCCCCCCCCTGTTGTTTACCTCTATTTGCTGCATTGTTGTTGTTTCTGTTGTTGTTCCTCAACTTGTAAGATTGTGCTTTCTTACATGTTGTAATATTCTTCTTTGATCCCATGTTGTTATCTTTAGTGAATTTCTAGTGTTATATATCTCTTTCATTTCATTATATCATTTTATCTTCTGCTTTATTTTTTCTATTATTTCCAGTAGGGCCCTGACCTGACCTTGCCATTACTCTACCGAGGTTAGTCTTGGTATTTACTGGGTACCGTTGTGGTGTACTCATACTACTCTTCTGCACATCTTTTTGTGCAGATCCAGGTTCTTCCTACCAGATCAGGTATCAGTGAGCTAGCCCGTGCTTGGAGACTTCAAGGTATATCTGCAAGCGTCCACAAACCTCGGAGTCCCCATCTATCTTTGTTATGTTGTTTTCCTTATTCTCATTTAGTCTGATGTATAGAGATATTTAGCATTTCCCTTCAGAGCTTGTGACTTATTTCTACCAGGTTTTGGGAGTTGTAACTATTTTGAATCGCAGTTTTTATTTATTTCAGACAATGAGGTTTGAGTTTCAGCTTTATATTCAGTTATTCCACAAAATTGTTAGGCTTACCTAGTCTTAGAGACTACATGCCGTCACGACATCCTCCGGAAGGAAATTGGGGTCGTGACAAGTTGGTATCAGAGCTTTAGGTTCATAGATGTTATGAGTCACAAGCAGGTTTAGTAGAATCTCGCGAATCAGTACGGAGAGGTCTGTACTTATCTTCGGGGGGTTATGGAACTTTTAGGAAAAGCTTCACTTCTTTGATTCCTTATCGTGAAAAATTTTTGACTTCAGATTCTAAATTTTTGTTTTTCTATTCTTCACAGATAGTGAGGACACGTATAGCTGGATCAGATGACCAGATAGTCACACACCCTGCTAGAGCCGCGAGAGGCCAGGGCTAGGGTAGAGGCCGAGGACGTCCACGTGGTGCAGCGAGAGCACCCGCACGAGCTGCTACAAAGGAGCCACAAGTAGCTCCAGTTGGAGGGCAGGCACCTGAGACGCCTGTTACTGCACCAACTCTCCAGGAGACTCTCGCCAGCTTCTGAGCATGTTCAGCACCTTGGCTCAGGCAGGATTGATACCACTTACTCCTGCCATATCTTAGCCTGGGGGAGGAGCACAGACTCCTGCCGCTCGTACCCTAGAGTAGTGAGTCCAGGTCGACTAGGTTGCAGAGGTCATACTAATGCAGCCGGTAACTCCAGTTCAGCCCGAGGTTAGGAGTAGTTTTTGAGGAGGAGGAGCTCAGGCTCGAGAGGTACAAGAAGTACCACCCTCCTATTTTCAGTGGCTTGGCGTTAGAGGATGTCCAGGGTTTCTTGAGGAGTGGCACCGTATCCTCTGTACTATGGATCTTGCGGAGTCTAGTGAGGTTTCTTTCACTACGTTCCAGCTTAGAGGAGCGGTCTATCAGTGGTGGCGAGCATACGAGTTGGGTAGTCCAGCCGAGGCAGCTTCACTCACTTGGACTCAGTTCTCAGATATGTTCTTGAGGGGGTATGTTTCCGGAGTCCCAGATATGTATGGCGCCCAGAGTTTGAGCAGTTGCGCCAGGGTTCTATGACCGTGTCAGAGTATGCGGTCCGGTTCAGTGATTTGGCCAGGCATGCACCAGACTTGGTTGCTACTGTTCGGGAGCGGGTTCGCCGATTTATTGAGGGGCTCAACCCCAGTATCAGATTTAGCATGGCTTGAGAGTTGGAGATGGACATCACATACCAGCAGGTGATGGGGATCGCTAGGAGATTGGAGGGTATGTTGACTCAGGAGAGAGAGGAGAGGGAAGCCAAGAGGTATCGAGAGTCTGGCACATATAGTGGTACTCGTGCCCCCGCTGCAGCTCGTCAAGATAGGGGTTATGTGGGTCATCCTATTCATTCAGCACTTCCAGCTGCCAGCGGTACTCCGGCCACTCCTAGGCCCCAGGCTCCCTATTATGCATCGTCATTATCTAGTGGTCCTCCTACACGGGGTGCTTTTAGCGGTCATTCCAGCCGATCAAGACCGAGCCAGTTACAGCATCCGAGAGCTTGTTTTAAGTGTGGTAGGACTCATCATATAGTGAGGTATTGCCCAAACTCAGGAAGGGTGCACCTCCACAGATCCCTCAGGCACCGCGTGCTCCACCGGGTCCTCAAGCTATGGTTACAGCACAGCCTACCATTCCACCTGCACAGCCAGCTCGAGGTAGAGGTCGGACAGGTAGAGGTCGCCCTAGAGGGGGAGGCCAAGCCAGATATTATGCCCTTCCTACTGGGACGGAGGTGGTTGCATCTGGCTCTATCATCACATGTATTGTTCCAGTCTGTTATAGAGATGCATCAGTCTTATTTGATCCAGGTTCCACTTATTCCTATGTGTCATCTTATTTTGCTTTGTATTTGGGTGTATCCCGTGATTCTTTGAGTTTTCATGTCTATGTGTCTACACCCGTGGGAGATTCTGTTGTTGTTGACCGTGTGTATCAGTTGTATTTGGTTGCTCTTTGTGGTTTTGAGACCAAAGCCAATTTATTATTGCTCAGTGTGGTGGATTTCGATGTTATTTTGGGCATGGACTGGTTGTCGCCCTATCACGCTATCCTTGATTGTCACACCAAGACGGTGGCGTTGGTTATGCCAGGTCTACTCTGCTCAAATCTCGAGAGTCATCCACTCTGCTCAAATCTCAATTGCACCGCCTAAACGGGGCGAACTACCTGTGCCCCATTACCAAGACAACCCCTAAAGAAGTAACCCCGCTTTAATGCAACCGAGCAAATTCCTACTCCATGTGCACTACATCCTTCACGAATAACAATTCAATCATTCCATGATTCTCATATACCCATAAAGTGTAATACAACATGCATCCAGAAATGTTCTTGCTTAAGTCATCCTCAATACCAGCCTCTGCAAGTCATAACGGATCTACAATTATGCCTCAGACCGAAACCAATACAACGTGTAACCATGCGATCAAATCATCGAGAGTAGATTCCCCACTTGGCTCAAAGCCATAGATCAAAACATTTGATAACTCATAATTCCCATAATATAATACCGGAATGAGATTCAAAAAAATCCTTCATAAGCTCATGTAACACAAACCATATAATACCTTAAATCATCTGCTAAGCTCGTATTCATCTTCGTGACGGTCAGTTCAACTTTCTCCACCAATCCAAACTCAAATCGCAACACATATATCCACTAGTAGAAAAGAAAGCCTCCACACAACATCATAAGGATCACACATCCATAGATTACCCCCCAGGTGATAACCCACCTGCTTAGCCTGAAACTGACATCTCTCTATACCCTTTCATAGCCATAACTACTATGCAATCAATAGTCTTCCTGAGTCTGAACTCATCAACAAGACATGAAAATCTACTTCTTTCCACAAATGAAATAACATGAAAGAATCTCTCAATAACCTTCATAACTCAAGACTATATGACACATCCACAAAAATAGAGCATCCAATAGTCCTTTTCACATCTCAAGCAAACTTTTCCCGATCACATTCAAACCATCTAAACACATCCCGCAGTCACATCCTACTCATCATATACTCATTCAACCACTCACGAAGCCACTAGTCCCACTCATAGGGACACCACTGGACATAGAAGTCCAAAAGCACATGCTCACATAACTGAAACTACCGAGCCTAAGCTGCGGTCCGAACCGGGCCTCAAGTCCTCCAGACTAGCCCATCACCAAAACACATAAATACATTTGGCACCTCTTCTATGGAATCCACAAGTCGTTGATGTACAGCTGATACCGGACGCTCACATGCGCGTACGAGTTAGTGAAGGAATTTAAAGAGATACACTTCAAGCTGTATTAATTTTGCACGATAAGGAAAGAAATATGAGAAGTTTATTGTAAATGCCACGTAGCCTCTCAAATATAGGTATGGACGTCATCATACCGATCCGCAAGACTCTACTAGACACTTGCTCATGACTCGTAGAACATATGAACCTAGATCTCTGATACCAACTAGTTACGACCTAAAATTCAACTAGTCATGATGGCACCTAAACCAAGCCACCAGGTAAGCAAATTAATAATAAACCAAAATATAATGATTATGATAAGAGTCAAAAACAAGGACTAGTAGTACAAATCATGAGCTTCTAAGACTTAGAGCTTACAAAGTTGGTATGAAATAAATACATCATCTATTCGAAACGCACATAAACAAATTTATAAATCTAAAGCTACCAAGAACAAGAGGCAACTATAACCGGAACGCAGGTACATCTTCAATGCCAGCTCCCGCCACTCACAACAACAACAGCTCCAAAATTTGCACACAAAAGGTGCAGAACTGTAGTATGAGTACAACCGACCGCATGTACTCAATAAGTAATAAATCTAACCTTAGGTTGAAATCAGTGACAAGCTTGGACAATGGTCAGAGTCCAACACCAATAGCCAAGAACAACTCATAACAATATAAGTAATAACTCAAAGATATGATGCTCGGCTAGTTCACAATTACGGAAAAATAGGCATGCTTTTTAGGTATAACAGTAAAATCCAAATCTTTCATGGAAATCACCAAAATATGAATAAATCAGAAAATTGTGATTTTTCCCAAAAACGTTCAATAACATATAAGATATTTCATTCTCAGATAGCATGAGGAAAGTACATCTCTATGCCTACATGTCAATGTGCATGTGAAATCATGAATGCCACAAAACTGTGTAGTATGAGAAAATGCATCCCTATGCATGTATGTCAAGTATGCAAGTCAAATACAATGCATCACAGTGATGAACTCATGTACTCACACTCTCAAAGTACTCAATCTCACTGTCTCGCACTCCCACTCATCACGCTCAATCACTCAGCACACTCAGTCACTCAGCACTGTATGGTACCTGCGCTCACTACTGGTATGTCAGAGGGCGGATCTTGCCCAAGCGTTAATATAAGCCAACGTGGCATGCTGCAGCGTGCACCCCGATCCCATCATAAATAAATAAAAACCTATTGCGATATATAAAGCCAATATGTCATGCTACGGCGTGCAGCCGATCCACAATATCTCTCACAACACGGCTCTCAGGCCCCCAACTTAGTTATCAATCTCTCTAGCCTCTCGGGCTCACAAATCTCATGTCAACCAGCCCAAACAATGATAACAATTGTGACAACAAAGGATAATAGAGACTGAGATATGATATACGAATGAATGAATATGACTGAGTATGTAACTGCAATTTAAGCAAATAACTCAACAACATAGATGACCTCAGTGGGCCCCAACAAAATAAGCATATAGCCTGAACATGATTTCTGATATGATTCACGGGTCAATTTCTCTAACACATAGAAATTTCATGGGTAGAAACAAGATTAGGTAACTACACAGTATCACAAAATCAATCGAGTCATAATTCACACGGTGCACGCCCACACGCCTGTCACCTAACATGTGCGTCACCTCAACACCAAACATATAACATGTATGTTCAGGAATTCATATTCTCAGCACCAAGTTTAGAAGTGTTACTTACGTCGAACAAGCAGAATCTAATACCGAGCAAGCCAAATGTCACGCCCTAACCTCGGGGAGCGCGACCGGCGCTCAGCAGAGTTACCCCGCTCGAGCAAGCCTGCACAGTGTCGTCCACCCAACTCAACCATGAATAAAGAGAAGAATACATTTCATTAATTAGATAGTAAGAGGTCATGTGAATAACACCAGTTCATTTCCATTAGTTACATTGTTAGCAAGTCTCCAGAACAGTATATTATACAATCATAGTTAAAGTGAAACAGATGATACGATTACAATATTTTTAGTTTAACCTTCCCAAAAACATATACAACCCACACTATGTCTATGGAACCTCTAACAGAAACAAAAGAGTGCTATGACAGTGCCGGCAACAAGGCCTCAGTTATACCTCAAAATGCTATATACAAAGGATAAGAGATACGGGACCCTGAAATGAAGTGGGGCTCACCAAGTCAGCTGAGGAGAGAGTGCGTTGCTATCCTGATCAATGCTACATGTTATGATACCACTTGCATCCATTAAAATATGCAGCGCCCCCGGCAAAAGGGACGTTAGTACATATGGAATAATACTAGTATGTAAAACTAAACACCCTCTCAATAGAACGAGTAACAGTAAATGGAGAATAAAACATGAAATCAATAAGAGACTCAAACAGTATCAAGGTGTCAAGTTAGGGGAAAGGTAAATTTCAAGTAAGTTTCAGTAATTTGAGTTGGGAGATCTTTAGCACCGATACACCACAGTGTTTTAGCACGGAGTCCGATCTCAGCCCGACCGGCTAGGCCGTCTCACCCTGTGACATACACTCACAATACCACCATGTGCACGGCATAGCGTCCGATCTCAGTCCTACCGGCTAAGCCGTCTCACCACAATGCCGTATGGGTTGACATCACATCACATCTCGCTAGCTATAATCTCATCCTATTTAAGGGGAAACATCTCAAGACACCAATCTCATCCCATATAAAGGGAAACAATCTCATCACATTAACACGGAGATTTTTCCCTCAATCACTCCTACACTGGCACATGTAGTTTCGGGATTAGGTTGTTCCAACCTACCCTTCCTCGGTGGCTAAACAATACTCCCAAGGCATTATAAAAAGGATTTACCACTCAATTCATATTCTTTTACATGTCATTTATTTTATTGGCATCATTGGTCATAGCGCAATATCATTCTTGGCACGTTGGCCGTACTTCATAGTTCATGCTCACTATTTCACTTTCAAACATTATCAGGGATTGTCAACAACAAACATTTCTATTCTAGACTTTAAGCACACATTTGAGTAATTTAGGGTCTTAGGCACATGTGATTTCTTACACAATTTGATGTGTCACTTTCATTTGGGCTTGACTTGAAGTCACAATATTTTAATACATATTCATACTTTGATATGCTCCCAAAGAATAACATAATATGATAAGAATACTCTGGAACACATTTTGAACGTATTCATATATATACGTCTTCCGACACCAAACTTATTCAGAAAAGTCAATTCATAATGGACAACTCGGGACTTACAAAAACATCGTGAGAATTCAATTCTAAGAGAGAAGTTTAGCCAGCATACCTTGCCTCGAGCTTTTTAACTTACTATAATGTTCCGAAAATCTTAGCCACTTCGATCTATTTAGAGATATAGCAAAATTAAACATAAATTAGGAAGGAGTTCATAGTTCCAGCTCACTTGAGCATTTTATCAAACACTAGGTGAGCATTAAGGTTTCAAGGTCCTCCTATGGTGGATTCTTTCACCTCACTACCCAAAGTTTACCCAAAAGAGCTCAACATTCTTCCCACTACCTTTGATGGTACATGCATGTAATAAACAACTCCTACACTAAAGAATTGCTTGGCTTATTACCTATTTTCAATTAAAATCTCGAAATTGAGGGCTATGGAGTAGAACCTTACCTCTAGGATGAAGACCTAGTGAATTCTTCTTGCAAATTCATCAACTTTGAGCAAGAATTGATGAATGATGAGCTTAGGAATTTCCCCTCTCACTCTATGGCACTCCTTCTCTCTTGAAATATATGTTTTTCCCTTTTAAAATGTCCCCAAGGCTATTTTATAAGAATGGGGTCGGGTTCAAAAATTAAAAAAAATGAAGCCTCGATGCAGATCTGCGGTCGCATATGCGACAGCATAACGCTTCTGCAGTCGGCATAATGGCCCTCCTGAACTGGGCACCCCTGCCTCACTCTACCGGTCTGCGGTCGCATAATGCGCCGCAGAAAGTTCCTTCGGAATTTTTTGTGTTGGATCTGCAAAGGGTTATGCGGCCCGCAAAATGATTATGCGGCTGCATAATGGTCCAAAAATTTTGCCCAAATTTCTGCCTCGATCTGCGGCAAATATGCGGTCCGCAGATCAGTTCTGCGACCGCAGAATGGACCGCTGAAAACGCCTTGTATTTCAAAAAATTTCTTCAACTCCCCAACGTACTGCTCAACCCAAAAAGTTCGAACCGCATCACGCAAGCTCGCCACGAAGAATCACTACAATCGCTGACACATAAGCCTGCTTCGGCACTACGAAACCCCGGGTCTTAGGTAAAATTTACGGGGCCTTACAATAAACAATACTTTAGAAATGCCATTCTGCGCGTACCCACCTTTGAACGGTTTGAAACTAGCCAAAAGCAACTTAAAAACATCAAATAATGCCAAAGGAAACAAACTCAATCGATAAAGGTCGAATTTTTAATCAAAAGCCTAAAGTCAACCAAAAAGTCAACAAAAATCACCGTCGGGCTTGCCTTGGATTCCGAATCCAAGCTTACCCCAGCGAAGTCCGAACCAATACAATCTCACACGAGTAAAAACTGACTCAATCATAGTCCGATAGCTCAACCAATTTGCCAAATATCGCTCTTGGGTGTTCATAACCCAAGAGTCCAACCCACACTAGTTGGGTCCCATATCTTCCAAAATACTCCTCCAAAACTCTTCAAATTCGAGTATGTTGTTCTCCTAATATAGGAGAACAAAACCCCAAAACGAATCAAGAAATAAACGCCCCTAACTCATTTTTAATTTTTATAATTTAGGACATAACCATAAGTCTTGATTTAAAGAATTAAATGGGTTTTCAATTAAAATCATGGATGCAAGTTTAAACCAAAGAATTGAATCAAAGGAAAATGCTGAGGTTATGGTTTAGACCTTATCCCATGGAAGAAACTTGAAGAACAACCTTTAATTCTCCCAATCCCAAACTTTCAAGATGAGAAAAACTCCAACAACATTAATAGCCAAAAATGCCAAGCTGTTCTGCATCGTTTCTTATGCCAAACAATCTCGAAACTCACTTTTAATGTCTGCAATAGATTTCTCGTGAAATTTCAGTCAAGTTAAACTTTTAAATCTCTCCATTTGACCTTATAATGAAGGAGATATGTTGGTTTCAATATTTGAAAATAGTGCAAATTTTTAAATAAGAATTCAGTGGCAATTTCATAATTAATCTGAAAAATCTTGCAATACAATTCTTAGTAAAATGACCATAAATTCCTCATACGATGTCGAAACTTGATGATTTCAGTTGGTATGGGTCCAAAATTATGATACATATATAATAGTTTAGTTGAAACACGAATCAAAGGTCGTTTGCTCAATATGGTAACATTTATGCTAAAATCGACGTCGAAACTGAAAACAATCACCATACAAGCCAAACTTATCCAAGTCATCGGAATTTAACCAAACTTTGTGGACATGTCCAAAATCATCATATAAACTTATTGGAATAATTAAAATCCGATTCCGAGTTTGTTTACTCAAAAGTCAAACCTTGGTCAACTCTTCCAACTTAAAGCTTCTAAAACGAGAATCATTCTTCCAAATCAATCCCAAACCACTCGAAAACCGAAACCAACCATACACGCAAATCGTAATACATTATATGAAACTAATCTAAAATTCAAACCATCGAATGAACTAAAACTCAAAACAATTGGTCGGATCGTTACGATAGAGATTAGCAATATCCATTTTATAGCCATGAGCAAACTTGATGGTAACCGTTTTGCTTTGTTGGAAACGGGTTTTAGTTGAAAACGATTGTTTGGCCTTTTGGTTGTAATTTTGTTGCAGAATATCTTCCATTTTCTTTTGTTGATATTTACTGCTTCTTGCTTTTTACTTTACTGTATTTCTTCCTTGAAATCTTACTTGGCCTTGCACCATTACCTTTGCACTCAAAAAGATTTGATAATTTTTATGCTTTTACAAAGATAATCATATATTTAAAATTTAGCAAAAATACACTTATCAGAAGTTTTTATTAAATGGCTGCTCACACAATTCTAATTTCCATGTTAGGCTCTACCTAAGGCCCTCTCCATTTTCTTTCACGTTTTTCTTTTGTCTTTTTTATTTTCTATTTTATTTTTTCCCATTTCATTGTTGTTTTTCACTTTTCCTTTTTGGTAAAGTTTTGCACTCTTTTTCAATTTTATTTTTATTTGTTATTTTTTTGTAGTTATTTTTTCTTTTATTTTGTTCTTTTTACTTATTCTTTCTTGTAATAATCTTTCACTCTTTTTCACTTTATTAGCGTCATAGATTTTGAAATGAGAATAAAAATGCGACAAGAAAAGTGTGAGAAAGACTATGATAACTCTCACCAATAAAAGGCAAATTAAGCTAATTTAGTCATGAGGGAGAGCCTTACTAGCAATTAATCGCATTGTTAAAAATATTTAATACCTTGTTAAAACTTTTAGAGAATACAATTAAAATCAAAGGTATACACACGTTACTGTAAATTAAAATACAGTAAGAGGATATTTACTTGAGTGGAAGAACTTGTCCAAACAAATTATTAAGAACCAAATCATTAATCTTAATGTATAAATTGAACATCTTAAAAAGAATAGCTCCAGCGGACCATCTAACTTATTTTTGCACAAATTGAGCTATTCTTCCGTAACATGGTATTTTTTTAATTTTTAAATCTTATATTTTCTTTTGCAAAAAGTTGATATTTTATTTTGAAGTTGAAGAAGTGAGGGGTTGTCTTCACTCAAAAACTCTTCTTTTACTTAGGGGTGGCGATGGGGCGTTGCGGGTGCGGGGCGGGGCGGTTATTGGGTTTACGGAACAAGGCAGGGGATGTGGTTTTGCGGGGCGGGGCGAATTTTAATTTTTCCAAAATTATACGGGACGGTGCGGGGTAGGTTATACCTCAATGCGATCTGTCTCCTTTGGACTTTATTAAAATCATGTCCTAGTTATTCTATAAAACGATGTATCTGTCTGAATTGATAGTGAATTTTCTTTTTTGAGTCTATACAATTTTTTAATTGACAATAAAAGTGGTCTTTTTTATCTCCACGCGTTTAGAAAATCTATGTGTAAGTGCTTTTTATAATTTGTTTTGACATCATATGCCTTGAAACAATTAGTCACATATGATTAAACTAAAAATACTTTGTTCCATCATACATGATAAAAACGGGATGAAGTCTTTTTTCTGTTTTTTTTTTAATTAGATAACAAAACCAGTTTATTACAAATTGAACAAGGAATTCACGATAAAGACGAATTTGTTGTGATTTAGTGATAATTTTAATCTATTGAATCTGCTTCCAAAATCTATCCAAATATTTTTAAATTTATGAATAGGCAAATAACAAAGTAAAAAGAAAAAAGTGTATAAAACCCTTTGAAAAGTTCTGTTAGGTTCTTAGTAGCAATCGGCGACCTTTTCAGCTGCTTGTCCTCACTAATAAAAAACAGCAATCCCTCCCCTTCTGTTACCTACTTTTACTCATTTCTTCGGTATACCTCAATACAAGACAAGCGCAGGAAAGGATAAACAATAAAAACCGGGCTATCGCCCTATCTAAGCAGCTTTCCCCTCTCCTCTACGGAAGTAATCTTTTAATCTATTTCAGTTCCTGTGTCTGTCGCTATCGCCCTATTCTCTCTCAATTGCCTATCCTTTCTAGATGAGTGGGAGTCCCTTAGCAGTAGCTTCCAACACTTAAGATTGACCTCCTCAAGTGCCAGATATGAATGTTTTATGAATTTCATATGGGACTACTTACTTACCTAAAGTTCACTTTTGGCTTGGGGCGGGGAGGGATGAATTCGTGTGGTCGGAACGGAACAAGTTAAATTATAAAAATATAATATACGAGATGGAACGGGGCGAATCAAATATTTTACGGATTAAAGCTAAACTCGCACCGCTCCTGCCTCGTTTGCCATCCCTACTTTTACTCACAAGATGTTCAAAACTTCAAAAGAAAACTACACTCATAACACATCTGAATGACTTCCACAAACTTAAAAAAGAAAAAAGGTTCTTCTCGACAAAGTTTTGAGAAAAAACCGTCATAGTTAAAACATGTGGACTGATCTGACGAAAAATAATAAATCATGTGGACTAAAACATAATTTTACATTTTCACTCAGAAACCGAATTCCCAACCCTATTGCTTCAACTCAGTTAAAAAGAACCCGATTTCTGAGTCAAATCGACCGCGGACTCACTCCAACAGCATCTATAAGCTCAGCACCTTTCAAACTACAAAAATTTTCTAGCTTTCTTACAACATTTTCTGCAACAAATCGGAGTGAGTTCAAAACCCTAGAGAAGCAGCCGCTATTTCAAAGGAGATTGATGGAGGAAGCAGCTCAGAGTGAGAACGAAAATCCGCCGTCGGCAGCAGTGACGGCGGTGGAGGAGACCGAAGACGAGACGGTTATTGGACCGGGTCCAGCTCCTCATGTTAGTAAGAAGCGTCCTCTCCAGTTTGAGCAAGCCTATCTCGATTCCCTTCCTTCGGCCAACTTGTAAGCAGTACTATTAACTATCGAGATGTTTTAAGTGTATATTTTTGCTTTGTTTTGTGTTTAGGGTTTATTTTTCAGTATTTTCTAATACTTGATTCTTATTTCATATTGTTTCTACATAAGTTATGTCTGTATTGGCAATGGAGTTCAATATTGTAAACCACACAATGCATTTGTTATGCATTATTGTATACCGAAAATCAAACGGTGTATTAGTTAATTTTTGGGATCATGGTAGTGGCCGCGCCAGCTTGTGCTCAACAATACCGGTACTTCTTAGGCAGATGGGAAGACAAACCTAGTGTTTCTTGCCTCCGCTCGGACCTGAAGCCTAGTTTTCAAGGTTTCTTACCACTTCATTGACCGCTAAGTCGCGCCCTTGAGTGTGAATGTTGTATTAGTATTGAGAGATTAAATTAGTAATGTAAAGATTTATGCATATTAATAATTGAGAATTTTATGTCCAGATTAGTTTTTCTTGTGCGGTCAACCAAACAACTCCAAGTGCTCTAGTGCTTAGCATTGTGGACACTTGTTGGTGGAGAGAGACTGTTCTGTTGGGAGTTATCAGATTCTGGCTTTTACAGTTGTTACAATTTGTAACCTTAGGACCTCTCTGAAATGCTTAATGGTGGCATTGTTCTAATTTGGCTAATTCAAGTTTATATAGGTTTCCGGGGTTGAGCATATGATAGCAAATTTCTTGCTAATTAGCTGACAAAAATGTGTCCGTGCTTCCGTTGTATTTTCAATGCGATGCTGTTGTTTAGAGAGGTCAGCAATCAAATTGTCATCTTTAATTATAGTAGATCTGATAGCGCCGAAGACGAGGATAGTGACATGAGTGAAAAAATGACCAAACAAAAGATAGATTATAGACACGAAAATCAATTAAATAAAAAGGGAACTTACAAGCAACCCGAGGTATATTTAACCTTTGAACCTCAAATATAATCCCAAAAAGTTAAGGTAAAATACAAGAAATTTAAAAAGGAACATGGAACCAATACTTTACATTTAACAAACCACCATGGGTATTTGAAACCTAAGACTTCAATATTGAAATTAAAGTTTAGTTCCAAATCAACTAAAAGGATAGTTGAATTACCATAAAGACTACTCACCTTGAATGGCAATCCATGGAAGTTCACTAAAGAACATATGGTTCTTCCCTAAAAACTCACAAGAGAGTAATCTCAATTCATCAAAGTTCAGTGCTAAGGCCCACCTAACTTGAAAATATTAAAAAGTTGCAAAATGGCATAGTAGCATGCACACAAGAGTGTGAAGTTCCTAGCTTCAGCGCCCTTGCGCTGATTGATGGCCGAAATTCCCCTCTCTAAACCCTCTAACATGCTGCATTGGCTGAACAGTTCTCCACATTGGGTGCCTGGTGATTATTCAGATTGTTGCCCTATGTCCAGTCAATAGTCCCTGGAAGCTGAATTCCAAGATTTGGTTGAAATGCTTTACAAGCAGAGCTTATGCTAGTTCGGACTTATTTAGGTTTTTTTTTTTT
>MCJB01004658.1:54263-68019 GCA_002018475.1 Nicotiana obtusifolia
CCCCCCCCCCCCCCCCCCTCTCCCCGCAAAAAATTTTTTTTTACCTTTTAATTTTTGTATTTTCAATTTTTTATTTTTTCGTTTTTCTACACCACCCACCCACCCAAACCCCCCGCAAAATATTTTTCAACTTACACATTTTAAAAACTAATTTGTTAATTAAGAAAATATATTTTGATTCTCAAAATACTAATAGTATTTATTTACCTTTTATACACCTACATATAAAAGGTAAAGACTTTGTTTATGCAAGATGAACATGGTTCTAAAATATGGTCAAGTTGGACGGGTTGGATTATGACCCATTGTGTAGTCCATCTTGACCCAGCCCATCTTAGCTCAAGTATACTTTGAGCTGGATTGGATAATAACACATTTATTGACCTAACTTGCCGAATTTCAGCCCAACCCGCCCGTTCACCACCCCAAACATCTACAAACCAAAGAATTCCTACACCGAGCTAAAGCTGTCCGTTTAACTTCCTCGTGCGCATGGATTTTCTACAAATCTCACGTCATTAAAAATGTGATAAAATGCTTCACTCAACGCGATGCACTTAATTATACTAGGTTATTAGACAATTTTCCAGGATACCATATCAGATATTGCGGTATGAAGAGTTATATCAAATAAACCTAATCTAAAAAACTAAAAAATCCTTTGCGGTGTAAATGCCACAAACACAAGTTCTTTAACGTTACCGGTTGCAGAGCTAATTGGCCTACATTCCCTCACCAATTAATATGCATTCGTAATTCTACCCACATAATATATCCATAATAGCTCTGACATCAAAGACGAATACAAATGCAGTACATAACCAGAAATAAAATTCGCTTTCCCTAGTAATTAAACACTTTGCACGATAACTTCCCGTAATGGATTTAGAATTAGAAGTTGTAATGACTTAAAACAGGCAACAAATACATCGAACTAAAGGGTGCAAACAAATCCAACAATATTGTAATTTCAAATTGCCTCGCAAAATTTAGGTACCTTCAGCTAAACTAGAAACAAAATCAGTAAAGTTGACAAAAAAAAGTCCTAGAATAAACTCAGAGGAAATGGGAACAGGACATTTCATACAGAGGCCAACGCTGCATTCCTCTAATCGAAGAGACTGAAACCCATGTCCTGCAATATTAAAACCAGACAACCATGTTAGCAGACATACAAGATATTTAGGAGTAAACATTGTCCAGTGCAGAAGGAAGCCAAGGCTCCTAGATTGACAGAGTATCTTACATCATCAGATTCCTCTTTCTCTTCCTTCTTCTCCTCTTTCTTCTCCTCAGCAGCTGGTGCTGCAGCTGCAGCTCCACCAGCAGGTGCAGCGACTGCAACACCACCACCACCACCGCAAGGTACTGAAGCCAACTTTTCTCTGCCAGCAGCAATCAGCTCGGTGATATCCTTGCCCTCTACTTGAGACAAGAGGAGATCAACCCTATCATCATCAGCCTCAGCTCCAACTGCAGCACAATTTTGAATTTGAGAATTCAAAACAAAGAGTCCCCAACATAAAAGATACAAAGACCGTACAGTAGTCAAGTCAACAAGAAGAAGACATTCCTATTAATTCAAGATGTTTTTGAAAAGCCAAGCAATACAAATGGATGACAATGCTAATCCCATATGCAAGAGAAGAAAATATAATAGAGTACTCCATTATTATGGATAGCTTCAGACAGTCTTGCAAATAACACAGTTAATTATTTTCCAAAACATAAACAAAAATGATAGAATAATAGCTAAAATGTAGAGAGATCAGGTCACTTGCACCACCTAGTCAACAAACTTGATCCAACCTCGAGTTTGATAGCAAGGTGCTTTATAACAATAACTTTATAGAATTAATTAATTGCTTCCCGCAAACACTCCTTACTCGTTTTTCCAGACCATCAAAAAGCAATTAGTAGCATGTATGAGAGCTGAATAATATTTTTTTTGCAGGCAAAAAAAAATAATAATAAAATGAAATACATTACTTTATTAGATATGAGCACTTCCCCAAAACACGTCAATGAATAAACCAGTTGCACACAAGCACATATGTCAACATGTTAAAGGATCCAGAACTATAAACAAACATATCATTCAGAAATGAGATGCACTAAATCAGTAAAAACAGAAAAATCTATGAACATAGGAGAAAATCCTCATCTTGTAGTGACAGAGTTATACCATTTCACTTGTTACTTTAGCACGTATCAAACACACATATCAACTATATGAAATACAAAATGAATGGGAATCACTAAATCAGTAAAAATGAAATTTTTTATACTGGAGTGAAAGATTGTTACGCCCTTTCACTTGTTACTTTAGCATACATCAAACACACATGTCAACTATATGGATACAAAATGAATGAGTATGCATTAAATCAGTAAAAACAGAATTTTTATAATGGAGCTAAAGATTGTTACGCCATTTGCTTGTTCATTTAGCATACATAAAAAATGTATCAACTATCTTGAGATGAACATGAAATGGGTATACACTAAATTAAAACAAAACAATAAACTATGAATAACAAAGTGGAAAGAAGCTTTGAAAGGGGTTAATGGGTATCTACGTTTATACATCTCATTTTCACCCACATCAACTATTATAAAAATAAGGCAAAAAAGGTTAGGGATGTTAAAAATGAGAATACCGGAAGCAAGGATTTTCTTTAAATCTGCAGCAGATGGGGAGGCGTTGCCACCCAACACAGCCAACAAGAAAGCAGCGATTACCTTCATTTTCTTCTCTACAAAATCCACACAAGAACAGAATAGATTTTCAGATATAATACGAGATTAAGGCAGAAGAACCGATGAATTAAAGAAAGAAAGGTGAAAAGGGAGATTACAGATTCGGAAAGCTAGGAAAAAAATGCCTTCAAATGGTTGGTCTTGGCCTAAGGCAGCTGTTAACAAAGAAAGAGGAAGTAGTGGTGAATGCTATGTATATATAGTTAGGGCTTCTCGCCTTGCTATAGGGAGTGACCAATAGAGATTAGATCTCCACCGTTAATTTTACCCCTTTTATTTTTGTTCAGCTCTTGGATTGGCCTGGAGAAAAAGACGTCGTGATTTCTTTTTCTTTTTTTTTTCAGTGAAAATAATTTTGATCTAGTCAATTTGGTGTGAGAAGAATCGTTTTTTGAGGGTTAAAAGCTTAGTTTTTAAACATTTTCCTTTATATTGTTTTGCATATCAACTACTAAAACTTTGGAAAATACTTACTCGGCTTCTATATTTTTTCTAATTCATACTTTGGTAGTTGTATTTGTCAAATGTATTGTTCAAAAATAATAAAAAGTATCATTTTATGTCATGATTGATTTGGTGTGATTGCATCAATTTCTTCTTCTTTTTTCTCATTTTACCTCTTTAGCCTATCTTTTTACATACTACTTACCTTATAATAACTTTACTTCGTATTTTCTTGTAATTTTGCAAGCTTCTTTTTCATATTACTAGTGTGTGTCATTGTAAAACAATGTGGATTGATCCACTCTATCAAAATTATCAAATCAGTATTGTATAATACAATATAATATAATATGAAACGATACATAATAACTATCCAAACAAGTTATAAACTCTTGTTTATATGAGCTTGTCCATATTGCTAGTCTGAAGCACGAATAAAAAGAAAATTGTGATAAATTTACCAACTAGCACAAAAATTGCCAACTTATGACTAAAACTTGGAGTATGTGGATACAAAATCTCTACTTGGCTCAATAAAAAGTATGAATATTTCCTTTAGATATCGAGTTAAATTTTGATGCTTATTGGTCAAAAGTTATCGTGAATATAAGATTCGAGATCCAATTATTTGGCCAAAGTTTACTATTTTTAATAGTACTCCTCTATGGTTAATGTTCAAAACTATGAAATTTGGCTCACATGGTTCTCAACGTATTTATTCTCTTAGAATAGTCTTCTAATCATGATTTTGAGCAATGTGGGAACGAGTAGAAACATTCAAATCATCAAATGGGCGCTCATGGGATGGGATTGTTCCTGTGAGGTGAAAATAGCACGGGCTAGTTAGTTTTCGAATGGTAATTGAAAAATAACCAGCGTTTGTAAAGTCATTAAAAAATAGCCACTATTTTGCTGTAACACGGAAAGTTCCAGCATAATATACTGAAGATTGGTGCGCCTATGTAACGACCCAACCGGTTGTTTTGGGCATTCGCTCCTTTCAATTATTCGAAGTCTTGAATAACTTCATATGATGTATTATGATGTGTGTGAATTGTCGGTTTTAGTTTTTAGGTGTTTTGGAATTTGTACGGAAGGATGAAGTTCATGTTTGAAGCTTTAAGTTGGAAGAGTTGACCGAGTTTGACTTTTATGCAAACGGCTCCGAAATGGAGTTTTGATGGTTCCAATAGCTCCGTATAGTGATTCCGAAATTAGGAGTGTGTCTAAATATTTATTTTGAAGTCCGTAGCTGAATTTGGCTTGAAATGACGAAAATAAGAAATTGAAGGTTTGGAAGTTTGACCGGGAGTTGACTTTATTGGCATCGGGATCGAAATTCAGTTTTGGAAATTTTCATAGGTCCGTCATGTCATTTTTATGACTTGTGTGCAAAATTTGAGGCCAATCGGACTTGATTTGATAGGTTTCGGCATCGAATGTAGAAGTTGGAGTTTGTTAGTTTTAAATAGGCTTGAATTGGGTGCGATTCGTGTTTTTAGCGGTTGTTTAATGTAATTTGAGGCATCAACTAAGTTCGTATGATGTTTTAGGATTTGTTGGTATATTTGGTTGAGGTCCCGAATCCTCGAATGGATTTCGGATGGTTAATGGATCAAAAATTTGGACTTGAAGCATTGCTGGAAAATTTGCCTTCTGGTGCAATCGCACCTGTGAAAAATTGCCCGCAGATGCGAGCTCGCAAAAGCGAGCTTGGCAGCGCAAAAACGGACCGGTCTTGGAAAGGGCAGTGGTTGCAGGTACACACGGAGGACCACAGAAGCGGGCTAGTACCTGCAACGAGTCGATCACATAAGCGGAAAGCGAGAGGAAAGGGTTGCTTCCGCGGAAGTGGGCTTCATGTCGCATAAGCGGCTAAATTTTTGCAAAAGCGAACACGCCTGGACGGAACCTATAATTCAAGGTCTTTGGTTTCTTTCTTCATTTACGGATTTTAGAGCTCGGTTTGGGCGAATTTGGAGGGAAATTTTTTCACACGACTTGGGGTAAGTATGCTTG
Source organism: Nicotiana obtusifolia (assembly GCA_002018475.1). Lineage (NCBI taxonomy): Eukaryota > Viridiplantae > Streptophyta > Magnoliopsida > Solanales > Solanaceae > Nicotiana > Nicotiana obtusifolia. The sequence continues at coordinate 59,487 of MCJB01004658.1, forward strand.
ACTCATTTGTGATTATATTTCATGGATTAATCTTCATTTTTGGCGTATGATTATTGAATTTTCAAGAGAAATCGGAGAAATTTTCTATAATTCCACAAAACGAATTTTCAAGTTTTGAATACCGATTCAGAGTCGGATTCGAATGAAATTAGTATGGTTGGACTCGTAATTGAATGGGTTGTCGGATAAGGATGGTCAAAAAAGTGGACGGTCTTACCTTTTTTTACCCCGCATAGCCCTTAAATAAACTCTTAAGCTTAAAAGGTTTTATTAAGCATAATTTTAAAATGTTGACCTTGTTTTGCACATGAGATAAGCAGGGACAAAAGGTTTGTTAGTTAGCCACTATTTAAAGTTGATTTACTCTTAAGCCACTGTTTAAAATGTATTTAATATTCAGCCAATAGTTTAATAAATTTTTATCCGAAAGAACGAAAACACATGTGCTAGACTTATAATAAGTCAACCTTCTATCACATCCTTAGTATTTAACTAAGTACACGTGCGGCACTTGACAACTCACTCACGGTCTTGCACAACTTGCTCACGTTCTTGCTATGCCAAATCAGCTTTACTACACCAAAGATCGCTAAGGGAATGTTAGAACACAGGGGAATTGCCAAAGGAAGCTTTTGTATTAGAGAGAACTTGATTGTTTTTTTTGATGAGTTACAAATGAATCACCCCTTTTATATACTAGTTTCACAGGGGCTAGTGAGTAAATAATAATTATTGCACAAGGCCCTTATTATTTGCAACAGTCCCTTCTCTAGAATATTCTACATAGCTAGAATCTTCTAAGGACTTTCTTAGCAATTCCATAGGGTTCTAAGGTCTTTCATGAGAAATCTTCATATACTCTAGAACCTTCCCACATGTGCTAGTCTATTTCATATGTAAGCTTCCATATGGCAAAAATATATGCCAAATGGCACCTATGTGGCATGATGATGTGGCGAGTCATGACACTCTCCCCCACCCAATTTTGTGCCGTCCTCGGCACAAAGCATCGACACGTACGCACGCACCTCGCCTTGGTGTCGCTAGAGGTCTTTATCCATTAGTCATGATGCTCTATGGAGCGGTTCGCCTTCCCATGTCACAAGGTACTGGTCACCTTTCTTCTTGTTCTGTTTGTATTTTGGATGGCTATCAATAATGGCCTCGATCCTCCGCCCATTGGATGCCTCTCCTTGCTCTTGGCTTGAATCTCCCCATGACTCGACCAAGTCTAGCAGCTTCTCAAGCATTGGGTACGTGCTTCCACTCCCTATTTGTCTGCCCTCTGTGGTCACAACTTTACTGGCAAACTTGACCCCTCTGCTTGGTGCTTCGCCTAAGTCCGATAGCGTGCCATCACTTTGTAACTCGCCATCCTCTTCAACTATGTCCGCACAATGTTTCTGGCTACCACCATGCTCCATTTGCTTGGCGCTAAGATAGGCTTTGGAATTCCCCTACTTTTGGGTTAGATTCCAAGCGCATCCCGCCAATACAAGTGGTCCCTCCTGTGTCACCCTCGTGTGCTTGAGCAAAGTTCCCAATCATTGCTGCAAGCCTCCCCACATCTGGGCATTCACTTGCCCAATGTGATCCTTTACATAAGTAGCTCCTTCCCTTAGGCATATGCTCGCTATCGTTTTCCGGCCCCTTGCCATTTCGCTTGGACCCCAGTTCATTATGGGATGGCCCCTTGCCATTGCCCTTGTACCTCGTCTATGCCTTTCCCGTTGTCCTTGTCATGATCTCCCCCACCCTTCTCGGTGTTGCCTTCTTTGGACTTGGCAGGATTCATCTTGAAGTCTACGAGCAACTCGGCTACCGCTATGGCCTCGTCCATGTTAGCTACTTGATGTCTTTTTAACTCCTGCTTTGCCAATTTTGCAATCCATCCATGAAATAGAAGAGGGAATCTTCCTCGAACAACGACGGGATTTGCAGCATTAAGGTAGTGAACTCGCGCACATACTCCTAAATTGTGGCCGTCTGTCGAAGCTCCCTTAGCTTCTGCCTAGCCTCATACACCACATCATCGAGTAGAATTGCTCTTCAACTCCTTAATGAACTACTCTCACGTATTAATCTTGCATAGACCTTTTTTCCATGTTGGCATACTTCCGACGCCACCCCAACGCAGTAACCTCAGTTAAGTACATTGAGGCGTTGCTTACCTTAACAACTTCGTCATCCTCCAAAGTACCTTAAAATACTTGTCCATCCTCCAAAGTAAGTCGTCCACCTCGAGTGCATCCCGTGCACCGCCATACTCATTTTGCTTAGGGACCTTCACATTTTTTTCCTTTTGCAAGTACCACGCCTTTGGTAGTCCCGACCATGGTTCCCTACAAATCTTCCTTCTAGCAATCTCTTGTATTCTTTCTAACATTCCTTTAGTCATAACCTTTGCTTTGATACCACGTTGTCACGTCCTTGGTATTTAACTAAGTACACGTGCGACACTTGACAACTCGCGCATGATCTTGCACAACTTGCTCACATTCTTGCTATGCCAAGTCAGCCTTACTACACTAAAGATCGCTAAGGGAATGTTAGAACACAAGGGAATTTCCAAAGGAAGCTTTTGTATTAGAGGGAACTTGATTGTTTTTCTTGATGAGTTACAAATGAATAACCCCTTTTATATACCAGTTTCACAGGGGTTAGCGAGTAAATAATAATTATTGCACAAGGCCCTTATTATTTACAAGTAAGTCCCTTCTCTACAATACTCTACATAGCTAGAATCTTCTAAGGACTTTCTTAGCAATTTCATAGGGTTCTAAGGTCTTCCATGAGAAATCTCCATATTTCTCTAGAACCTTCACACATGTGCTAGTATATTTCATATGTAAGCTTCCATATGGCAAGAATATATGCCAAATGGCACCTACGTGGCATGATGAGGTGGTGGGTCATGATACTTCGCTCCACAAACCTTCGTCAACCTTCATACCTGCGTTCAACTTCCTCCTCCTATTTCACCATAAAATCACAGAAGATTATCCTAAAAAAATAGTAAGTTTTAATCAACTTTTAGCCTTTAATCAATTGTGTACATCTAATCACGAACTACAAAAAACTTTCAAATATCTCTAAATGCTTTTGTGTGTTTGGGTGGATTTCCCCTTACAGTATGTATTTGTTTTTGATTTTTTGTAATAATATGTATTCGAAATTTGTTTTTGGTATTATTATCTGTTAATTTGATGATAGAACAAACTTGAAACTTCATTATGTACTATTAAGTTCAAAGTGTGTCATGAGTTAACAGATTCTATTGATAAACTTTAGCACATCGTGTCCTTAAGTTCATGATTATTGTGTAAATGTTAAATTCAAAGTGTTTCTTGAATTAGCAGCTTCTATCGATAAACTTTAGGACATCGCGTCCTTAACTTCACGAGTGTTGTGTAAATATTAAGGACAAAATATCCTGAATTTGCACCTTCTATTGATAAACTTTAGGATATCCTATCCTCAAGTTCGTGAGTGCAATGTAAAATATTAAGGACAAAATGTTCTGAATTAGCAACTTTTATTGATAAATTTTAGGACATTGTGTCCTTAACTTCATGAATATTGTGTAAATATTAAGGACAAAGTGTCCTCAATTAGCTGCTTCTATTGATAAACTTTAGGAAATCATGTCCCTAACTTCATGTGTGCAGTGTAAATATTAAGGACAAAGTGCCCTGAATTTGCAGTTTCCATTGATAAACTTTAAGACGACATGTCCTTAACTTCATGTGTGCGGTGTAAATATTAAGGACAAAGTGTCAGGAATTTTTCTTTTTCTTGACTTGCAGGATGTATACAATATGTATAAGAATTGTTGCTTTCAATGGAAAATGGACCCTAGATTATAAGTATCTGGATCATCAAACAAGGCTTGTTTTTGTACCGGAGGCAAATCGATTTGAAAATTTTGTCAACCAGGCCTTTGAAATTATTAAATTGGATAGAGACGAGTTTAAAACATTGATATGGTTTGATATCAACCCGGGAACAAGCAAGGGAATGCTTGTAACCAAAGATGAAGATCTTCGAACATGTATAGAGTTACTGAAAAGTCATTCACTATTCAAGGGCTGTCGTTTCATTTTGATGTTTGAGAAATAAATTTTGGATCTACAAGCACCTTCGAACAAGTCAACATAGAAACTCAATAAGACAAACAAGACATATGCCAACAGATAATAGAAATAGATGTGGTCGAACCTGAACTAATAATTGAATAAGTGCTTCAAATATTCAATTCTATTCAAATGGAAGGACAAAACATTACAGAGATTGACAACCAACAAACTTTGAGTATTCAAGTCTTAGAGAATGCACAAGTAATTGAAGAAGTTACTGAAAAATCCTCTACTCAACGAACTAGATGAAGGTCAAAGTCCAAACAAAAAGAATCTTCGACTACAGTGTTGAGAGAAAATGCTTCTTTGGATGAAATAAAAGTGGGATCAATACTTGACAAAAAGAAGAGTATAATTAACTACTTTTCAAATATAGCAATTAAGGGACATTGTGAATTCAATATTGTTAGATCAAGTTCAAGTGTGGGTGGTGTGTGCGTGCTTTCAGAATTAAATATTCAAGATGGTGAAGGTTGAGAAAAATCATGACTGCTCAATTAACACTGTGAAAGCTGATCAAAGGCATACAACTTTGGAGTTGATAAGTGGTTACATTATTGACAATATTCGAGATCCTAGGTTTGAAGTTACACCAGTCTTCGTCATGGCAGAAATGAAAAAATTGCATGGACTAGACATTGCACTTCATAAGGCACGGCGTGCTTGCTTCAACTTTGATAAGAGGAATCCCTAAAGAGAATTATGAATTGCTGTCTTCATACTTGTACATGATGAAAGTAAAAACTCAGAAACATACACTAACTTGAGGAGAGATGACAATAATAGGTAAACAATCACGAAGAGTTTATTAGTCATTTCATCTGCTATGTATATATGAAGAGCTGCAACTAAATTATACGAATCCTAAAATTCAGGCCCAAGTGTCCTGAATTTTAATATAACAATTCAAATTTTAGGATACCGTGTCCTTAACTTCCTGAGTGTTGTGTAAATATCAAGGACAAAGTGTACTGAATTTGCACCTTCTATTGATAAACTTTAGGACATCTTGTCCTTAACTTCATGAGTGCAATGTAAAAATTAAGGACAAAGTGCCCTGAATTTGCACCTTCTATTAGTAAACTTTAAGACATCTTGTCATTAACTTCATGTGTGCAGTATAAATATTATGAACTCATTATCCTGAAATTTAGATGCAGTCCTGAATTTTAGTAGCAGTTCTAAAGTTTGATTTATTTTTTCCAGGTTTCTTTATATGTTTTATGCATATGGGTCATCAATAGCTGGTTGGAATCATTGTAGACCAACAATTGATGTTGATGAAAAATGTTGATGTCAAAATATCGTGATGTTTTAATAATTTCAATTTCAAAAGATGCAAATAACCAAATATTCTTACTTGCCTTTAGGATTGCAGGATCTGAAAATAACAACCCATTTGAGTAGTACTTTAATGAGCTTCACAATGCAATTGGAAGGCGTGGCAATTTAATCTTTTTATCAGATAGAAACTAAATTATTGCACATGGCATCGTAAAGACATATCCTGAAAGCCATCATGGGATTTGTATATATCATTTGGAGCAGAACCTAAAGCGAAGGAAAGTGAAAAGTAAGTTCATAAAAAATTTCAAAGCGCAACAAGAGTCTACAAGCGCGAAGAATTTGATCTCTACATGTCGGAGATAGTAAAAGTTGATAAGAAGATTTTTGACTACTTGATGGAAGAACCACCAGAAAGGTAGGCGCGTTCTTGTTGTCCACGTTGAAGATATGACATGCTCAGAACAAAGTAATAGAAGGAACTTTTTATGAAGTTTCATGTTGGGTAAAAGAGGAATTGAGGAAAGAGATAGATTTAGCTTTTACTTTAAATGTAAGTATTCTGTTGTTACTTCAGTTTATTATTTTCTTAATAATTTACATAATGTATATTCTAAAAATAATTTACATAATGTACTAACTTATAGTTTTTCAAATAACTTTGAAGGTCTTTCCTATTTTCATGACATTCTAGAGTCAAGGAAGAAGGAAATACTTTCTTGGTGGACTTAAACAAAGGAATGTGTGATTTTTTTCGATTTCAATTTGATGAATTACCATGTATATATGCAATTGCAGCTATCGAGAAGAGAACCATCAAGAAGTCCAATTTTTGCTCGGAGTGGTATTTAAAGAAATTTTGGCCAAAAAAATATGAAAGATAAATATATCCTGTAGGACATATAATTCTTGGAGTGTACCAGAGATTGCTAAGACAAAAATTATTAAAACCTCCATATTTCAAGGTTCCGTCGGGTGGAAGGCAAAAGAAAAAGCATATTCCAGCTACTGAATCATCAAAAAGAATGTTCATATGTGGTCGTTGCAGGAGAATTGGTCATAATAGAACATCTTGTATATATTCTCCGGCAATTCACTCATTTTCAAGGAAGCATGAGAAATTATAGATATATCCATTTATCTTTTACTAGTCTTTTAAGTTTTTGTTATAAATTAGATTTGTTTAGATTGTTTTTATTTTAGCAAGTAAGTTTTAGCATATGGTTATCTGAAAAATGTCCTGAATTTTTGAAGTATACAATTAATATCCAGGACAAAATTATTTGAAATGTCATGGTATGAGTATATTGCTTGATTTGGTACTTTTGATTTTGTCCCTTTGCTTCGTGTGATCATACTATTTGTCTCAGCATAAGTTTCAATTGGCAGGCAAGTTATTTGAAAACTGTAGGTGTAACTGATTGATACTGAAGGATATGATCAAGCAAGTGTTTCGTTTTCATTGTTGAGCTGTTATGCATGCTGTTAAATTCAGCAGTCTAGGTGAACTTCTGCTAGTTTCTCGTTGTTGTGAAGAGCAAGCAGTTTAGTTTTGCACTTAACGGTTGTCTAGTTTCTGTTGAATTTAAACTCAAATGTTTCTAACAAGATTTTAAAAGTTTAGCTGTGTTTTTTTTACCAGTTTGACTAGTAATTTGACAACTATTACTGCACTGTTCAATTGTAATTACTGCACGATTTGAGCAGCAAATTAACAGCAGATCATCAACAACTACTAGATTGATTTCTACCCAATAATCTGCAGTTTGGTTCCAGTTTTTTAACCAAGGTTTTGCGAATCAAATGCTTTTGGTTTTGTCCCTTTCCTTCGTGTAATCACACTATTTATCTCAGCATTATGGTTAAAGTAAAGTATTACAAAATCACATGTACTCTCGAAGCAGATGAAAGCAAAACAAGTAAACTTCAAGACAAATTTTTTTGAAATGTCCTTAACTTCCTAAAATTACTAATGCGTAGAAGTTAAAAACTCGAATTGAACTTTTTTACTAGCGAGCAAGATAGACAGTAAATATGAAACAGAGTATCTACGCCATATGTTTCATGTTGGTTATCGGCTAAAAATGTCTTGATAGTAGAAAATCCCTTAGAATTCACCCAAAAGTTCAGGACATTCCAAAATATATGTTCCAAATATCAGTTTCATACTTCAACAAATTAAGACATTTTGAAACACTGTGTCCTGAAGTTCTACGACAATCTAACTTGATACTGACATTATAAAAGACAAAAAACTTGAGCTATCATTCGTTAACATAGCATCTTCTTGATGCATATTTGTAGGAAAAATGGTATATATGAAACAAAATTCAGCATTGAACAATAACATTAAACTTTAGGATGCATGAGCCAGAATTCAGGACAAAAATACTTTATGCGATATTCTAATTGTCATTGACATCCAATTAGAATTTATAAAGTTAGCTGACTTTCTACTCTACTACACTACGACTCTTGTTGGCAAGAAGGTTCATTTTCACTATCATAATCATCACCGACTTTCTCAGGTGGCATTTCATAACCAGAATTTCTTTTCCATTCTTCCATGTGCCCAAAGATTTGCTGCAAGTTCTTTTCTGAAGTTCGATATGTCCTCATGTTGGAATTTGTCCACATCCTTCCCCATTATCAACAACTTAACTTATTTGATTAGGAATGCATCACAATCAGTCGTTAAAAAGATTTAAGACAAGGAGTCAATTAAACAACATCTTTAATAATAAATCTAAAGTAAATATAAATTATATAGCAAATGACAACACATACAATCCAGTTTGTTTTGGTGTTCTTTGCCACTAAATATCAAATTTATTGAATGCATTTCCAAAAGACTTATGATGTTTCTCAAACTATGAGAACTTAATCAGGTGGGGGATCATGCGCGCATACATTTCAATGTGTTTCAATCCATCCTCATATGGTTCACTATATATAGAGTCATACACATCATTGTTTTCTCATTCAAGTCCAATACACTCAAAAGAAAAATGCGTTACATCATCATTGTTTCTGAAGGTAGTTGACATGAAAAAAAGATTTTTACAAACTCTAACCAAGCAATTTCACATTTTCGATTGTCCCCCCCCCCCCCC
>MCJB01004658.1:68040-107647 GCA_002018475.1 Nicotiana obtusifolia
CCCCACCACCACACACACACACATACACATACGGTGTGAGATATAATTGATTTTCACACACCAGAATTCATTTGAAGCATCTTCATTGAAATCCTCATACAGAAGAAGCATATAGTTATCAAAAACTATATTTGTAGTCGTGCAACGAAATAGATGGGCGCAAGGGTGATAGCATTCCTTTTTCCTCAGTCATAAATAATTTAAAAACAATAAAAAGAAGAAGAATAAAAGAAATGCCGTTTAAATTAACAAATCTTATAATCAAGTACATAGCTACTGTTTAAAAGCTCAGGAAAAAATATTTTGCTATAGATTTTTTGAGTGTACAATTTGTATGGATTCTTCCTCACATCATTATCCTCAGCATAAATATCAATTTATTCCCTTAAAAATTAAAAATAATATCAAAGTTAGAAAGCTAAAAAATCACAGTTTGTCCTCAACTTAAAGTTAGATGCTCAAAATTTCAGTACAGTTAGTCCTCAATTTCTAATTAGCAACTTATGAGTTCAGGATAGTTCGTCCTAAACTTAAAGTTAGAAGCTCAAAAATTTATGACACTTTAAAGTTAGAAGGTTAGAAGCTCAAAAATTCAGGACACTTAGTCCTAAATTTAAAATTAGAAGCTCAACATTTTAGGACAGTCAATCCTTAATTCCTAATTAGAAGCAGAAAGTTCAAGACACAATGTAAACAATTTAGAAATAGTGAATACATTTAGGGACTTACACTTTTTTGTGACCTTTCCTTTTCTCCTTGCCTAGCCACCCAATGAATTTCTTCAACAACTTTTCATCATTTTTGGCATAATGAAAAATACATTTATGAGTATATTTTAGTTTTATCCAGCCCGTATACTCAGCATTATTCTCATTGTGCACCATCTATGTTGCCCTCTTTTTAACCTGTGCAAATGGATATTGCAATTGCTAACTAAGCTTCTTATTCCTTTTCCCTCTACCAAGCTATTCTTCAATATTTCCTTCAACATCCATGGACAAGCATTCATCAATGCTCCCTTGTGTAGTCAGAGGAGTAGGAATAGCAAATGATGGACCATCAAAATCAATACTACCTCTCTTCCTTTTTCTAGCATACTGGTTAATGACTGCATTTTTGTTTTGCTTGCAGAGCAAAACTACATATACATTAGTTTGGCTGCAAGACCTCAATTCCAGGACACATTGTCCTATTAAGAAACTAAAATTCATGAAATTTTTTTTGAAATGTTCTGAAAATTTGAAGCATGAATCTAAAATGCAAGACACATTTTTCTGAAATATCCTTAAGTCTGGGAATTTGACATGAATACATGTGTTGTCCAATAGACAATGGTCTGAGATATTGCTTATGCTTGTCCTATCCATTGTCTTTTTTTTTTTAATTATCTTGAAATTGGGCTTCATGTTTTCTGCTTGCAACTTCACAATATTCTGCAACATTTACTAGAGCGAACACAATCATTACTTGTTACTAATTTTCGACTAAAACTAAGATGTATAAGATCAACAAAACTCCATCTAACCTTTCGCAACTGTCAAGATCAAGCCAATTAAATCATTATAAACATCATTATTGTGGCTAGCATCATTTTGACTTCCAAAATTTGCTCTAAGAGAGAGATGTGTAGAGATATCATATGTTTCTTCTACAAATTTGCAAGCAATCTCACTTCTGCGTGTTCCTTAGGTATTTTTTATATCTTGAGATTGCCCTCCACTTCTCTCTTTTGAATTTTCCTCATCTTGATGTTCCACTCTATCTTCTTTATTTTATTTTGTTCTACAAGCAAAAGTACATATACATTAGTTTGGCTGCAAGACCTCAATTCGAGGACACATTGTCCTACGAAGAAACTAAAAGTCAGGACTTATTTTTTGAAACATCCTAAAACTTTGAAGTATGGATCTAAAATTCAGAACATATTTTTTTGAAATGTTCTTAAGTTTTGGGATTTGACTTGAAGAATTAAAATGCAGGACACAATATCCTGAAGTTCAAAATAATCTAATTATTAAAAAAATAACTTAATACCTATGCTGTCCACCCTATCTTCTTCTATTTCTTTAAGAGCCGGTGGAGTTGAGATATCGTATTTTCCTTCAACATATTTGCCAATGATATTACTTATGCTTGTTCCCTGCGTTACATTTTCTTTATCTTGAGATTGCACTCCATGTTCTTTGCTTGCAGCTTTACAAGATTTTCTAACATTTACAAGGCAACTACAATTAATATTTATTACTAATATTTTAATGAAACTAACATGTATCAGATCAACAAAATTCCATCTAACCTTGATAAACATCATTTTGATTTCCAAATTTAGCTTTAAGGGATAGAGATGTAGATATATTCATGTTTATTCTACACATTTTCATACAATCTCACTTATACTTGTTCCCATAAAATTTTCAACATCTTGAGTTTGCACTCCAGATTTGCAAATAATTTCAGTTACACTCCTCTTTTTTGGATTTTCATAATCTTGACATTCCACTCCATCACAAGATTCTATAATATTTGTAAGCGCAAAATAGTTAATATTTTTTGCGCTGTTGAATTTAAATTTTATAATGACAACAATATCAAAACTAATATAATCTTTCCCAATTCCGATGCCCATATCAATTTCATCTCCTAGATACACATGTGTATAAAAGCTTTCATAATGATCTTCATCATCGCCACACTGATCATCAACACATCCTTTGCTAATTAATGCTCTTTATTCTTTTTCTTGTGATTTTTCAAGAAGTTTTCAATAAAGTATCAACCTTCGACTCTAAATTTGTCTCTAAAGCATGTGAGATAGTATTTAAAATTAAAATTAGTATTATTAGCTGCTTATAAGTTCAGGATAAGTAGTCCCAAATTTAAAGTTAGATTCTAAAAACGGAGGACGGTTAATCTTGAATTTTATGTTAGAAGCTCAAAAATCCAGGATATATAGTCCTGAATTTCAAATTAGAAGCTCAAAAAATTCTTGACAGGTAGTCCTCAATTCCTAATTAGCAGCTTAGAAGTTTAGGAAACTTAGTCTAGAATTTACATCTAGCAGTAGAAAGTTCATGGTACAGTGTAACCAAAGTAACAAGTTATCTTCATGTCCGTTTGAATCATTTTTTCTAATAAAGTTATTTTTTGATGGATTCTAACACATTCTGCCTGCAAGTCCTTTTTCAACTTCATCGATAACCCCTGAATCAAAAACTATAAAACATAAAAGTCTAATAAGAAAGAATAAGCAAATAAAAAATAATTCCTATTCAAAGACAAGAAACTTACATTAACAATTTCATTATCAAGCCTTCATCGAATTGTGTTGAAAGCGTTGAACTTTCATCTATAGATAAGTGCGCATGCACATTAGTGGGCTCTGCTACTTCTTTAGAATAAACAAGTGGTACCATCTTGAGCATCTCAAACACCTATATTATAAGAAAATAAAGTATGTATTTAGAACCAAAAGACACAGACAAAAGGATAACCATTAATATTATTAACATACTTTTTCGTTATGGAAGCAGTTTTTACAGAGACTCTCATAATGCGAAGATTTCATATCTGAATAACATAACATCGTAGGGAACTCACATTCTCTAAATTTGACAAAATTCTTTTCCTGGAAAGTTGGGAATACTTCCATAATCCAAACAAATAAGGCGAAAGGGAAGCCACATATAGTATATATGTCATTCTCTTTCTCTCTCTCTCTCTTTCATTCTCATTGTTTGAGGTATTCTTTTTTTGGACTTCAAGCAACTCTTCAATGAGATGACTAACTTTTGAAAATAAAAAGAACCCACATGAAAAGAGGAGGAGAGTTAATCATCATCAATGATTTTCATTGCCCGCTCAGACACATTTCTAGTCTTGCGCTTACCCATCAACACAGGCTCAACAAAATAAATTGTTGTCAGCTTCACTGTGTTGTTGCTGCTGCCTACAAATGATGCATCTATATCAAATGGCGCGACTAGTAATAAAATATCATAACTCCCCTAACTTAATTCTTTCCTTACCAGAGAAGTAAACTTTAGAAAGCCTATTCTCTCTTTCATTCAAAAAGTTGAAGTCCCCTAAAGAAGAACATTTCAACCCAATAATTAAGCAAAAGGCTTCACTTGTATACTTCACTTCATGATAAAAAACCTTAAATATCATGAATTCTTATCACTGCATACAATTTCAGAAAGCAACACACAATTAATTAATTTACCACAAAATTTAACACCTTCGAGCCAGTTTTTTTTTCCCCCAAAACACGAACTCTCAAATTCTTTCCATTGCGCTTTCTATAATAAACTTTTTATTGTTTCCTTATATTGAAAATATTCTTCCTAATAACTCATCAAATTACGTCAATCATTAAACTCGAAATATCAATCTCCTTCCATTAGCACCGTACTCAGAGCTTGTATTTATAACAAATACAATTCACCAATAAACAATATATTAAATATATCCACTAATCTACAGAGAAGAAAATAACAAGTGAACTTCAGGACCGTTTGTTTTTCTGAAATGTCCTAAATATTTAATCTAAAAAACTAACATTCATGACCTAATCACAATATACAGCAGCTAACTGTCAGTCAATTTTTCAATAAGAATTTCAAAAAAACAGTTCAAACCAACAAGAACCTTTTGTCGAGTTATGAATTCAAACTTAATCACAAAGTAATAAGGAAGTCGATCGAACAGAAGTTCAACTTAATACTCAAAGAATCAAACCTGATTTGTTGCGACGATTTCTCAGCTGCTCGAATCGATTAGAATGAATCAGTAAAGTTCTTCAAACCTGAAACAAGTGTTCTTTAAGTTCTTCAAATATTCGCTAACGAGAGGTTCAGTCTTCTCTCCAAAAGGAAATAAACGAGGGTTTTGAACTTTTGATAATGAAAAAGGTTTGAAAAAGAAAAGAGACAAAGAAAGGATAAAATAGTCTTTTCCTATAAATTGTAATAGAGCAATAGCTCTTTTTGCTCAACATTAAAATTAGTGACTAAACACTAAATAACACCTTAAAAAGTAGCCCCCCTGCCATTTCCAATTTTCCACCGAGATAAGCAGGGAACAAAATTTCAAGACTATCCCCTATGTTGTCAGATATTTGCAAGTTTCTGTACGAGAGTCGGCCACTATAAATTACATAGTATAGCTACTTTTTGACTATATTTAAAAGTTAGCCATAGTTTAAATTTTGCAAATACATTCTTACCCTTTATAACGAGAATGAGGTAGCCAACTATCTCACGACCTCTCATTTTGACGATCTCCTTTATGTTCTTATTCATTATTATATGATCAGAGGCGCGTTAAAGGCAATAAATTTGTTAATCTCACTAGTCCCAACTTAACGATCGACTTTTGTTCTTAACTAATTATTACATGATCAAAGTCAAATGATTTCGGAGCATGTAATTGATGAGTATTATCCAAGGTTTAGTTTTTTATTTTTTTTTTTGACAAAAATATTTTATAATTAAAAAATACAAAAATTATAACGACCAACCACCAAAAAATCTTTCTTCCGATATGTTTTCTGACGGATATTTGTCAAATATATGAAATATTTGCCATAGAATAATCATATGCTCCAGTAGATAAACTAAATGCCGATATTGCTCGTTGACTCATGATACTAAAAAAAATCCAACTTTTCTAAGACTAAATGTTGGTGTTATGTTGGATTTTCCGACAGTTAATCGTCAGTAACTTAAATTTTATCGAATTTTCTTTAACATCAGAATTATTAAGTCGTATGAAATATTTGGTGGCTAGTCACCGAAAAGCTTTTGCAACACACACTTTTTTTGATGGTCACTTTCCCACCAACAATTCATCAATTTTTTTTATTTTCCTATGATCTTCTGACATATTTGACGGTTGATGATTTGTGTGCTCTTAGATCAATTTGTTTTAAATACTTTGATCCATATATTAAAATTTTATATATTCTTATTTTACATTCAATCCCGTATAAAAATATCAATCAGCACATGTATAATGAAACAAGGTGGTAGAAAATCCTACGATGGGTCTGTAGCCAAAGTGAGCCAAACCCAAATGGTTTAAAGTAGAATTCACTCATAAAGAAGACAGCGGGCAACATTGTCATTTCAGAGCTAAATAAAATAATAGAAAAAAGAAAGCGCGGGAAAGAGAGTCACCCCACCACCCCCCTTTGCTCCCCTCTTTTCAGACGAATTTCAGACCCTAACATACTCAAATAAAAAAACCAAACTCTATCTCCAACTTCCGATTTCAATCCCTTCCCCAGCTCAATAACTATACTTTACACGCCGGCATTCACATCGAAAAAAGGATGAACGGCGGTGGAGATAACCGGCGCCGGGGCTGGCGAGACACCACGAGGATTTCAAAGAAGCAGAAACTCATCCTTAACTCCGAAGAACAACTCGAATCCAAGCTCGGATTCGATGTTTTCACCGAAGGAGATAAACGACTCGGCTGGCTTCTCACTCTGGCCTCTGTACTACTACACCTCAAATTTTACCTCTTTTTTTTGTTGTGGAAATTTTAATGAATAAATGAATTTTAATTCTTTATGTTTTCTGGTTCAACTTTGTAGTCGTCATGGGAGGATCAGGAGACTCGCAAAGTGTACAGTTGCGTCGATCTTTATTTCGTTTGTCAGGTAAAAATTATACTGTGATGTTTTTGCTTATTTATGTGAAAAAAAGAAAATGTTATTTTTTGTGAGTTATTGATAGAATATTCTTACTGATGGTGTTTATTTATCGATTCGAGAAAGGAAAATATGAATTGTTAATATCTGTGGGTTTTTATGTGGGAATTTTTGATTGAAGGATGGTTCAACATTCAAAGCTAAGTATAAATTCAGGCCATACTTTTACGTGGCAACAAAGGTCAGTGATTTCTCTTTTGAAATGATTTAGCTTTCTATACTCAATGAGTGGAAGGAGCTCCTTTTTTTTTCTGGTGCAAATTTCATATTTTTGTTGATTGTTGTGCTTTTGTTTGACAGGATAAAATGGAAATGGATGTCGAGGCATATTTGAGAAGGCGATATGAATCTCAAATTGCAGACATTGAAATTTTAGAGAAAGAGGATCTTGATCTTGTAAGTCTCTCAACATCAAAGTTAGGATTTGCTTTTTTCACGAGTGCTCTCACTTTCAACAGTTCCATGTTGATGGAGTGTAGAGTGTATATGAGTGGGATCCCACCACCCCATCTCCCCCACAAAATAAAAAGGATGGGTAAAGTGCGCCCAGAAATGCAGCTGGCCGATTAGTTGATTTTGCATTCTATCACTTCCCGTTTCCTGTTACTAAAATATTTTGTCAGTGGAGTCATCATTGTTTGAATGCTATGCACTAGAGAAAATAGGTCACATGTCTAGTTAAGACGTGGCAAACTGGAGTCTGGAGATGTATATAGATTTTGGGGAATTGGAACCACAGAAAAAATGCGGTGTTTTATGTTGTTATGTGTTTAAGCTTGTAAAACATGCTCAAACTGTTGGACTTTTTGAGCTCATTACGCAATTGTATGCAGTCCCCCTTGTAATTATCTCACAGGCTACAGCACATTCTTGCTGCTGAAATCGATATTGAACCTTTAACAATAACAATACATGCTCAAACTATTAGCTTGAATGATGCTACTGCTTAGGATTTTAATGTTTTTAAGCCAGCACTATCTCTGTATTTACACAGTATCAAGCTGATACTGTTTTAATAAAATCTTCACCTAGTCCTTAAAAGAAAACACTAAAAAGGAACTTATATTCTGGCTTTCCCTACTTTCTTTTTATTTAATGAAAGAAAGGTAATGGCATTGATTCTTCTACCACAAAAAAAGAAGAATGTACAAGGGGCGATTGCATGGAGATGTATATATATTTTGATCACCATGGTGTCTGGCTGGCATGGTGTCTGGGCCAGCTTGCACGCACCTGGACTAATTCCATGGGATACTTATTACCTCCCACCAACCTTGGTCGCCAGGTAACTCTGTCCACCAAGGCTTGAACAAATTGGAAGAAATTATCTAGTGTGTTTGCCTTTGTTAGGATTTGAACCCAAGACTTCGTGGTACTCAATCCACTTCATCGCCCACTTGGCCACACCATTGGATGCAACTGCATGGAGATGTATATAAGTTGTCTTTGAACTGTTAATGAACTTAATTTAACTTTATCCCATATATTAGTGTGCTTCCTTTTCAAGAAAGCTCGAAACACATAGCAATGTCCTACATTTTTGAGCTATTGAGATTTGCAGGAGGTTTAGAGCCTGTTTGGCCAAGCTTTTCGGAGGCCGAAAGTACTTTTTTTTTTTGGTCAAAAAAGTACTTTTGAAAAATGGTGTTTGGCTAAAATGAAAAAGTACTTTTGAGCAGAAGCAAGATCATTTTTTTTTTGCTTTTGGGGAGAAAGCTACAAATTCTAGCTTTTTCCGAGAAGCAGAAGAGTTAGACCAGCTATGTTGTATGGGGAAAGTAGTCGCAATGAGGATGTTGAGATTGATGTATGGTTATACTAGACTAGATGAGATTAGGAATGAAGATATTCGGGAGAGAGTGCGCGTGGCTCCCATGGACGAGAAGATGCGGAAAGCGAGGCTTAAATGGTTCGGGCACGTGCGAAGGAGAAGCCTAAATGCGCCGGTTAGGAGTTGTGAGCGGTTGGCCTTGGCAGGTACGAGAAGAGGTAGAGGGCGGCCTAAGAAGTATTCGGGCGAGGTGATCAGGCAGGACATGGCGTGACTTCAGATTTCCGACGACATGGCTCTTGATAGGAACGTGTTGAGGTCGAGCATTAGGGTTGTAGGCTAGGGGGTAGTATAGCGTTTTTCCTCTTTGTACAGGATAGTCTGATAGAGTTTTGTCTAAGACTGCTAGTGGTTTATGTTGTGTTCACACTATTTTTTTTATTTGTTTTACATAGTATTGTGTTATTGCCCTTCCGCTTATTTGCTGCCTCTTACGACGCTGTTATTATTTTTCTTGTTTCTTTTGTTGTTACGAATCTACTCTTTTGTTCTTTTATGATATTATTGTCTCTTCTGTTGAATCGAGGGTCTCCCGGAAACAACCTCTCTACTCTTTCGGGGTAGGGGTAAGGTCTGCGTACACTCTAACCTCCCCAAACCCCACTAGTGAATTTTACTGGGTTGTGTTAGTATCCCTCATTAATTTAATATTTTTTTTTCTACTATATATTTCTTCTCTTTTTTATTTTAATCACATTTTTATTCTCTTTCTCTTATTCCTAAGAGTAGATTTTAAATTTATATTGATGATGTATTTTGACATATTTAAATTATCATGTAAACAGTAAGTAATACCAAACAGTCAATGTTATTGCTTTGAAGTAACTATATTTTATAGACTGGAATTTTTAACTTATATTCATATTTTATATTTTATATTTTAATTGAATTCTTTTATAAATGTTTAAATTTATTTTTCTTTTCTAAATGATACTAATTGCAAATTAAACTTTTACTGTCCTTTTTTGTAATTTGATACTTAAAGGTACTTTTTTAAAAGATTGGCCAAATGCAATGAGCTTGCAAAAAGCACTACTCAAACGAATTGGCCAAACACAAATTGCTATTTTGGAAAAGTACTTTTTCAAAAAGCACTTTTGAACTAAAGTGCTTTCAAAATAAGCAGTTTTTAGCAGCTTGGCCAAACGGGCTCTTAGAATTAGGTGTCAGCCTTTAACTGCATTTCTACTAGCTTACAAGCTCAGCATTTCTCCATGTATTACAGATGTATGAAATTTAGAGTTGTCTAATCTCAAGCAAGCTTTAAATAGCTGGATAGTTTCTTAATATGGTTCAGTAAGTAGGGAAAGTAGGTCGGCATATGGCTCAAGTAAGAAGTAGATCTAGAGTGAATTGCACTTGTAAGGTCTGTGTATCTGCGTTTTATTGCTCCAGGCATAGTAAAAATGTTAAATGGCACATCACGAGGACAGGTTAAACAACCTGGTTTAGTATTGCTCCTGTGGTGAAAAAATTTCTAGCTATTGGCGCACTTCTACATTGCTGTTAAAATTTTCGGAATCTGTTTGCTGTTTGTTCTGGTTCAACCTACATTGTTATTTTTTATGCCTTCAGTATCTCTTCTGATGATTTTCTTGTCTTTTTTCAGAAAAACCATCTATCTGGCCTACACAGATCGTATTTAAAAATATCATTTGATACTGTCCAACAATTGATGCACGTGAAGAGGGATCTAACACATATTGTTGAGAGAAACCAAGCGAAGTTTGATACCATAGAAGCATATGAATCTATACTAACAGGGAAAAGGTACTTTCTGATATTTTGAAATAATATCTATTAGCCATAAATGTACATTCGTTAAATACATAACGAAGTTCACATACCATTTGAATGATTATCAGTTGTTTTAAAAGTTTTACATTTCCTTATTAATTGATACCAATCATTTCATTACGTTTTATTATGGTGGTACGTCAATCTTGAGGTGATTGTTTCCTGACATGCAGCAAGCAGCGAAGTCAAGATTTTATAGATTATATCACTGATCTACGTGAATATGATGTCCCGTACCATGTTCGCTATGCTATTGACAACGGTGATGTCCTTTCCAATGTTGTACATTTTTCTGAAGTCTCTTGGTCAACCCTTTTGTAATTTTTGGATTAACTGTTTTATGTGCTCTGATGTTAACGTTGAGATTTACATTTATTAGATGTTAGATGTGGCCAGTGGTACGATGTTAGTGTATCTAGTTCTGGGGTTATGTTAGAGAAGAGGACGGATCTCTTGCAGCGAGCTGAAGTTCATGTCTGTGCCTTTGATATCGAAACAACAAAGCTTCCTCTTAAGTTTCCTGATGCCGAATATGATTCCGTAATGATGATCTCATACATGGTTGATGGCCAAGGCTATCTCATTATTAACAGAGAGGTGCTCATTCTGTACTGCGTTTATGTAAACTTACATTTATTTTCTTATCCGAACTGAGTTTTGTGGGTTTTGTTTTCCCACCCATTATAAGAATCTAAGAAGTTACTAGTGATAGGTTTCATGATCTACATGATTTCTTCAGGTCTTCTTCACTGTGTTTGTCCATTTAGGGTCTTAGCATAGATTATATAGCTGGTTGTTGTTAGTGGGACTCCTCCCTGGAGCGGCTCCCTAAGTAATATGTCTAAAAGAAATATGCTTATTTATTTTGGATAAGTAGATTGATTATTACTTTATGCAAATTATAACCTATTTGTTCTGATACCTTAAAAAGAACTAGTTCTTCTGAATTTCCAGTGTGTTGCGGAAGATATAGAGGATATAGAGTATACCCCAAAACCAGAGTATGAAGGGAACTTTAAAGTAACAAATGTGAAAAATGAGGTAATGGCTTTTCCTGCAACTTTGTACAATGTATATCTTTGCAATTGAGAATCACAATTCCACTCTTGTACAACATTATTTTGTCACAGGAAGGGCTCCTTAGACACTGGTTTGCACATATGCAAGTGGTGAAACCCGGCATCTATGTCACATATAATGGTGACTTCTTTGATTGGCCATTTTTGGAGACAAGAGCAACTCATTATGGCTTGAGTATGAAAGATGTATGTAGCTCCTTACTCTTAGACTGTTTTATGTTAGTCCTCTCGAGTAATTTATCTTTGAGCATTTTTCTCTCTTTTCCTTTTTTATGAATGGTTCTCTGGAATGATGCTACTTTGTTATTTTTATTCCTGTCAATATCTAAATAATATGACTGTTAATAAAGTTAAGAAAATTTTCCGGAAGCACCTAAATTGATTATCTAATTGAATATCTAACATTGCTCTCTGTCCCATGTCAACTTCACAATAATATAATTTGTCTGTGTCTAGGGGCAAAGATGTATGACTTGTTTCCTTTTCTAAGGCATTAGAAGCTCAGTATGCCAATGCTGCAAAAAAATCTTTTCTTTTCTGATTTTTCTCTGAAATCTTGCAGCTTATTGCTGTAATTCCAACAATCATGTAGTTCATAAAGGTTGCAGGTTCTTGTTGTGTTATGTTGTTGAGAATAACTTGTAAAATCGTCATTTTCGAAATTAGTATTATTTTTGTTTCTTTGCTTTTATTTTTTGTAGTTTCTCATTTCTGGCTGACACCCATGATACACACAAATTCTTTTTAATTTATAACTGCACCTCTTTTGAGCTGCAGGAGCTTGGATTTTCTTGTGACAAGGATCAAGGGGAATGCCGTGCTAAATTTGCTTGCCATCTGGATTGTTTTGCTTGGGTCAAACGTGATAGTTATCTTCCTCAAGGAAGTCAGGGTCTGAAGGTGTATTTCATAACTTCTTTTGGTATTTTTATTGCTTATGCTCTCTTATTCTTCTTTTTCCCAGATTCCTTGTGATTTTACCTTTTACGGAAGATTTCATGTATTCCAGTAGGATCTTTCTTGTCTTCACACTAGTTCTCTGCTTTTTTTAGGCCTGCTGGTTGATAAAGTAATACTAAACTTTTATATTTTCCGTGAAATTTCACATATTTTTTGCCTAAAGAGCTCAAATCTGCTGAAAGTATTTCTCTTCTTTCATTATCTGCTTAGCTACGCTTGAAATTTATATGCTTGGAAAGATTCACTTTGGGCTGGAAGGTGGTTATTCCCTCTATAATCAGATTACATATCTTTTTGCTTCTTCAGAATTACATAGGTTTCTACAGTACTTCTTTTTGAGGATAATTTTTTGGAAATCCGAAGAAACCGGTTCATTTTCTTTTGCTCATGAAATTCCAGCATATTTGGATAAACTTTCATATCTGCAACTATATCTGACTCGGCATTATGATCTCCGATGTAACTATTGCCATATTCCACTTCTAACTCAGGCTGTTACGAAGGCCAAGTTGGGTTACGATCCTCTAGAAGTTAATCCTGAGGATATGGTTCGCTTTGCAATGGAAAAACCGCAGGTATGAGCTACTTAAAATTGGTTTGTCTTAATAAGTTAACTTAAACGATGATCTTTTGCTATAAAAGTGTCAAGACTTGTGATTAATATACAGACCCGAGCTCCTGCTTGACAATTTTATGATGGAAAATATATGTGTATAGCTTCCATTATATATGGATTTCACAATCTTCATCAAATGTTCATTTAACTATACCAGTAACCCGACCGGATCCAAGACTTGTGTATGAGCTTTAGCTTGCAAGTCCATTTAGTTTTCTTGCTGCATAAATGCATGCCTTTGAACTTTTCTCTAGTCCAAAGACTGCTCACTGTTAAAAGGGATGTTTATTTACTTCCAAGTCATCACTGTTACTTTGTAATTTCTGCCCCATTTTTTCACATTTCATGCTAGAATTTGAGGATTAGTTTCTCTGGTTGCATGTGGTAGATAAATTACCCTCTCTGATTTGAGGGTTGTGATCCATTTGTCTTCTCTTAATAGCATTTTGGAATTCTTACAAATGTCTTCATTAGCTTCATCAGCACTCTTTCAGTACCACTATTAAGATGCATAGCCAGAATATATAAAGAATTGACCTTAGTAGATTCCTAGTATGAACTTCTGTTAGGCATGGCCAATTCTTTTGGAGTATTCATCCATGGAATTAGCGTACAAGAGTAGAGCTCATTCCACAATTGTGCTTGTGTAACCCTGATTTCCATTCTGGCTAATACTATTTCTTCCCCTCAAACAACTGTGATTTGCTGAGAAATATATGAGTGCTTAATCTGGACTCTGGTAAAGGAGAAACATATAGAGAAGTGGAGTACATTCGTCATCTTTTGCACTTCATTTACTGGAGGACGTACAGTCTAGATAACGTAACTCTTGTTTGTTATGATGGTTTGCAGATGATGGCTTCATATTCTGTTTCAGATGCTGTTTCAACTTATTACTTGTATGTGACTTATGTTCATCCCTTCATTTTCTCCCTTGCAACCATAATACCTATGCCGCCAGATGAAGTCTTACGCAAAGGAAGTGGGACTTTGTGTGAAATGCTTCTTATGGTCCAGGTAGGTGGCCTTTAGAAGCCTTTTCCTGATTTCTTTTCTGGTTCTCTGTTAGTTCCTTGTTTATGATTTTTAGTTTCATGGTTGGTGCCTCTTCAGTGTTTGAATTCATTTGACTTGGAAAAGAGGACAAAGAAAATCCCCACTCGTGCATTCCGCTTTTCATCTGCATGGTAACTGCCTTATTTTGTTATTTTTTCTGCATTTCTCGTTCGTGCAGGCTTATAAGGCAAATGTTATCTGTCCAAACAAGCACCAGTCTGATCCAGAGAAGTTTTATGGTAGTCAACTCCTTGAGAGTGAGACTTATATTGGTGGTCATGTGGAATGCCTAGAAAGTGGTGTATTCAGATCTGACCTTCCAACTAGTTTTAAGCTCGACCCGTCTGCCTATGAGGTACCCATGTTGTAAAGATTTCTCTTCCTCCAGATTAGACAAATTTATGCCACTACTACTTTATGACTTATTCTACTAGCTACTATATTTTTTCACCATTTTAAACTATTACTATAATCACTTCTTTTACTAATATAACAATCTATGTAAGCTTTCATTTTTCTGTTAATCCTCCACGGATCTTGAAGTAGGTAATCTATTTCGGGACAAAGGAATAGAGGAGTTGTTCCTCCTTAAACCATCTACTCCTAGTTGATAATACTATAAACTTTTTGGCACTAAGCATGAAGCCTTGGCTGAATACATGGATGTCTGTTGATTATATTTTCATGAATATTGACTTTGAAGGGAATAGTATATTTACTTTCCAACTGCCTCTTGACAAATGTAACAAAATATCATAATGAGGTGAATATATTTCCATCTAGTCTAGCAGATTACCACTCTATGTTAAAGATGAACTAACATTAGCTTGGACACTGTTGCCTGGGTTGTTTCTTTGAAGAAAATGTCTTTGTTGAGCTTTACTGTTAATGAAGATAAGCATGCAAACTTTAAGATAATGCTTAGAGTAGTCTAAGTTAGCGTTTTTTAAGATTAAGATGTGTGAATCTGAATACATATCATATTGTCTCCAAAATCTAAACACTGGATAATTAAGAACCTTTGTTTTCTCAGCATATGAATGTGTATATTTATCTTTATTTAAAAATTAGTAATATAAAATTCAAAAAAATAATTACTCCCTCAGCCCCATATTATATGGGTATGACATAGTTTGATTGACACGAAATTTAAGAAAGACTTTTGCAACTTATGGTGTAAAACAAGCCATAGACATTTTTACGGCGATAAATCTGTTTATTAAGCATAAAATGATAAGTTTAACGTCAAAACGTTACTAAATTTAGAAAGATGCAATCCTTTGGGACAAACTAAAAAGGAAAGTATGTCACATAAATTAGGATGGTGGGAGTATTAAGTATGATATCTACAAAGTGTTAGAGAAAATCTTAATTTACATAGTGCTGTAAAAAGTTGTGTTTGATGAAGTATGCTCCAACGGCAGTGATGGAGGTGAGGCGGTTGGCGATGGTGGCAGGTGATGGTAGTGGTTGGTGGGGTGTCGATAGTGGTGGTTGTGAAATGGTGGTTGGTGACGGTTGTGTGGTGATGGTGCAGTGGCGTCTTGTGGTGGCACTATGCTGGTAGTAGACAGAGTGGTAGTAAATGATCACCTTGGCAGGAATCTTTAAGTAAAAAACGTTCTTTTGACTATAATACAGATTTCTAAGATAGAGTAGATGGGTGGTGAAACGGCTATGAAGGCACATGTACACCTTCATTCCTCGTTGCGAATTAGCTGAAAAATGCTAAAAAAAGGATATTGGGAATGGAATAAGGATGTCTTTGGGAGGGTAGAGCTGAAAATGAGGGAGCTGTGGGAGGTGGAAAGAGTGGAAGGGGTGAGGGAGCTTGAGTAAAAGGAAAGGGAAAGGGAAAGGGAGAGGAATGAGGAAGTAACGGGAGAGCCAGCTTTGGTAGTAGCAGCTTAAGAGACTAGTTGAGGTAGATATTGAGGGCATTTCGGTCAAAGGAGGAGGATTCTATTACTAAATTCAGTCATAGGGTAGCAGTTGTAAATAAAAGAAGGAATCTTATAGAGTCCTTATAAGTGGATGGGGTGGTTTTTGAGAGGAGAAGGTAAAAGGGACATCAACGACATTTTTAATGTTTGTATATGGAGTAAGTGAGTTGGAGACTTAAATTGAGGGGATTATGTTCAATCAAATAGGCGAGGAGAACAGAGAGTGGTTAGAAAGGGCTTTTGAGGAAGATTAGGTGAGGGGAAAGGTGGATAGCTGTGCACGAGACAAGTCTTCGGGGCATGATGGTTTTACATTTGCTCTCTAGTTTCTTCCACAATGCTGGAGCACAATTAAGGAGGAGGGGCTAGAGACTATTACTGCGTTCCAAGAACTAGGACAATTTGAGAGAAAACATCAATGTACCTTTTCGGCCGTCAACATCACCCTTCTTGTTAGTGCTCCTTAGAATGTGAATTGTTAATCTATTAGAATATTAGAGGTAGTGTTAACTGTTTGTCCCTGATAAGTTAAATGTAAAATGTTGTTTGATGGTGCAGTATAGAGAGAGGAAGAGAGATTTACATATGGTATTCATCGACTTAGAGAATGCTTACGATAAAGTACCGGTAGAGGTGTTGCGGAGATGTTTGGAGGTTAGAGGTGTTCATGTTGCATACATTAGGGCTATTAACGGCATGTATGATGGTGCTAAGACTCGTGCGAGAACAATGGGAATGGACTATGAACACTTCACGGTTGTGATGGGGTTGCATCAGGGGTCAGCCCTCAACCCATTTTTGTTTGCCCTAGCGATCGCGCGCTGACGCGTCCCAGTCAAGGGGAGGTGCGGTGGTGCATGTTATTTGCTGATGACATTGTACTAATTGACAAGACGCGATGTGGTGTTAACGAGAGGTTAGAGATTTGGAGATAGACCCTTGAGTCTAAAGGTTTCAAGTTGAGCATGACCAAAACAAAATACTTGGAGTGCAAGTTCAGTGGCGCGACTCAGGAAGTGGACGAAGACGTGAGACTTGATTCACAAGTCATCCCTAGGAGAGAAAATTTTCAAGTACCTTGGTTCTCTTATATAAGGGAATGGGAGATCGACGAGGATGTCACACACTGTATTGGGGCGAGATGGATAAAATGGAGGCTCGTTTCCGGTGTTTTGTGTGATGAGAATGTGCCACCAAAACTTAAAGGCAAGTTCTATAGAGCGGTGGTCAGATCGACTATCCTATATGGGGTGGGGTGTTGGCCAGTCAAGAACTCCCATGTCTAGAAGATTAAGGTGACTGAAATCAGATGTTGAGATGGATGCACTAGCATACCAGGTTACATAAAGAAGTGAACTTATCCGGGACAAGGTGGGTGTGGCTCCTGTGGAAGACAAGATGTGGGAGGCGAGACTTAGATGGTTCGGGCAGAGAAGAGGTGCTTAGGCGAGATATGGCGTTGCTTCAGCTTACTAAGGACATGACCATGAATAGGGAGGTGTGGAGATTGAGAATAAAGGTAAATGGTAGCCTGATTGTTGTCCTTGTTTGTGATAGCAGCTTTGATACACCACTTAGTGTCTTTCCTGTATTTTCGTATCCCTAGACTTCTGTTACTACTTGTTGTCTTTGTTTCGGTTTTCTGATTGCATTACCTAGTGCTAGTATTGTATTTTTGCTTCGGTTGTCAGATCGGTTTGCTTGTTATTGCCCCTTCCTGAGTCGGGGGTCTACCGGAAACAAACTCTCTGCCTTCTTGAAGGTAGGAGTAAGGTCCGTGTGTACTGTACCCTCCCCAGACCCCACTTGTGGGATTACACTAGGTATGTTGTCTCTCACCCTTACAAATTATTTGATATAGAACCTTATAATTAGTACATCTAATAAGTTCTTTTCGTCCCAATTTTTATCTTCTTGGTTGCCTTTCATGGAGCTCAGCAGTTTAATGTTTTTGTGAAGTATTAGATTTGAGTTTGATGGTTAGTTGTGAAAGTGGTTGGAAATTGTATAAAGGTTATAAAGATGTCAGATGGAATGAGAGTGCATGTTAATTTTACTATTTTGAATCACAATTTTTGTCATTTAAATGAAGCGTATGACCTCTTTGCTTGAATGACAATTTTATTTTTCCATCTCAAAAAAAGAATTCTTGTCATACGCTTGGGAATAGACTAAAGCACAAATGCAGGGTAGCGAGTCAGACAGAGAGTACAATAGTTATCTCATAATTCATTATCAACTACTCAGGAGTTGGCTGTATTCTTGTTGTGTACACTAACTACATCCTATATTCTTTGAAGACTTGCCTTATTAAATCTTTGGTGTATATTGTAGTTAGCTTTTGATACTTCCGTGGGCTCTTCTATTCCATTGTACTAGTGACTAACATTAAGTTTCTCAACTTCTCCAGCTATTGATCAACAACCTTGATAGAGATCTGCAATATGCCATTGTAGTTGAGGGGAAGATGGATTTGGAATCTGTCGTAAATTATGATGAAGTGAAGAATGCCATCATGGAAAAGGTAATGCGACCTTCATTTTTCATTTTTAATAGTTTTGGCTGAGTTGAGGCATTCAACCATCTTTATGTGTCTTTTATCTGTCGCATGAGAGATTTGACAAGTATTCTCCTGGCACCAAAGGCCATATCCGACATGAGTGGGGTTTGTTGTCTTGGAAGTTCCTGATTTCCTTTTTGTTTTCCTCTTATTGCGTAACTTAATAATCTGAGAAAACCCTTTAGATGTATGCTGAATCTTTATCTCCTCTCAGACCATTTTTTTTTTTAAAATCATAATCGTCTTAACCATCTAAGTGCAGTTAATGAGATTGCGAGATAATCCTTTAACGGAAGAATGTCCCCTCATATATCATCTTGATGTCGCTGCAATGTATCCAAACATCATATTGACAAATAGGCTTCAGGTATATCAGTTTTCATTTTCCATTTTGTGAAGAATGTTCTTCTCTGGCGTGTTAGTATACATGACTTTTGTTACTTTCTTTTGCCCATATTGAATGAATTTTTTTCCTGTTCTGAACAGCTTAGATAAGTTGGAAGTCTGTCTTTCAGTTTTAAATGGAGGAAATTGTGGGCCAACAAGTTATTTTTGTATGTGAATATTTTAAGCAGTGCTGTCAAAAGCGAGAAGCTCTAAAAAGCGCTCCCGGTTGATTGGGGCTTTAAGCGCAAAGCGCAGTTAAAGTGCGGGCTTTTGTAAAAGAAGGCGCAACTAAGGAAAAAATAAAAGTATATATGTACTTCAAGAAAAAGAACAAATTCACTCCTAATGTTTTCTTCAGCAACTAATACACTTATCTGCTAATAATATTTGTTGTTTCGTACCGCTGTTTAGTACCGCTCAGTTCAAGATAGAACTCATGGGCATTGAGGTGCACGCCTTAGTGGCTTGCCTACACTGAAGAGCAGCTTAAGCGAAACAAAGCGCCCTCCTTGAGCTTTTCTGAGCTTCAGGGCTAAAGCGTGCCTTAAATGAGCCTTTGACAACAATGATTTTAGGAAATTGATAAGGTAAAAAGAATTCCCCCGACCCCACACTGTGGGAATACACTGGGTTTGTTGTTGTTGTTGTTGCTAAAGTAAAATGACTATGGGCGAGGGTAAAGCACACTTAAAATTTTTCTCTTATTGAAAAGTACAACAACAACAACAATAACAACAACAACAACAACCACCCAGTATAATCCCACAAGTGAGGTATGGAGAGGGTAGGATGTACGCAGCCTTAAACCTACCCTGGAAGGGCAGTGGGACTGTTTTCGATAGACCCTCGGCTTAAAAAGGTGAAAGAAGTAATAGGAAGTAATAGCAAGACAAATAATTAGAAAAATAAATCTAAGATAACAACAGAGAATATGAAAGAGGTACCGATAACAAGTAATAGCACGACAACATATTTAGAAAACTAAATCCAAGGCAGCAAACGAGAATATGAACGAAGTACTGCTAGCAAACTACGGGATTATCGATGACAAGTAATAACGGAACAAGACATGCGAATATAGCAAACTAAGGAAAAAAGGGTACTGGACTAGCACTAATACTACCGAACTAGAGAAGACAAAAGGAAACGCACGACTACCTACTAACCTTCTATCCTAATCTTCAACCTCCACACCCTTCTATCTAGGGTCATGTCCTTGGTTAGCTCAAGCTGCGTCATGTCCCGCTTGATCACCTCTCCCCAAGACTTTTTTGACCTACCTCTGCCCTTCCTTTCACCTCCCAAAGCCAACCTCTCACATCTCCTGATTGGGGCATCTGTGCTCCTCCTCTTAACATGCCCGA
This sequence comes from Nicotiana obtusifolia, assembly GCA_002018475.1. Lineage (NCBI taxonomy): Eukaryota > Viridiplantae > Streptophyta > Magnoliopsida > Solanales > Solanaceae > Nicotiana > Nicotiana obtusifolia. The sequence goes on from MCJB01004658.1 coordinate 88,349, forward strand.
ACCATCTCAACGTCGCCTCACGCATCTTTGCCTCCACAGGGACCACTCCCACTTTGTCTCGAATAACTTCATTCCTAATTCTATCCAACCTACTATGCCCACACATCCATCTCAACATCCTCATTTCTGCTACTTTCATCTGCGGGACATGGGAGTTTTTGACTGGCCAACACCCTGCCCCATACAACATGGTCGGTCTAATCACTACCTTGTAGAACTTACCCTTAAGTCTCAACGGCACATTCTTATCACACAAGACACCGGAAGCGAGCCTCCACTTCATCCACCCTGCTTCAATACGGTGTGTGACATCCTTATCTATCTCCCCATCCTTCTGAATTATAGACCCCAGATACTTGAAACTCTCTCTCCTGGGAATGACTTGCGTATTGAGCCTCACATCCTCGTCCGCCTCTTGGGTAACACCGTTGAATTTGCACTCCAAGTATTCTGTCTTGGTCCTGCTCAACTTGAAATTCTTAGACTCCAGAGTATGTCTCCAGACCTCCAGCCTCTCGTCAACGCCATCCCGCGTCTCATCAATCAGGACTATGTCATCCGTAAATAACAAGCACCAAGGTACCTCCCCTTGAATATGTCGCGTCAATGAATCCATCATCAGGGAAAACAAAAACGGGCTAAGCGCTGATCCCTGATGCAACCCTATCTCAATCGAAAAGTAGTCAGTCTCCTCCTGCTGTCCTAACCCGTGTCTTAGCTCCATCATACATGTTCTGAATCACTCTAATATACGCTATAGACACTTTCTGGCCTCCAAACATCTCCATAGAACCTCTCTCGGACTTTGTCATAGGCTTTCTCCAGGTCAATGAATACCATATGCAAATCCTTCTTGATCGCCCTATACTGCTCCATCAATCTCCTCACAATGTGAACGACCTCAGTAGCCGACTGTCCCGGCATGAAACCAAACTGGTTCTCGGAAATAGACACACTCCTCCTCAACCTCCCTTCAATCACTCTCTCCCACACTTTCATCGTGTGGCTTAACAACTTGATGCCCCTATAGTTGTTGCAGTCTTGGACATCCCCGTTGTTCTTGTATAACGGGATCATCGTACTCCGCCTCCACTCCTCGAGCACCTCTTTCGTCCTAAAAATGACATTAAACAACCTGGCAAGCCATTTCAAGCCCTCCTTACCCACGCTCTTTCGGAATTCCAATGGGATCTTGTCCGGCCCAGGTGCTCTACCCCTACTCATCCTGCACATGGCCCCTACAACCTCCCCCACTCGTCTACGTCTACAGTACCCAAAATCTCGCTGCCGCTCCGAGAACTCCAACTTCCTCAGCACAATGCTCCTATCTCCCTCTTCATTCAAGAGTTTATGGAGGTAAGACTGCCATCTTTGCCTAATCTGTGCCCCCTTCAATAAAACTCTATCCTCCTTGTCTTTTATGCACCTCACTTGGTCCAGGTTCCGGGCCTTTCCGCTCCCTCACCTTCGCCAGCTTGTACAACCTCTTGTCCCTGCCTTTATCCCTAATTTCTTCGTATAAACGACTAAACGCCGCATTCTTAGCAGCACTAACCGCCAACTTCGCCTCCTTCCTAGCCTTCTTATACCCCTCCCTGTTAGCACTCTTCTGCCACTCGTCTATACTCTCTACTAGCTTCAAATATGCCGCTTTCTTAGCTTCCACTTTCCCTTGAACCTCTTCGTTCCACCACTAGTCCCCTTTATGGCCACCAGAAAAACCCCTCGAGACCCCTAACACCTCTCTCGCCGCCTCTCTAATACAGTTTGCTGTCATAGGCCACATACAGCTCACGTCCCCGCTACTCCTCCAGGCCCCCATCGCCAGCAACTTCTCCCCCAACTCTTGGGCTTTGTCCTTAGTCAATGCACCCCACCTGACCCTAGGTATACCAGACATAGCTCTCTTTTTCCTCGTCCACCTGATCTCTAAGTCCATACTCAAAAGCATATGCTGGGTCGTAAGATTCTCTCTCGGAATGACCTTGCAGTCCGTGCATAAACCTCTATCACATTTCCGGAGAAGTAGATAATCAATCTGGGTCTTGGCCACCGTACTCCGAAAAGGTATCAGGTGCTTCGCCTTCTTCAGGTGACACGAGTTAGCGATCACCAGCTCTAAAGCTTTAGCGTACTCCAGAAGCGAAGTACCTCCTCCGTTTCTATCTCCAAAACCGAAACCACCATGCACACCGTCATATCCCCAAGCAACCTCCCAATGTGGCCGTTAAAATCACCCCCTATAATAAGCTTCTAGGTGGATGGTATTACCCCGCACCAACCCATCCAAATCTTCCCAGAAACGTGTTTTAACCTCCTCGTCCGAACCCATCTGAGGTGCGTAAGCACTAACTACGTTCAGAGTATATCCTCCCACGACTATCTTAATGGCCATCAACCTGTCATTCACCCTCTTAAGCTCAACCACTAGCTTCCTTAGATCCTTATCCACTAAAATGATCTGGAGTGGATTAGAATGAAATATCTAATTCTTCTACTTCTATACCCTTCGTGTGGATCTTTTATAGCTGGCACCCAATCGGCACTCCAAACATCAAGTGCTGAACAGCTGGCACATACTGACTGTTACTTCTGTTTCCTCCCCTAATGGATGAGGAACTTGATGTTTGGGGCATTGCATCTCTTTGTTGTGTAAGTAGTGTGCATTTTATATTTGGTAACAATTTTAAATTAACTTTAGTTACTTGATTCCATCAGCCACCATCAATAGTTTCAGATGAGATATGCACTGCATGCGACTTTAATCGTCCTGGCAAAAAGTGTCTCCGGAAGCTTGAATGGGTTTGGCGTGGTGAAACGTACATGGCAAAGAGAAGGTAAACTTTTTAGTCATCTATTACAAAACAAGCAACTTTATATGGATAGCTACTGAAACTTGAAATTTTGTTTATCCCAAATATCAGTGATTATTACCACATAAAGAGGCAGCTCGAGTCTGAACTTGTCGAAGTAGGAGATGGTCAACGATCAAAGTCTTTTCTTGATTTGCCTAAAGCAGATCAACAAGCAAAGCTGAAGGACCGCTTAAAGAAATACTGTCAAAAGGTAAGTGGTGAGTTTGGCGTGCGATCTTACTTTCACTTCCTTTTCTAGCACAATTGAATGGTTCATTTCTTTCTATTTTCTTAGGCATATAAAAGAGTCCTGGAAAAGCCGGTCACAGAACTTCGAGAAGCAGGGATCTGCATGCGAGAAAATCCTTTCTATGTTGACACCGTACGGAGGTAAGACCTGGTTATGTATTGTTTGTTCACCTATAGTATTTTGACTTGCTGTACTATGACACCATCAGTTTGGAATTTTTCAGCTGTTCCCAAGTTTTCTCATATGAATTTTTGTTTTCTGTTAAAAGTTTCCGAGATAGGCGATATGAATACAAAGGGCTTAATAAAGCTTGGAAGGGTAAGCTGTCTGAAGCAAAGGCTAGTGGAAATTCCATAAGAATTCAAGAAGCACAGGTGCATTCATGTGTCTTTCTACTAGTTGAGCTCACTCTGGTTTTGATGAGTATAAATAATGTTATATATCAATAATCGATCTACATTTTCATTGATTTTCACAGGACATGGTAGTTCTATACGATTCATTGCAGCTGGCTCATAAATGCATTTTGAATTCCTTTTATGGTTATGTCATGCGAAAGTATGTTTATTAGCTATTTCTCAGCACACTGTCCTGTGCTGTTCTGTGTAGCAATATATTTCTTCAGGCAATGTCACTACAAAGTTTCCTTTCCCCTTCTTCAGGGGTGCAAGGTGGTACTCAATGGAGATGGCTGGAGTTGTTACATATACGGGCGCAAAAATCATTCAGAATGCTCGGTTATTGGTTGAAAAAATTGGAAAACCCCTCGAATTAGACACAGATGGTATCTGGTGTGCATTACCAGGCTCTTTTCCTGAGAATTATACATTCAAGACAAAGTATGATTTAGTTCTTAAGATGCATTGTTTTTTCAAGTGTTATTACTATCACCCTTTCTTCTATTCTTGTACTCCGTGGGTATATATTTATTTTCGAAGATAAATTCTTTTTTGTAAAGGTTTATCCTTTATATTAATAATGGTAAGTTTTCTCTGCTGTGATTCTGGATATCATGATGATTATGGATATGTATCTCAGAGATCCAAAAAAGAAGCTGACGATCTCCTATCCTTGTGTTATGCTGAATGTTGATGTGGCAAGAAACAACACCAATGATCAGTACCAGGTTTGAGGGGACACTGGTCCTGTACTTTGCTTGTTTCACTTTCAGATGGTTCTTGCATGACTGTTATTACTTGTGTTGTAACCTTAAAGAAACTAGAAACATCGTTGATGTTTCTACTGTATAAAAGAAACTATTGTGTTCTTCCATATTTCAGACTCTGAAGGACCCCATCAATAAGATGTATACAACACACAGTGAATGCTCAATTGAGTTTGAAGTCGATGGACCATATAAGGTGAAGCACAAACACCTAGCACTTATCTTTAAACAAACTTCAGTGTTCATTTTGTCATCCCTTTTTGGAACTTTCTGCTGTTTAGTAAGGAATGATAACTCACTAGAACATAAACTTACCAATTTCAAAAAAGAAAAAACTAAGGCATGATAACTATTTTGATCATCCTTCTAATTTGTTCTTCTGCATGTAGGCAATGATTCTTCCTGCTTCCAAGGAAGAAGGTATTCTGATTAAGAAGCGCTACGCAGTTTTCAACGATGATGGTACACTTGCTGAGCTTAAAGGTTTTGAGATTAAACGAAGAGGTGAGCTAAAGCTCATCAAAGTTTTCCAGGTACTCTCTTCATTTGTTGAATACCCAATTTATCCTTTTCTTTAGAGTAAAAGTTGTTATTTCTTCTCTTATATACTTTCTGAAATCGTTTTCTCAGTTATTGTGTCCATTCACTTGTCACCAATTTCTGTAAAAAAGAGAGAGCAACATCCAGCCTTCATGTTGTTTTAGTTTCTGATTCCAGCCGTTTCCTGATTCAGCATAGATTCCATTTTCTTTTGTTGATATGTCGCAGCTGTCAGATTCTGCGACCCTTTAACATACATATATTTGAATCTGATAGATCTGTTCATCTAGAGCAATATTAATTAGTTCGGTTTGCGGAATGATAAGGGGACAGCATTTGCTCCTTATTTTAACTTGTAGAATACTTGGAGTAGGCTTCTGTAAATGTAACCACCAGGATATTTGAAGGAACTCATCTAAAATGTAGTTCTTTTTTTTTTTTCTTTTCGAAATTCAGAGTAACTTTAAGATATAAAATGGGTCAGCGATCAATGTGCAGTGTTTGGGAAAATGGTGTAGTAATATGCAAATTATTAGGTTGTGACTTTCTCAGTTATTCTCTGGCAAAATGTTTTCTAACAGTTGATGAGACAAATATCTAGGTAACTCAACTTGCTAATTTATGGAACCCCATACCAGAGTACTGTTTCTCAAAATGACTTTACGTATGAATTTGTAGGGGTAACATATGGTAATCTTGATTTTGAGTAGCTCATATTAAACTTTTTGACCATGGTCTATATCAACTGCCAATTGGTACAATGTGTACTGATGTACTCCCGATGTAGTTCTTTCCGTAGTTGACTTATTTGTTATGGCAAATCTTGTGACGTCTTTTCTTGGGTGTTTCTTTTTTGGGCTCAAAATTAGGATCCAAAGGGACTTTAATTCCCTTCTTTTCTTATATAGAAGTCCTAGGTTATACCATGTTAGATAAATGAGTGACTTTAGATGTTGAGAAGAAAAGTAACAAAGAAAAACTAGTTAAAATTGATCTTTTCTACTGTACTAAGAATTCATGTCTGCTGGTTGTTTACATCTAAAATCGTGTGATTCTTTCACTTTGCCTTGTGAGTTAGTATTTTAGGCACTGGTCTTCCCATTGCTTGGTATTAGATGGTGTTAAATTCAAGAAGAAGAAGAAGACTTCTCTGTATTTCTTGTGTATTTTACATCTCACCTCAAATATATTTTTGTGTAGAAGCCTACAACTATTCTAGGAAATAAAATAAAAGTGAATAATGACAGAATATTTCAGTTAAGCTAATTATGATACAATCTTCCTACAATCAAGTTATTAATTAAAATATGATTTTTCTCCTACAATTAAGCTGGTCAAGACACCCCCTCAAGTTGGTGCAAAGATGTAGTACATGCCCAACTTGCAAACCAGTGTATGGAAAGTCCGTTTGTTGAGACCTTTGGTAAACACATCAGCTAGCTGCTTTTCTGACGACATATGGCACAAACTCAAGACTCCACTCGTTACTTTCTCTTTGATGAAGTGTGGATCAATTTCAACATGGTTCGTTCGGTCATGCTGGACTGGATTATGAGCTATACTAATGACAGCCTTGTTATCACAATTCAAGGAAAGTTTCCCCTTTTCAAACAATCTCAATTCCTCTGGTAGCTTTTGTAACCACAAAAGTTCACTGACACCTGGGCAACAACTTTATATTTTTCCTTTGCACTTGATCTGGCAATTACACTTTGCTTCTTGCTTCTCTAAGTAACCAAGTTTTCTCCTACGAGTTTACAACAGAGATCCAGCCCAATCCACGTCTGTCAAGGCTTCTATCTAGAGGTGACCATGTTTGGAGAAAAGCATACCTTTTCCGAGAGCAGACTTTAAATACTGTAAAATGTGAAGGACAACTTGCATATGAGGGTCTCAGGGATCATGCATGAACTGATTCACCAGGTTGACTACTGAATAGGCTATGTTTGGTCTAGTGTGGGAGAGATAAATAAGTCTTCCAGCCAGTCTTTGATATCTTTCTTTATCAACTGACTCTCCAATTCCACTTTGTAACTTGTGATAACTTTCAATGGGCGATTCTATCGGTTTGCAACCTGTCATACCAGTTCCTTTCAAGAAAATCAAGAATATACCCTTTAAGAAATAAAGATTCCTCTTTTTGATATAGCAACCTCAATTCCCAAGAAGTAATGCATTTTTCCTAGATTCTTGATTTCAAATTCCTCTACCAACAGCTTCTTCAACTGGATCATCTCCTCTTTATCATCTCCTCTTTATCATCTCCTGTCATTACTATGTCATCTAACTATGAGAAGAGTAAGTTTACCCTTTTGATGTCTTATAAAGAGGGTGTGATCATCATTGCTTTGTTGGTAGCCGAAGGAGATCATTGCTTCGCAGAATCGGTCAAACCAAGCTCTAGGAGATTGCTTTAGTCCGTACAAGATTTCCTTCAATATGCCTACTGTTCCTTGACTTTGATCAGTATCAAATCTAGGAGGAATCTCCATGTACACCTCTTCTTCGAAATCTCCATGAAGAAGTGCGTTCTTCACATCAAACTATTGTAAGTCACTATCAAGATAGCTGTACAAGACAAAAGAATTCTGATAGTGTTCATTTTAGTAACATGGGCATATGTATCTTGATAATCCACTCCATAAGTTTGAGTGAATCCCTTAGTCACCAATTTTACTTTGAATCTTCCAATTGAGCTGTCAGTTTTGTGCTTTATAGTGAAGTCCCATTTGCAGCCAATTAACTTCTTGTCTGGTGGTGATGTGAAAAGTTCTTATGTTTTATTTTTGACAAGACCTTCATTTCTTCAATCATAGCTTGCTTCCATTTAGGATGTGCAAAAGCTTCCCGCTAATTCTGCGGAATAGACACAGAAAAAATAGACAAGGCAAAGGCCTTATTGGAGGGAGACGAAGAATTATAAGAGACAAAAATTAGGTAAATGGTGTTTGGTGGTACAAGATCTGACTCCTTTTCTGTGCAAATCTAACTCATTAAAAAATGTAGATAACTCATCATTAGAAGAAGGTTCAGCTTAGGCAGATTGCATGATGACTTCTCCTACTTTATTTCTACTTGAGTAAGTTTTCACATTAGGCCTTTCCAAATGCCAAATAGTCTCCCCCTTAATTCTTTCTCCAATTTCATTTTCCACAGTAGTAGTGGTAGTGGTTTTAATAGTGGAATTTGGGAGAATCATCTCTTCCTTCTTATATATTGAAATAGGGCTCAGATTTTCGAAAGGTATTTTGTGTTGTTGTTAGTTTCCAAGATTTTTATCTTAGCCTCTGTTAGATAGTTATGTGTAAATAATCTTAGTCCCGTATGTAGTAGGAGTAAAATATGTCCTTCTCTCATATATAGTAGGAGTAGAATATGTATTATATATAGGGCTCATTGTATCATTGTTAATAAATAGATTTTTCTCCCATGGTATCAGAGCTTCAGTGAGAAAATTATCGTTGTGCGTCATTCCAGCGACATCCGGGAAGAAAGATCTCATTGCCGTGCAATTTTCTGGCAACTTCGTCTTGTTCCTAGGTTCATCATTGCTATAGTGGTACTGTCCATATACCAGTACCACCATAAGTTCTAAAACCCCTGCGCGATCAAACCCTAGAAATTCCAGTCCCATTGGAACAAAAAAGTCAGTCACCGTGCGTTTTTCCGGTTGGCGACTCAAGATTAATTTGCGTTATCTCCTCATCGGTAACTGTTGTGCGAAAACCAACACTACCATCTTGTTCGGAAAAGTCAGTCGACAAAACCCCAGTCAATCGCTCCGGCAGAAAGTCTCTCGCGCGCCTCCACGTGCCTCCAGCACTAGGGTTCTGGCAAGCTACAATAACTTTCTGGCGCCCGTGAGCTATTTTGGTCACTTTTTGACAAAACTTCTTCAGGACAACTTACTCGTCCATTGATTCCGAGCCTACCAATATAAAGTACATCAAATTGTGATATCTTTTATTTTTTCTGGCATGAATAGTGCACTTTCTCCACTTGCAGATATTTTCACGAAGTCCCTCACTGGTACTCGTATTAGTTACATATGTAACAAGCTCGGTGTTGCTCCCAAACGCACAGGCAAGTATACGTGGCCGACAAGTAATATAGGATTTGAAAGTCCAGATATCGTACCCACAGGAACTTATATCAATTACTCACTAACACACCAATATTGTTATTCCGTCAAGCTAAATTCGAGTTCAAGAGTTTAATTATGCTAAACTACAATTCTAAGTAATAACTAAATTATCAAGTAACTAGTTGATTGTTGTTTATTCAGTAGAGACAAGTATTATAGGGTTGTGATCGATTTACCAATCGTATTGTGTTCGAATTAACTCTCCCTTTCATATAATTCACTCACGGTTGCTAATTAATCGATAAATGCTCTCATATGCTCTCATAGCCTTCTCCCGAAGTACTACTCGCCTATTCTCAATAGATTAACGCCTATATTCCTATGAAATCAATCTATTAAGAACGCATTAAGATCACGATATTTAATTAAGCACGGTGATTAGGTATATTCTTATCCTAACCACAAATCCGCTCTCCCTAAGGGTTAAAATCATGCTCTCTTCAACTCTTCTCTAATCTAAACACGGCTTTCCCAAGCATAGCATAGATAGTAAATAGAACCTAAATGCTGGCCAGACAATTAAGCAATTAAATACAGAATTGAAGAAACAACCATATGTTGGTGAATTATAATCAAAGTAAGTTAACGTTAAACAACAATATTCATCGCTAATCACAACCCCAGAACAATGGGTGTTTAGCCACTCATAATATAATCACACAATTGCATAAGTTTTGAATCAATTGGAAATACTAGAAAAAGATGAAGAAAACTGAGAATTCTCCGCTTCCTAACGATCCCGTGTGTGTTTTTCCTCCAAGGTGGCGTCTCTCCTCAAAAATAGGTTTAGTCTTGCTTTTATACGTGTTGGGTAGGTCTAGGGCCGAAATAACCTTGTCCCAGACGAATTTGGACAAAATCACATCACCGGCGCCCTGGGTAGCGCCAGGCGCCCACCAGGGCGCTGCCTCAAATTGTCATTCTGCCTCCAGCGCCACAGGTGGCGCCAGGCGCTGCCTGTGGCGCCCAGATGCTCAATTCGTCCGGTTTTGTTCGTTTTGGCTCAAATCTTGCGCGTTTCGCCCAGATGCTCAATTCGCCCCCAATTGCTCCCGACTCATTCCTACACATAAAAACACTTCAAATTAATATAAATCATAACATTTAACATACCAATTTCACGAAACAAGAGTCAACTATGAGGCGATATACATAGAAATATACATGCTTTAAGCTAAACATCACTCGGTACATATGATTTGTATGTACCAGCTTAAGGGGGAGTGTTAGATAGTTATATGTAAATAATCCTAGTCCTATATGTAGTAGGACTAAAATATATCCTAGTCCCATATGTAGTAGGAGTAGAATATGTTTTATATATAGGGCTCATTGTATTATTGTTTATAAATAGATTTGTGCATTCTCACAGCCTCAAATTGAGTACTAATCATCTTATAAAATGACTGATAGCAGGAGAAAATTTCACTTTTGGTCTTTAACAAATACAACCAAGTCTTCTAGTTCTACAATCATTAAAAGTAACAAATCATTGACTACTAGACAAAGAAACTGTTTGAATAGGACCGTATACATTAGAATGAATAGTCAAAAAAGGAATTGTACTTTTAGTATCACTTAAGGGATACAAATTTCTAGTATGCTTGCAAATTCACAAGCATTACAAGACAAAGATTCAAACTCAGTTCTGGAAAACAAACTAGGATATAACTTCTTTAAAGCAAAAATTGATGGTTGCCCCAACCCTCTAAGTCACTGTATTATTTCTTGGTTGGCAACCTTATTTCCTAAAAAAGCCTGATCAACGTCTCGAGTTAATCAATCCAATATAAGTCATCATGCAATCTACCACATCTACCACTGTCAATCCTCTTCCCCGTTTAAAGTTCTTGAAAACCACAACGATCAGGAAAGAACTTGACAATACCTAAAGTTTTTTGGTGATGGCGCTAACAGATAATAGGTTAACGGGAAACTCAAGTACATGAAGAACGAATTATAATATAATATCAGGTGTACAGACAATAAATTTGTTCCAGAGACATGAGTTATGGAGCCATTGGCTATTCTGACATATCCCAGTAAGAAAAAATTTCCAGAAAAAGTTAATGGAAAAAGGTCTATGCGCCGGCACTTGGGATAGATACGTCGCCGGAGTTCACACTATTGGTGGCACTTACTGGTCTTTGACGAAGCTGTTTGCTGGGGTTTGGTCGTCGGTGCAATAGGAGGCTTATGGTGGTGTTGGTCTTCGAAAAAACACTGACGAGAAAGGGTCTGAGTTGCGGACAACCACTAGGAAGAAGTAAAATTCGCCCTCTTTGATACAAAAGGAACCCTAGCGCTGCAGAAGGAGATAACTCACCTAAAAAAAATAACATGACTCTGAGACCATGTCAAATTCTAGAAGAAGAAAACTTCTCTGTATTTCTTGTGTATTTTACATCTCACCTCAAACAGGTCTCTATACAAAAGTCCTACAGGTATTCTAGGAAAGAGAAAAGAGAGAATAATGATAGAACATTCAGTTAAGCTAATTATGGTACAATCTTCCTACACTCAAGCTATTAATTAAAGTATGATTCTTCTCCTACAATTAAGCTGGTCAACAGATGGATTTACTGGCTTATCTGAAAAAACTAGGGAATATTGTTTAGAAGGGTTTTGGGACAAATTGGGAGAGCGTGTCATGAATTGTGGCTCTGTTTTGTCCCTTTTGTTTTTGGGTTTATCATGGAGGATTGACAACGTGAGCATCCCGTAATAAGAAATGGACTTTGAGCCTAACTCAACCTCAAAAGCTAGCTCATGACGTTAGCATTACCCAAGACCATATAAGGAGACAATAATCTATCTCCTCCATTATTGTGGACACTTAAAATGAAAATTTCTATTATCTAGAGATAAATTTTTGCTTTGTTGGAGGTTTTGGTGACTTGACTTGTTGCATCTAGCACTCAAGGGAGTGACTTAGTAGTCAATGAAGTGGGTTAGAACTATGAGGTTTCAGGTTCAAATCCCAGCATAGGCAAACACACTATGTGATTTCTTCTCATCTGTCAAGCCTTGGTGGACAGAGTTACCTGGAAATTGTTGCTGGTGGGAGATAGCAGTTATTCGGTAGAATTAGTCGAGATGCGCGCAAGCTGGTCCAGACACCACAATTATCAAAAAAAGAAAGCAAAAAAGAAAGAAAAAGAATTGTTGCATCTAGCTTCGCCTGCAACATTTAAATTGGTCCTAGCTAATAACAGAGAAGAGAGCATCTAGCTATTTTGGGATGCACATATGAATATCGTATAATGGGCAGCTTTATGCTTTTTCATGAAAAACAAAGTTTAGTATAAATACTCTCTAATAACGAGTGAGGAAGTTAGGACCATTTCATCTACCGTTGCTCATAATTTACTCTAAACCAAAAAAGCTGCTACTCTTGCCATTATATCCGGATGGCTTTTTATGTATTGGTTAACAGTTTGACCTTTTCTATTTGGTTGTACTCTATTATACCGTGTGAGCATTCTAGCCATTCTTGCCTTTTAACAGCTAATTTAATGTTGAAGCACCTTTTTATGGAGCTCTTATCCTGTGAGATTGTCTCTTTGGTATTCCGTCGCTTAGCATAATTTTTTTTTTTGGTTTTTGAATAAAATAATAAATTTTATTAATATTATGGACAAGAAAAACATGCCCGTATACAAGAGGTATACCAAAAAGTAGAAAACTTTACAAAAAGAGATTGATTTCTACGAACGACTCCCAATCATCTATACACCCGTGAATCTTATGGGTGCAACAAAAAGAAATAAGGGATAAAAGAGTACTTCTCAACTGAACAAAATTCATCTCGACACCTCAAAAACTCTCCTATTTCTTTCCCTCCAAACGACCCTCAAAAGAGCCAGCGGTGCAAGCTTCCACGCCCTGCTTCTCCTTCTACCATAATTCCAATTGAACATCGCATCTTTTACCATGCCCGGCACCACCCAATTTAAACCAAACCAATTTAGTATCTCCCACCATAACCTCAATGACTAAGGAGGTGATAACACCTTCCCCGAACCCTTACACATGAAGCACCAACTGACATAAGCATTCTTCGTGTTCCTCAGGTTCTCAGCCGTCATTACTCTTCTTGCTGCTAACCAAGTGAAAAAGCATACCTTTCTTGGATCCTTCATTATCCAAATCGAACTATTCTGAAAAGCAACCTCCTTCCTATTCTGAAGCTTTCGATAATAAGATTTAACTTAGAACACAGCATTATTCCCCAAACCCCACCTCCATGCATCGTGACTATCCTGTTGTGGACTTTGTTTATGAAGTAACTCAATCAGGCTTTGGAACTCCCCCACCTTCCATCCTGAAAGTTTCTCTTAAATCTCAAGTCCCAAAACACTTAACTCCATCATGTATCCTTCTGGCACGTTGGACTGTCATCTCCTTCTGGCATGATATACTGTAAAATGTTAGGAAACGTACTGCTCAAAGTGTTGTCGCACACTACCTTTGTCCCCAAAACTAACCCTCCTTCCATTCCCAACGTGAAAAAATACATTTTCAGTAAACTTTTTCCATCCCTCTCCACAACTCGCAACCATAAAGCATATTGACTTTCTCTGTCCTCCAACACCCCGCATTTACCCGCTATCACCTCCCTCCAAAAAGCATTTTCCTCTGTCTCGAATCTCCATGACCACTTTCCTAGTAAGGCCTTATTGAAAACCCTTAGATCTTTAACCCAAGACCACTCCAACACTTGGACAGGTGACTGTCTCCCGCCTCACCAAGTGAAACTTCCTTGCTCCATCTGACAAATCAGATAGAACATTTCCTTGAAGTCTTCCAATTTTGCGGTGATACTAGTTGGTGCCTACAACAAGGACATAAAATATGTGGAAATGCTCGATAATGTGCTCGTAAGTACTTCCTTTCCACCTTTGGACACACATCTTTTCTGCTAACCAGCGAGCCTCTTCTCAGCCCTTTCTAGTACCGGGTTCCAACCTGTTTGATCCTTATGTGAAGCACCTAGTGGCAAGCCAAGGTAGAGAGTGGGAAGCGCCCCAATTTTGCAATTCAAAACCTGTGCTAAATCTGCTACGTCCTCCAAAACTTTTGAGGTTGATCTTTAGCCCTACACGACCTGAAACCATGTTAGCATCTGTCCCAAGTGTTCCAGTTGATCCCTCTCAGCATCACAAAATACCAAGGCATTATCGGCAAACAAGACGTGAAACCTTGATGCTCCTATTTCCCCCAACTGCACCAGTGAAACCCCTCAATAATCCGCCAACACAGCTCTATGCATCATTCTGCTCAACGCCTCTATAACAAGAATGAGAAGCATAGGAGATAAGGAGATAATTTGATTATCAAAACTACTACGACCCATTCGCTCAATCTTGAATAGTGTGGTCAATTAGGATCTCCCATATCAGTACAACTGAATGTTTCGGTGATTACTTGATAATATTAATCTACACCTAATTGTCCATTGGATTTGTCTATCATTGTTGGAAGATGAGGAATAATGGCATTCTCCGCTCTGATATTTGAAGTAGATGCTTCTATTTGCTTCGTTGAGTTTTTGTGTTTTCATATGAATTGGTTCTTGGGTAAAAACATATGCAGGCTGAGCTTTTCGATAAGTTCCTTCATGGATCAACCTTAGAGGAATGCTATTCAGTAGTTGCTTCAGTTGCGGATCGGTGGCTTGACCTGCTTGATGTAAGTGAAAATTTATCCGAGTAAACTGTTGTGATGTTCTTAATTTCAAGCCTGCCATGTATAACTACAACTTATTATGCAAATGCGATCATAGTGGCATTTGTTAAAATTTATCATAGTTGCAGTTATAAATCTATTGTTTCTCCAGAATCAAGGCAATGATATTGCGGACAGTGAGTTGCTTGATTATATATCTGAATCAAGCACAATGAGCAAGTCTCTAGCCGATTATGGTGAGCAAAGGTCATGTGCAGTAACCACAGCAAAAAGGCTTGCTGATTTTCTGGGGGATGCAATGGTCAAAGATAAAGGACTGCGTTGTCAGTATATTGTTGCATGTGAGCCAAAGGTACCTGTTTGGTCTTAGTTTGGTAGCCCTCTTGTATTCAAAGCTATCAACTTGTGTTTCCTCGTCAATTATGAAATCAAGTAATGAAGATATTGTCATGACATTTATTTGGTGTTGCCTTTTACGTTCACCGTAATACTGTGAAGGGAAATGGAAACACATCCAGGAAGTTGGTGCGGAATGGCGAGTAAAAACCAGAAAGGGCTGCTCGGCTATGTTCTTTATCAAAGATGGAATACTTTGCTCTTAGCTTCATTATTCTTATCTCATTAGGATGAAGTCCTGTTAAGATGTCTCTAATTTCCGAAATAGTTCTTTTGGACAAGTTGTGGTCAATTCATATTATAATCCTCGTCTTGGCCAGGAAATATGCTACGATATGCCCCTTCTGAAACGCTAAAAAATTCTTTCCCTCTAGGTGTTCCATGACAGTGATAACTAATTTTCTGTATTCATAAATTTGTCATGTTTCTTCATTTGACATCACCAAGCGATTTATTTCCATTTACTGAAACCTTTGTTATCTGAAGCTGTACTGGTTTATCATAATTTGAAAGCCTTACTAAGGGCCAAATAACTGGCTCATATAACATTTTTTGGATTGTTGACATAAGTTGTTGGTTCAAGAGCAAAACTCTACTACAAGAGTAAATTTCTCTCCGAACATGCTTGGTTTCTTGAGCTTATTTACATGCCATTTTTGCTACTTCACTTGCTTATGGATATTCCTCAGCTTTCTTGTTAGCTCCTCTATAGTGCATCATTCACAAACTGGATGTTCTGATACTATTCTTTCCCAGGTGGTGATGTTTCTACACTTGGAATAAGTTTGTCCAATGTGAATATTGGGGGAACAGGAAGAAAATTTTAAAACTAGGGTCACTAAAGGTTATATTGATATGATAGATTATCCTAAATTTGGAAGAAATTATAGAAGGCATGTTGTATTTTGAAGGCATTCCTATCATTTCTGTTTGAAAAGATAGTTCATGCATGCAGTTGACTCCCGGATTGAGGGTGAACTGGCTTTAAAGAGCTAGAGTACCTACCCTATAAAATTTTAGTTTTTGTACTGTGATGTCTCTTACTTGCCATAAATTTGGCTAATCTGTTTCTTCAGTTAATTTTACGGTTGTCTTATATGTGCAGGGAACCCCAGTAAGTGAACGTGCTATTCCTGTTGCAATATTTGAAACTAATGCTGGTAAAGTTTTATATCGACTTGCTAGAATTTATCTTTTACGTTACACAAAGAGCATTATTTGCTTATACATTTGGCTATTCAGAGATCATGAGGTTCTACGTCAAAAAGTGGTGCAAAATATCATCAGAAGTTGGAATACGTTCCATTATTGATTGGTCTTATTACAAGCAACGGCTTAGTTCAGCAATCCAGAAGATTGTCACAATTCCTGCTGCAATGCAGAAGGTATGTGTTATCTGTCTAATCTTATGTAAGATGTGGACATTTGCAACTTCCATTACATAATTCTGGATCTTTCAGGTTTCAAACCCTGTGCCAAGGGTGGTTCATCCTGATTGGCTGCATAAGAAGGTTCGTGAAAAAGAAGACAGATTTCGCCAACGAAAATTAAATGATATCTTCAGCTCAGTGAACAGAGATGATGCAGTGCCCAGTAAAAATTCTAAAAATCAGCAAAATATTGAAGACCTGGAAGACTTTAGACACAGTGGTAAATCATCTATATTTGGTCCGAGGCCTGTTGTACATCGTCATGGAGTCAACAAAGAACATCCAGTGAACATTAGTGATCAAGTGGACAATCAACAACAAAGTGATCATGCTAGCAGTCTATGCAAGATGTTACCTTCACAAGAAATTGCTGCTGTGGAAGATATTGACAGGAATGTAGATTATCATGGATGGCTACAGCAAAAAAAGAGAAAATGGAAAGAGATTCGTGAGGAGAGGAAACGCCGAAGGTATGCTTATCTCTATAAGAAGGAATAGTTTTCCAACATAGCATATTTATTGCCGATTACTGATATATAAAAATCAAGCATAGGAAGTAAGGCAATTTCTATATACTATAACTCGCACGATGTGTCAACTGTCAAACTATGCGCGGAAGAAAACTAATGTTGCAGCCCAATAATTATAGTTACTAGACTAGCCTAAAAAGGAGATTTCATTGGGCATTAGAATTTGACTTTCATGGGATAGAACTGCTACCTGAGAATGCTTACCAGTAACTGGTTCTAATTCATTCTGGTTTGATGGGACAAACTGCAGGGCTGTTGCTGAGCCATGCTGGCCCTCATTAGAAAAGTCCTTTTTGTTTATGCCTGCATGAGAATAAAATGTGGTTTACTTTGCTTTTCCTCATAAAGCTCATAATTTGATGTGTCTGTAGTCTGCCATAAACTGGGCCATTTTCAAAATTTCTTTTTTCTGCAGATGACGGAATTAACAAAAGAAATCAAATACGAATGCCACTGATTATCATCATTTGCAGAACAATGATTAGCATCTTTCTTATTTTACTTTAGGAGTTCCCGAAATGTCACTATGGAGTAGAAAAAAAAGTTGAGATGCTTCCAGGGCTTTGGTTTAATGGTATATGTAGTACAATGCAAAATATGTGGTAGGCACACGTCGTGGGGGTTTGAATCCTGACTGGTTCACTAAGTTTGGTATTTAAGTTGAGAAGGTTAGAGGGATGTGCCTTATTATCCACCGAGTTTTGGAGCTGTAAAAATGAATTCTTTTGTTATAGAAAAAGTTGGGATTGTTTTTGTAAGGTAAGGAAAGATAAGTAGAATGATGGTGTTTGACAAGTTGGCAACTATCAGAATGAAAACTTGAATTATCCTCATCTTCAATATGTAAGTGACATACCTTAGTAGAAGAAAGAAGGGTGGCCAAGCCTATAGTGCCAAAACATAAATTCATCTTTATCTTGAAAGAAATACTTCCAGAAGTTTGAGTAGGTCCATTCCAAAGATACATCAACATCCAAGTAGTGGAGTTGCTCAGTCTGTCTAGTGTTTTATTGTCTTCCCCAAAGTTGCATCCTAAATTTTGTAGCGAGAAGGGGAGAATTTGGTCATACTATATGAATGTCTCGAGATTTTGCTAACAAAGAACAATTTTCAAGAAGTTTAGGAACATATAAACCAAATGCAGCATTAAGGTGTCAGAAACAATAATTAAACCCTTCCTGCAATAGAAGCGAAGGATCGATTTGTTTGCAAATGTTAAAATGACAGAGTAAGAAGTGTACGTGAAAAAAAAAATGTGAAAGGCAAGTCACGTGATCGCCAGCACCTGAAGCTACTATTGAAAGTGCAGGATCAGGTAACATCTAGAGCAAGAGAGCAAGAAGAATCAGGACTTACTGGAATTGACCAAGAAATCTATACACATTCTCTAATTGTTCCAAAATGAATGACAATTTTAGACATAATGGAAGATTGAGATTTTGAATTAAAAAATAAATGTACCATCTTTAGAAGTTTCCTCTGCTGACGACTAACCTAATGCAGATGAAAAAATAGAATATAGATGCAATCGCCCAAGCAAAAATACATTGTCGGCTAAATAATGTTCGCCAGAATAATGCTCGGGATAGTACACAGAATAGTAAACCAGAATAGTGAACAGTAGCTGTCACGACCCAAAATCCCAACCCGGTCGTGATGGCGCCTCTCATGGGGACAAGGCAAGCCAAACCAATCCCATTTGCGTTCAATCAATTAAATGACGCAATTTGAAAACAAGAACATGTTAATAATAAAACGAGTCGAAGAATATGGATATATATAAAGTACCATCCCGACTACAGCCCTCAGATCGGGGTGTCACAAAGTCATGAGCCACTAGAGAAGACCTATTGATGATATACCTATTACAATGTCTTAAGAACAAATGTTCGAGGGAAGCAAAATCAACAAAAGAAAAGAGTTACGGAGCTGCGGACGCAAGCAGCTACCTCGTAATCTCTGAAGCTTCGGTCCAGTAGTAGTATTCAGTACCTTTGAGTGGGACCACTAACGCCTGAATCTGCACACAAGGTGCAGGGAGTAAAGTGAGTACTTCCAACTCAGTGAGTAATAAATATAAATGAGAACTGAAAGCAAGAAACCATAAAACTCAAGTAATTCACGACGGATCAGTAAATACGTAACATCACAATAGATAGCATGAAGTAAACGAAACAACCACAAACCAAATATGCAATGCAATGCGATGCGATGCTATGCCATGCAATGCAATGCAATGCTAGTCATGCTAGTCAATACTAGTCATGACCTGTGGCGGACGTGCCACACGATCCCCTGGGT
>MCJB01004658.1:108708-134525 GCA_002018475.1 Nicotiana obtusifolia
CCGTTCAAAAGCCCCCAAGTATGTTTAAGAGGTTGTAATCTCTCTTTCTTGCAAGATTTGTCACGAAATCTATCTTGCAAGTGTGTTTGGGGTTGATTTTCGGTGGTTCTTTGGTGTTTGGAATTGTTATCTCTCGTGGGTGTGTTCTTCTTATTTCTGAAAGGGTAAAATGAGCCCTAAGTCTCATTTAATTGGGTTAAAAGTCGGGAAAAAGTGCTGAAGAAAGCCAAATTCGCGACCCCTCAGTTTATTTTCGCGGTTCGCGAAGCTGTTTCGCGGACAGCGAATCCATCGCGAAGTCAGCAAAAAGGAAACCCAAGTTTCTGCCCGTGTTCGCGACCTCCAGGTCAAATTTCGCGGTTCGCGAAGCTGTTTCGCGGTCAGATTCGCGATTCGTGAATCTGACATTTCGGCAGATTTCTTCCTCGTTACGAAAATAAGCCTAACTTCTTCGTACGGAGTTCGATTTGGACGATTCTTTTTGCTACGGCTCCGAAATTTCGATACGAATCTAATGCTTCAAACAAAACTGAATTCTTCCTCGTTACGTTTGTTGCTTCATGAAGCGACAAACTAAGTCCCCTTTATGATCCAAAATTCACCCGAGACCCTCGGAACTTCATCCGAACATGCACACATGTTCTATAACCTCATTCAAACTTGTTCCAATCATTGGAACACTAAAACGAACATCGTTTTATAGAATTTGCATTGAAAGCAATTCGATGAACTCTAAGGATCCTCAATTCGATCCTTCGATCCGAACTCGACCAAACGAAGTCCGAATGGTCTGAAAATTTGCACGCAAGTCCAAAATTACATAAGGAACCTACAACAACTTTCGGAATTTCATTCCGACTTCCGGATCAAAATTCGACCTTTCAACCGGTATTCCGAACTTCCTCGATTCAATTCTCACGCTGTTCGAGGTCTATTAAATTTATTCCGGTCACTCGTCTAATTCATATATACTATCCCGAAGCTAGTCGAGTCGTCGGAATTCAAATCCGAGCCTTCTAACTCAAAAGTCAATTTCGGGTTGACTTTTGTGACTTAGACTTTCGCAAACGAGACCATGTGTCTCATTTCTTTCCAATTTTCTTCGAGTACATTTTTTCAACTTAATTTCAATTAATATAATTAAAGAAATAAATTGGGGCGTAAAACGAGTCATTACAGTAGCGAGATAATATAGTCACTAGAAAGGATGTGGTAACAGAAATCTAATAGTCATGGAAAAACAAAATTAAGTGGAAAAGAATTCTACAGGCACTAGAAAGAGCAGGGACAGAGTTTTGACAAGGTCCCTGGAACACAGAGAGAATTGGGGTTATTTCTTCATAGTGCTTTGGTACCATGAGAACATACCATAAGAATAGAGTACAACTACAAGAAAACAATTACTATGCCGTAGTCCCATAGAGCATGAGAAAGAAATTTTCTCAATTGATGACTGGGTTAAATATGAAGGAAGAATGACCTCCATTTATGGGTGGAGGAAGCCTCTTACCTGCATCATTCATAACATCACATTTCTCACAGGTCACACCTACTGCAGGACCTCGTTGTACAAACAATAAGGAATATCACATTGCTGTACAACTTTCATTATTGTTGTCTTGGACTCTGTTAAATATCTCCTTAAATACGCACAAATAAGTCAAATCAGGCACAACATATATTCAGATTCAAATATTTCAACATCTCTTTTTCGATTGAACTCTCTGTGGTGCATCATTGCTTGTTCTTATGATGATGTACTTGGTGTTTGTTAGGTTGGATACCTCAAGGACAGTAAACCATGTTAATGGCAGTACTGAATTGTCTCAGCACATGGTAAACCACAAACGCCAGGGTAGAACTGGGGTTAATTCCTACTTTGAGCGACATGAATTAGCTCTCACACGAAGTCACTGGCAGGTGATGTTGCTCATATGATTTTAATGAGCATTCTGCTGAATTCATTTCTTCCATTGGTGCTTATGTTATTTGCTTTTCCTTCAGATAGTTCAGCTTGAACCTACTTCACAGCATGGACAATTTTTTGCATGGGTAGTTGTGGAAGGAGTCATGCACAAAATTTTAGTAACTATCCCCAGAGTGTTTTACCTCAACTCCAAAGCTCCTATAACAGAGGAATTTCCTGGAAGACGTGTCAACAAAATTCTTCCTCATGGACGCCATAGCTACAATTTAATTGAAGTACATTGATCATAATCAGTTCTGGTCATCTTTTAATATGCTTGGCTGCAAAGGTTCTAGGTTCTCTCATTGACTTTTGCTGTTTTTTAATAGGTTATTATTGATGAGGATCAATTCAAGTCAGAGAGCAAAAAGCTAGCAGCTCACCTTGCTGATCCAGAAGTGGAGGTTAGCATGCCTTTTGCCGAAAGTTCTGTCTTATTCATAAACCTGAACATGCTTGCATGCATGTTCTTCAGTCGTAAATGTCAATCACAAATGTAAACAAAATTTTACTTTTGATATCAAGTTCTTTTATATGATACAACAGGTGTTTTTCTTTCCATTTTGTTTTAAAAATTGGATCCATTGTATATTAATCTACTGTTAATAATGGTTTTGATTGGGCAATTGCACATACATGTTATTCTCTGGAATAATGTTCTTGAATTTCCTGCTCTTGATGTTTCTTTTGCCTTTCTATATTCAAAAACTTGAAATCTGTAGCTTGAGATTTTGTTATGCATGACCTAGTTTTATTTCATATTTGTTTTATATTTGTCTTACGCTTTTATTAAGAGGATGTACTGAAAAGCGGAATATAATGATATGACATAAAAAGAGTGTGGGTGTAGATCCAATTCAAAATATGTATATTGATAAACTTGAAACATCATAATTACCCAAAAAAAAACTTGAAACATCATACTTTTTTTCTTGAATCTCCTTAAAACTTATTTAAGTGCAACACAGCCCGAATAGATGACATGTACAATGAACTAGTAACTTAACGTGCAATATCTGAATATGAAAGCTAAGACAAAATTCCTAAATTCAAGTGCAATTGCACTTTCATGTCGTAACAGAATTTTAATTACTGTGCCAAGTCTGGTGTTAATTGGTACAATTTGGTCTCAAATATTTATTTTTTCTTGGTACCAATTTATTTCTATAAAATAATATTTAAGTATGGAAAATCATAGATCTCAAGAAAATAAGTCATGAATTATCAATACTATATGTTATGGGAAGTCTTTACACTTGTTAACCCCCATATCCCCAAAAAAAGATGTGAAGTCTTCCATTATTCTATACTTAATTTATGAATTGTATATCATTAATTTGACATTTCTTTAAGCGAAAAACAAAAAATATAGTTGTGTGATTTTTCCTTACATCGGTCGGTGAAAGAGATAAAAAATTAAAAGAAAAAGATCGTCAAGACATATGTTTTCACCAAGACCAACCAATTTTCTAACCAAGATCAATAAAAGATTACAAAGTAAAGAATGGAGAACTTCAAAGTTTCATTTTCTTTTAACCAGCGCCTTCTCTGTACTTGAGATGTCTGTGATGTATTTGGTCCTAATAGAGCACCAGGTTTTGTAGAACCAATAAATAGATATACTTTTGGCTGTTGAAATAGGATGATATATTTTTTGATAACTGAGAAATTCCTGAGTGAAAGTGGCGCAAGGTTCGTAACTCGGCGGATAATGGGCCCGCCCTTCCACCCTTCTCCACTTAAATACCGGGCTTTTGTCCGTGACAGGTTTTGGACCTGTAATGTGAGCCTATCCTACATCAGGAGTTGCTCTCTTACCACTAGACCAAAGCTCTGGGGGCTAAATAGGATAATATTACCAGCTTAATTATTTTTCATTTCATGGAGAACATTTCCTTTTATCTTCTTCCTATTTGTCAATAAAACTTCCTTTTTCTAGATGAGGAGAAGATCCCATGTAAATTATCTTTACTAGTAACTTAATTTTAAGTTGTTACTAGATGAGAACCATGATAGCAGTAGCACAATACTTTATGCAGAGACAGTCTTTTCCTGGACAAAACATGCATGCAATATGAAGTGGTGGATCTTCCCCTTTGTTTATATCAGCCTTAATACCTGACTAGTAATTCTCAAGGTGTAGATATACTTCCACTTTCATTGGGTTTCTAAGAATTACTATTTATTTTTTCCTATGCACTCCAATTTTCAGTCAGCAAAATGTGTATGTGTGTGTGTGAATATAAACCCATATGTTAGATTTATATGTTTCATATTGTGACACGTTTTGCTGAAAAAGCATTTCTCTTTAACTCTTACTCTTCTGGTCGAACGTTGAATATCTGTCTATAAATGCTGCGACATGGCTTATGAGATTGTTTGATCAGGGAATATATGAAACAAAGGTTCCGTTGGAGTTCAGTGCTATTCTCCAGACGGGTTGTGTTTGTAAAGTTGATAAAGCAGCCAAAAAAAGGAATCCACAAGATGGTTGGAGTTTGAGTGAGCTGCATATGAAGACAACCACTGAGTGCCCGTATTTGGACCAGTCAATAACTTTCTTCTACTTATATCACAGGCAAGTTAGGCTCCCCTTTCATTCTAGTATATACCTGCTAAAAACTACAGCTAAAAGTTTCCATTTCAAGTTTGATATTTTATGTGCTTATGATCAATCATGATATATTATGTTTAATTCAACGTGCATGGTAAAGACTTGTTCTATAGAGGAAACATGTTGGTGGGTGACACTGTCTTATGAGGATAGATATAACAGTTCTGTTTCACCAAAATTAAATCTTTGAATGTATTTTCACTTGACCGTAACAAAAAAAAAAAAAGTTTCTCTCCACGTATTAGAAAGATCCTCTTTGCATATTATTCTGATAGTAAGCATCCGGGTTCCAAATCCCAAATTCTGAGGTATTTCTGTAAATCTCAAACTTAAACTAAAATTACCTGTGGTTGACTGTTGGTACTCTATAGACATGATTACTCGTAAACTACCAGGTAAAACCCATTCACTTGCCAAACTCTTTCCTGCTAAGAATTACAGCAAGCAAATAGTGCTCTTATATATAAATATTGCTCGGAAGTACCAAAATCATTGATGTCCAAATATGTCTGCATTAATCTACTTGGGTTCTGAGGTGCTGCCTTACTTTGCTCACTTCTGTCTAAAAAACTTGGGTATTACTTATGGCTTATCTATTTGGCTTGTTTCTTGGATTGATTATCCCATTTCTTAGTCAGACCACATTGGATATTAGGGGATAAGGATTTCAACTGCAAGCATGAAAATAGAGTTGATTTGCTTCGTTTTTGGTGCAGAGGTAGTGGGATTGTATTTTACCTGTCGTATTGTAATTTATTTTGTTTAATGTTGGCTCATTCAGTTTTCTCTGAATATTGCAAGTCCTAGTGGGATTTGTCATTTGGCGCAAAGTATGCTAATTGTTTTGGCCTAACTTTTGCCTTCTCTTCTATCTATCAAAGATACCTTTTGGATCCAAGGATACAATTACTTACATGTCTTTTTCCATTGATCATTGTCCTTTTGGCTAGCTGGCATTTACCTCATCACTAGAGTTCAAATATAGTAGGGTCGCCTATGCTTTTCTCCTGCGGGGAAAAAGAGGAATCCTTGTGCTGCTCAAATTAATGGCATCTAAGTGGTTGTTTCATTTTGAAGATTAAGATCTTTGAATATGAATATCTATCTAATTATTAAGATATTATCTCTAAATCTGAATATTTCTTAATTAAGATTGTTTGTTTTCTCAGCATTTGAATGTGTGTATTTATCTTATTTAAAAATTAGTAAATATAAAATTCAGTGCCACCAGCTAATTGCACTGCCTGGTGCTTACCATTAATAAACCGATTGTTTCTTTTTATGGAGAGGATTTTTGTTATCAGTGAGCCACCAGCTAATAATGCCCTGCCAGATGCTCCCCATTCACTTCTAACCTCAAAAAAGCTTCTAAAGTGTTACCATACTGCAACTGAGGGGACTATCAATAAAAACATTACTCCATTGTCTCACATGCTTTAGGGTTTAGTGGCATTTTCCAAAAAGACGACCAATACTTTTTCTGTCTAAACAAACGTGAAACTAGTTCAACCAAAACTAAATCCATACACTCTCATTTGCTTTTGGAAGAGAAACCAAACCCAATTCTTCCAGAACGTCCTCCCAAAACAAACCCAAAACTAATTCAACCAAAACTAAATCCAAACACTCACATCTATACATTTGTGGTTCAAAATAGGACCCTTGTTCTCAAAAGACTAAACCAAAATCCATGCTTTCTCTAATTCAGATGCAACATAGTCAGAGCCTTAACATTTTACTTTAAATAACCAACTCTCGAATTTTCACGTAGGTGTAAGCAAACATGCAGTTCATTGCTGGTATTGATAAAGGGGTTTGCTAGAATGATATTAATTGTTCTCACTTCAATTGCAGGCATGTTGCTTTTTCTGAAATCCAATATCCATTTTCGCCACCAATTTTGTATCATCTAGATTTGGTCACACCAATGTTTAAGCCTGCATAAGTATAGATCGTGCTAGTTATTAAGAATTAACATTTGATATCTGAATTACATTTCAGCTTGTCCGATGGACGAGCCATTTATGTGGGATATTTTCCTTCGTCCAAGATGATACATGTTGTGGTTGTTAATCCATTTCAAAACAAGGAATTATCACCACACATTCTTGAAAGACATTATTATGAAGCTTGCCAAACATTGTCCGGTCAGCCTATCACACAAAAGGAAGGTATTAGTTTTAAGGTAAGGTCATTGTTCTTTCAAAATAACATTCAATTAATAATGTCTTTGCTTTGATCTCATTTTTATCCTTTTTGTATTTTGACTCCTATTTAGGTGGATTATGTCAGGCACATCAAGGAAGCGGAGAGGAGTCTACAGAGAATAATAAATGAGCATAGGTTAATTTCCATTATCTTAATCCTTATCGTTTTATTTTTTCAGTCTGTGGGCTGATAGTGTATAGTTTCTTCAGCCTAAACAATGATCCACAGGATCTTCTAGAATCCTTAATGGCCTGCTTGTGCATATGTTGAACCATCTCTCATACTGTATAATATTGTTTTTGCTAAGAAAATGGATGTTGGCCGTAACTCAACCCCAAAAGGTAGTTCATGAGGTGATGATTACCTAAGACCATACAAGAAGACAACAACCCATCCCCTCAACCAATGCCATATACTCTAACAACTCCCATGCTCATGCATTAGCTGTGATATACTCTATTAACAGAACAGCCACCTATTGGCTTACCCTTATATCAGGCCTTGGGTCCCCCCTGAATAAGTAAGGCCCCGTGATTCCCCAAACATTTTACCTACTATTGGATTTGAACCAATGACACTGGACATCTGAAGCATGAATAACATATTATCTGGGCCCAACATTGAGTCAACCAAGAACAGAGGTGGGTCTTGCTCCGATACCATGTTAAGAAAATAGACGCTGGCTTAACTCAAGCCAAAAGTTAGCTCATGAGGTAAGAATTGTCCAATACCATATAAGGAGACTACAATCCATCCCGTCAACCAATGTTGGACTCCCTAACAGGTGTAAGCTACTTTACTGGGAGGAGAATTATTTCCCCTTGTTTACTGAACATATTGAATTTGATTAGCTTGTTTTTGGTTAATAGAAGCATTTATCACCCAATTCCTCATTGGTAAACATGTTTATGAACTTAGCAGGAACAATAAGAACACACTACCATGAGAGAGAGAGGGAGGGAGGGAGGGAGAGAGAGAGAGAGATTTGCCTGTAACATGCTGTACTTCTTTGGATATTGATGGCATTTCAAGACTAATGACATATTTTTGGAATTATAAAAATTTATGTTTCTCTCTGTGTTTTCCTATCTTAAAAGCTAAGTTGCTCTGACACGGCAGTTTAGGTGCCGCATCTGTGTCGAGTGTCGACACGACACTAGTATGAGTGTGGGTATGGGATCCGTACCAGATCTGGTCAAACAATTTTGGGTACTTTGACCACGACGGACAAAAAAATTCGGGACGAGATACAATTTGATTCCTGAAATAATAACCAAAACTAGGGTAAATTTGAAGAAAATAGCATATCTTGTCTAGGAAATCAATTCATTACTTATCTCTAACTTGAGAATAAAAAGAAATTCACAATTTTCAAGTTATACGTAAGTATTCCACAAAATTTCTCATAATTTAGAGATATTTTTACTAGGATCCGTATCCTCGAATCTTATAATTTACATCTCGAAGGATCTGACCTCTAGATCCGCACCCGTGTGGGACACCCGCACCCTTGTCCTGGCAACTTAGCTTAAAAGTATTGAACTCGAACCTTCAGGAGAGGTTCAGCTTTTCCAGAGCATTTCGTTTATATTTAGTTTCATACCATTTTGTAAGCTTCTCATGTTAATCGGTTGGTTGACATACAGGCATCATGGGCCTGCAGTTGCCATGATTGAGTGCCCAAATGCCCATTCGCTGAAGTCTGGTATACGAGCTTTGGATGATTTTCCTTGCATCAGTATCCCTTGTAATGCTCGGGATTGCCAATATCAGGTTCAACTACTGCTGATGGTACCTGATTAAGAAGGAGAAATTGCTTTGTTTATCTTAACTATATTCAATGAAACAATGAAAAATTCTCCTTTTCAGGCACTAGGCTGGCAAAATGTTGCAGCAAAGATTGGAATGCAGCGATGTGTTACATCCTCCCAGTGGTTAAATGAAAGGATTACTCTCTCAAGATATGCCCATGTAATTTCTTTCTTACTGTCTCCATTGCCAGTATAGCCTAACCAAAAAAGTTCTGAACGTTAACGTTTCCAATTGCCTCATTCTGCAGGTTCCCATAGGGAATTTTGATGTTGATTGGCTCATGCATACAGCAGATATCTTCTTTTCTAGAGCACTGCATGATCAGCAACAGGTTGTCTCATTTATATTGCATGCTATTTCTTTACTTGATGACGAGTTTAATCTTTCTGATTATATATAGTGCTAAGATATCCACCTTCATGACTAGGTTTTTAAAATTTCAGTTGCCTATGTTTCTCTCGTCTTGTGCTTTTGCTAGCACGAATTTTGATTGAAACTCTCGGCAACTTAAGTTTTCTATATGCATCATTACTATCTTTTTTAGGTATCCTTTACAGGATTATATAAATTTTGTTGATTCTCACAGGTCTTGTGGATATCTGATAATGGCATCCCTGACTTGGGAGGCGTAAATGATGAAGCATCGTCATTTATGGATGAGGTCAGCTTTACATATCAACTTCTTTTATAATAATATCTGCTTTGTTTATTTTTCTCACTGGTTATAGAAGAGAATTTCTAGCGTTCTGCCATTTTCCTTGAGCACATTTTAAGCTATCTTGTGCTTTCTGAAAGCAGGTCAATCAACCGGTTCTTACTTACCCGGGTGCATATAGAAAAGTTACTGTTGAGCTGAAGGTCTACATTTCCACCAATTTTCATCCAGTTACTTCTTTCCATTATATGTCTTGGCAAAAATACCCAATACACAAAGGTAATCCTATTATGACTTTTAGAAAATTCTTCTTATGTCTGCTATTGTCTTCAGATTCATCATCTGGCTGTTGATGCTCTTCTGAAAAGCAACCAAGTAAACGAAATGGAAGGAGGCACTTTGTTTGGATTGGACCAGGACTTGAACTCTACCACGAATTTTACTAATGATAATTACTGCTTTGACGCAACGACCTCCTGTGCACCTGCATTTCGTGTACTCAAACAGTTGATCCAGAGGTGCCTTACGGATGCAGTAACATCAGGAAACATATTTGCTGATGCAATGCTGCAACATTTGTATCGATGGCTCTGCAGGTTATAACAACCTTGCTTCTTTCACCTCTGTTTTCAGTCGTATTTGATTGCTAATGCTGCATCTTTTTCTAACTGTTACAGCCCCCTTTCTAGACTGCATGACCCAGCTCTCCACAGTATGCTTCACAAGGTAATTTTTGTAATTAATAAACTCCTGGGTTGTCTAAAAAAGAAACATAAAGAGTTCTATTTGGAAGTCAAGATGCACGACATTCCTTCTTGTTACTAGTACTGGGACGATCTTTTCTCCAACTCTTAAACAAATGCCTTATAGAAAATGTAAGACACTCAAGAGATCTATTTCCCTAGAATGTGTTCCTGCATGATAATTCATTCACATGTAGTTTCTCCATTTCTTTGCACTCATCAAAACTGATGTTTTAATATTTTCTTAATTGGCAGGTTATGCAAAAGATGTTTGCATTGCTTGTGGCTGAACTCCGAAAATTGGGTGCTGCTATTGTGTTTGCCAGCTTCTCAAAAATTATAATTGACACTGGAAAGTCAGATGTATCTGCAGCCAAAGCCTACTGTGATAGTGTTATTAAAACAGTACAAAATAGGTCAGTCTATCTCTTGAATCTGAAGATTTTTCCTCCAACACATTTAGTTACCTTTGGCTTTCTCCCCTTATTCTTGTGTATCTGCAGAGAATTGTTTGAGTGGATTGAACTTGAGCCCTTGCAGTTTTGGCACTCATTGCTTTTCATGGATCAGGTTAGCTATTGCAGTTTACTTTTATTTTTCTTGTTATTAATATTTTGGCTCTGTTATCTTTTCCTTCATTTCTCCAAGGAACAGATTTATGCATATGAAATCACAATAATATCCTTTTGATGTGTATAATTCAATGCTGATTCATGCTTTACAAATTTCGGATTACTATTAGAACTGCTCATGTTCTGAATCTCTTGCTGTAACTTAATGGCTGTCAAATTTCCTTTCAGATCAAGAATTTCCCTGAATCCCTGTTTTTGAGTTTATGGTGATGAATTTGACGCCTGAAATCTCTTGACAGTAGTTTTATGCTAACTATTAATGCCCTAGCCAGGCTTCTTTATGATGGGAAATGACTTGGTATTTTTTTTCCAACCCAAATGAATGTTATATATGATTGCCCAAGTGTAATCTGAATGAAATTCAATGCACCAGATTAGTAGGTAGAATCCATTTGTAAATAGGATTCGAAAGAGTTGGGTTTCTTGCCTCATGGAGTATTCATTATTCTGGGTAAAGAGGTTGAAAGCTCATGCTCATTTGATGGTCCTGACAACAGATATTTTCTTTCTTTACTCATTTGTTTAATTTCTATGTCTTACCATTTCCCTTTTATGATAGTACAATTATGGGGGAATACAAGCTAGACTTAGTGATGGGCCATTAGAAGTTAACTCAGAACCAGGTGAAGAAAGCGTGTGTGGTGAATCACAAGTCGACATTGTATCAAGCTGGAACATTGCAGAAAATTTACCGAAGGCAACTCAGGTATTTCCCGCAGCTAGTGATTATACTGGAATTTTGCTTTCGTTACATGAAGGTGCAACAAGGTACAAGTGGACCTACCGTTGTTAAAAATGTCAATTAACTTGGATGCACCATAATGCAACAATATACAGTTGATCCTCGGGTGTCCTTGATGAGGTGTTCTGCCTTGTGAATCTCTGCTGGACTTTTATGCAGGATCACTTCATTTTGATTGTTTCGGAATTTATGTATATTCCATGGAAATTCGCACAAGAACAAGCTACACATTTAGCATCTAGTAGCATTGGTGATTTATGTACACCAT
The DNA here is from genome assembly GCA_002018475.1 of Nicotiana obtusifolia. Lineage (NCBI taxonomy): Eukaryota > Viridiplantae > Streptophyta > Magnoliopsida > Solanales > Solanaceae > Nicotiana > Nicotiana obtusifolia. The sequence continues at coordinate 120,349 of MCJB01004658.1, forward strand.
CAATCACTGCTGCACTTGCTGAAACATTTGATTTGCAAATGGCGGAAGATCTAAAGAAGAAGGTATCTGCCATGACTCATTTGTAGGCATCCTTTATTATTATTTTGTGCTTGGTTCTTTAAAGCGTGAGAACTAAACTTTAGAAAATTCTGCCTGCAGATCCAAACTTACTTCACTGACAAACTTCTGAAAATTGTTTGTGACCCTAATCTTCAAATGAAAGCGATGAACAACTCCCAGAAGACTCAGGAGACATCAGATGCAAACTCACAATCTTATAGCCATGTCCAGAAGGGGGATCCAGCTTTAGAGTTCATTAAGCATGTCTGTGCAGTTTTGGCCCTTGACCAGAATGTGCAGCATGAAGTTCTGGTATTAAATGTTTTCGAGCTTTCCTTTTCTTTCTAATGAAAGAAATATGCACTAGTGATACCTATGCATGATTTGCTAAAGGGACTGACCTGTCTCTTGTCTATCCAGCCTCCTTGGGCTTTTAATTAATGTGTTCTTGCTCTTAATGCTTGTTATTTAGGCTTGTAAGAACCTATGCATTAATATCGTGACAAACCTGCCAAAATTAGCTGAGTTATTCTCTTTTAGCAACGACGCAAAACTTCCAAGGCTCCTATGTTTTGGTCTATGTGTTTGCTGCCTTCTTCTTGTCTTTTTCCCCTTCTGTTGCCCCCAAAATGAAATTTTTTGTAAATGCGAAGGACCTCTTCTCATTTACCTATGCTTTCATTGGTTATAACTAGTAGAAATGATTGTCTTGCATCATGCAGTCTCTACTTCTGTCTGATGGCTTTTTCTAGTTTCCCTTTCACTGAATACATCATCTTTCCTTCCTAAACCAGTGTGTTTTGCTAATTTTTCATCTCCTATTTTGTTGGCTCCTTAGAACTTAGAGATTCTGATTGAAAAACTATGATCACTTTGGCGCATCATATCATGCTAGATTATTTAGTGATATCCACTGAAATGTGGAGCGCTAAAATAGATTGTAATGATATGTTAATTATGGGGCTAAACCGCTGAACATATGTTGGATATTCACTAGTATGATTCTTCAGCAAGAATAACATTTCATTGCAGCATGCCTTTGATAAGTTTTTTTTATTTTCCTTTGTGCAGATCATGAGGAGAAATCTATTAAAACTTGTTCGTGTGAGGGAATTCGCTCCAGAAGCAGACTTTCATGGTCTCTCTGTGTCGTATACCCTTCCAAATGTCATTTGCAGGTAAATGTAGGGGAAATAGGTGTTACTTTCGTCTGAAAAGAGAAAGGATGGCAGTATCCGCCACTACTGGACTTTGCCTACTTTAGAATCTTCAGGATATTAGTTGGTTTCTTATTTCCATTATCTGTTACTTTCAGTTACTGCAACGACTGCAGAGACCTTGACCTGTGTCGAGACAGAGCTTTGATTTCTCAGGAGTGGTGTTGTGCTGTTCCCCAATGTGGGCAACCTTATGATCGTGAAGCAATGGAAAATGCTCTTATTCAAATTGTGCGGCAGAGAGAGAGGTTATACCATCTTCAAGATCTGGTATGCCTAAAATGCCACCAGATTAAAGCTGCACATTTAGCAGACCACTGTACTTGTGCCGGGTCATTTAGCTGCAAGGAAGGTGTCTCAGAGTTCCGCAATAAAATGCAAGTCTTCTTCAACATAGCTGTAAATCAAAAGTTTCAATTACTCCAAGAGTGCACTTCTTGGATTTTGGAAGCCAGATAACCACATCCTACAGGTATCAGATAGTTTCACCTCATTATCAGCGATAAATTGTTTGAGATCTCAACATTTGCTGGCTGTTCTGCGTGGTGCGAGGGTGCCTCATGGGGTCCAAAACAAGATGTAATTTTTTTTGATAGACATTATGTTGCAGAGAATTCTAGGAGTCCATGACATGGGAGTTGATCGGTTTTAGAAATTCAGCTGTCTACATGGGCTTCGGTAATTACTTTTTGGCTGGATAGTCAAGCTGGTATAATGCCCCCAAGGACTGCTAGCACTGGAGAAGTGCCAGTTACCTCTACAGCTGCTCCCTTTTTCAGAGAGGAAAGATGGATAAGTAAACGTTGCATCCAATATCCCATACCAGATTCCAGGTTTTACTGGTTTGGTAGAAAATTGATGACTATATACAGAGCATACATATAATTGCTTATTTGGAGGCACCAATTCGCCATCTTTTACAAGAGTTCCGTATCAGGCGCTAGAAATGATGTATTCTGCTCAATATTACAAGAGTTAAGCTGTATATATTCGTATTGCAAGAGTAGTGAAATGTAAATAGTCATCCTTTTTCGAAGCTTGTTGTGAAGCGTACATCACTCATGGGGATTATTTATGTAGTTATGAGAATAATGATTTGAATCTCAAACTTTGCACTTGACAAGGAACCAGCGGTATCTTAGTTTAGCTAGATATGCTTTTGATTAAAGTTGATAACAGAATGGACTACTTAGTAGTGGAAGAAATACTGTAGAAGCATAAACTTGTAATTTAGCACTTGCATGTTTCGTGATCTCCTTTTTCCCTCTGCCCAAGGGGATGCATGTACTTTTTGGCTTTATTGAACAACTGAACTTGTTATTTAGTGATAAAAAGGTTTACTGAATCAGGCTATCTTTCATAGTCTATATATTTCGAGGAGGGTAAAGTGTACGCAGACCTTATTCCTACTTTGTGAGAGGTAGAGAGGCTATTTTCAATTAGACTCTCAGCTCAAGAAAAGACTTTCATCAGGGACAAGTATGGGTCTGGGTCGGTCGGTATGATGAACGGGAAATCAAAAAATTTAAATCAAAAAATCTTGTTTTCAAAATCGGTTTAAAAAAAATATGAGTAAAAAGTTATGGTGAAAATACTATAGAAAGGAAAGAAAAGTAATGCCAGCAAAAGTAGTAAAGATAACCCAAATAAAAGACAACGGTAATAAATTTGAAGAATAAGACAATAATAGGATAATAAAAAGCCTTCAAACCTAAAACCGTAAAACATTTGCTTTTGTTGGCGAATGTCCTTGCCAGTTGCCAGTAACAATCTATACATCAAATAAGGGGAAAAACAAGGAGATGAGTACAAACTATCCTCTCCATAGTATGAATCAAAGTCATGGAAACAGAGTCCTCTACGAACACACATCTAACACTAAAACATGAGCCACTTCATTGCTGCACTATCTGACTTGAGTATACATTTTTTTTTTTTGAAATGGTAAAGGACTTGAGTATACATATTTAAGCGTGGGGTTCTTTACCAGTAAAAAAAAGGTCAAATTCCCCTTCTCAAAAAAAGGATGGAAACAAGGTGCAAGAAAGGAATAAAATGCGATAAAACATAATAAATTATTGGAAGTGATGGTACCATGTAAGCATTGTTTTCACCAGAAGAACCATCTTTTCTTGGTAGGTTCACTTTCAGCAGGCTCATCCTTCTTCCTGTTCTCCATTCCCCCCTTCAGGGCCTCCAGCCTTTTCCTGCACATGGATTAAACCTTAGAAAAAGGTGCTACGAAGAAAGTACGATATGTGTAGTAATTAATGGAACGACTGTTTGCATATGGAATTCCTTTTTTTCTTCTTTGTCATCAATGCTCTTCCAGAGGTTCTCCCAAGATTTCACTTTTCAGTTGAATAATTGTACAATAAAAAAGAAGATAGTAAGTCTTAAACGCAAGAACAACTTTATGATTACCAATGGGGAAAATTTCCCATGAACAAATGCCATTGCTTTACGTGGCAAGGACAGCATCAGCCACTAGGGACTGGCTGGCAAATACTCAAGCTTAGCTCTGCTTTGTCAAGACCTAGTAGTAGGTTTGATAAGGTAGTCAACCGAGGTTCAAGCTAAAGACAGATACATCTCGTGAGACTCACAAACCAAGTCCAGCTTGTACATATATTAGCAGTTTAAATTGTTAATATTTTGTAGCTGCATCCTTAATTGGCAGAAGATATACTCTCAAATAATCCATAGATATAGCAAAACTGATTGTAGCACATGCAAAAGTAAATAAATTAGATGATGGAATAAATCTAGACATACTTATTATCAAATTTAAGGTTTCACCAAATTACAGTGTTATACCAAAAATAATGGCATGCTTAGTTTTACCTTGTGAAACAAGTGGATTTTACATTAGATGATCCATAATCTGAAACACAAATTTCCCAAGTTCCTTGCCTAATAAAGATTATGCTAGAACCAACAGCACCACTTGCCAATTGCCAAGAAAGGGGCTATGCAAATAGCTAACAGAAAAATCAGTTACGATATCATACTTGGTATCAGTTAGGCGACCATGTAGACTCCATCGCTGCCGAAAACCATCCATACCTTCAGCACCACTAGCCAAAATCAAGCGCCTAGAAGAAAAGAAGACATGTCGCAGACTATTTATTGTATATTACTTCACATCAAATGCTATAGACAAAAGAGTAAACTCCGCATTCCCACTTATGTTTTTTTTTTTTTGGCACAGCATCCTGATAACGGTTTCAACTAGAGAACAAGACAATCACAAGAAAGAACATTGGCACCATTACCAGAACAGATATAGCCCTTCTTATAACCCTTTGAACATTCCACAATTAAAAAAAGATGTGCCTTCAGGGTCATTGAAGTATTAGTGACTTCAAAATTTGGAACTAAAGCAAAGGACTATCCCTAATTTATAAGTAGAATATGCCTACAAGATAATGATGACTGTCCCACCGGAACTCCGGAAGAGGGTAACAGATTGGAGATGAGTAATTTTATAAAAGGCAAATTGGCAACCACAGGAATTGGCCTAAGTTCAAGGCAACCTCTAAACGCCTCGAGGTAACCATGGGAACTAAAGTCTCACAGGGCTAACACCTCTACATATGAAATATGTTCATGCACCTTTAAGCCTTTGGGTTGTTTGCCCTGTATGTCCAAAAATGCATGCACGCTTTACCTCTTAAATTATCTGCCTTGTACACCAATATTCTATAATTACGGATTTGATGACTAAGAATATAATTACGTACATATATTTTTATGCTTCACTAGTTTAAAAGGATTTTGTTACTTTTTTATTTTGAATTTTTGCATTTTAGTAATGTTCTATATTTTTTAAATTCCAATATTTTATATGTTATTTTTATTTTTAAAAAAGATTTTAAAAAAAATTGTGGGGCTTGCATCCATCCCATGATAGGTAGCATGCCCCGCCCTTTGCTTCCATCTTTTAAAATACTTCATATGAGCTTAAATTATGAATTCAAAATGTACAATATAAGCTATCACCTTGAGATTGAGGATGATACATTTGCAATTAAAAGAGAACATATCAAAAGCAAAGACAGCCATGACTGATAATAAGAAGGGAAGTGAATAATATGGAAAGCACTTCTTGCTCTCACTAAAACTGTGTCAGTACTACATTTTATCGTAACAACATGCACTTGATGATAACGAAGCTAAACCTACTTCACTAATATACATAACCAGCAACTTGTTTATGAACAGAACTAGCTTCATTGGTTCATTAGTCAGTGAATATGAAGACAAACCAATATTGAGATATAGTCCATCTTTATCAGTTCAAACATAATGAATGAGTGAATGAGTAAAGCATGTTTTTATTGTTCTACAGACAAACACAATTTTTAAATCAAAGGTCAGGCCAGACTCCTCGAAAGCAATACTACTATTGGTGTATTTTCACCTAAAATAATAGATTGAGACTACTTAAACTAAGCATTTTACATACCAAGGCTCATACACAAATAAACTGCACAGGTAATGGTAATATCATGCAAAGGAGCTTCAATTGATTCTAAGAGATAGCCGGGAAGCAGATTTCAAATCGGTAATGGGGCTAATGTTAAGTTTTGGAAAGGTAAGTGGCTAGGGGATTCAACTCTACAAAATGACTTTCCAAACCTCTATCAAATAGCAAGCAGACCTGATTCAACTGTCTCTCAGAATAGAGCAAACAATTCTTGGTTTCCAATCCTTAGAAGAAATGTGCAAGACTGGGAATTGCGTGAATTACTTAGCCTTCTGGAACAATTGGAGAAATGCATGGTCAATGAACAGCTTCCAGATAAACTCATATGGGGAGCAAGTACTAAAGGAATATACACAGTGAAAGCAGGATACCTACACAATATTAGCCAAAATGAAATGGTGGACACTTGGCCTTGGAAGCTCATCCGGAAAACAAAATTACCCCCCAAAGTTATATGTCATAGCTGGACTGCATTGAAGGAAGCGTGTCTCACTCAAGATAATCTTTGCAAAAGGAGCATTCCCATAGTTAATAGATGCTATATGTGCTGGCAGGATTTTGAAACAAACAGACATCTGTTTTTGCATTGTCCAGTTGCTACAGACATCTGGAATATGTTCCTTTCAGTTTTAGGACTCAACTGGGTGATGCCAGAGAGTATTAAAGATGCTTATAGTAGCTGGAGTCTATGGAAAGTTGGTAAATCCATCGGCAGGATCTGGAAAATGATTCCTGGATGTATTTTTTGGGCTATTTGGACAGAAAGGAATAGAAGATGTTTTGAGGGTTTAGCAACTCCAAATTACTCCTTGAAGGCTAATTGTATAGTTTTGTTATATAGCTGGAGTAACCTCTCCCCTATTAGCTCCCCCGAATTGTTTTTGGATTTTGTTAGCTCCCTAACACTAGCATAGGACCATCTGTACAGAGCTAACATATCATCTTTTGTATTAGCACCTGGACAGTGCTCTTTTGCATCTTCTTGATGCTTTTTATAATATCTTTTACTTCATCAAAAAAAAATGAGATAGCGAGGAAGTTTCTATTGACTAAACAATTTTTTGATATTTTTTCCATTGACTAAACATTTAATGAGTCATAGCTAAGGAAAAGACAGATTCATCAATATCATTACTAATCTTTACTCTAACATACCTCTCCAGTAATGTGACTTCTGATTCTAGTTGAGTGGCTCGTTCTTTTGCTTGATCTAGAGGCATTGACAATCCTAATTTCTGTTCACTATCTTGAAGGCGTTGCCTAAGCTCCTTATCCTACACATGAGGACTTCACATTAAACTGCTGATATAAAATTAGTTGTTCAAGCAACCACAAACCTCGTTCAAAGTACATGAAAATAAAAAATATACGAGCAAAAATGTTAAAAAAATTTAATCCAGTTGTTATCATTCTCACTCTTCTCTCTGCACATTGCCGATACAAAGCAATCTCATCCTGACAGAATGGCTCAATATCATTGATTTGTAAGCCTAAAAAACAAAGCCTTGATTGATGAGCATTATAAACCAAATGAACCAAAAAGGGATATTTGAGGAAAGGTAGACATACACAGGAACAGATTCCTCAAGATTCCGTCGCAGAGATCAACACCTTCGAGTACATGAGACGCTATCTCAGGTGGAATGAGAGGCGACGGCGGGCCCATCATCAGATCATCACCCACCAGGATAGTTTCCTCCATAGTCTGCTGTGAATCAACTAAATAACAAAAACACACAACAAATAGAAACATAAGTCGAACTACTATTCCTTAGCACTGCATCTTCCACAATGTAGTTCAGCAAATGCAAAGTGCAAGTAATGATGAGTCTCGGAAGCTCAGGCTGCAGTTCTATAAAAAGGGTCCATTTTCTCTTTGTTCCTTCCCCTACCCCCCTTAAAACAGTGTTTTCAAAGGCAAAAAACGGAAGAGCACAAAGTGTCAGCTGGAGCTTTACACACTACTAAAGCTCACGCTCAGTGAAGTATGGTGAAAATGAGGAAAAAGAATATATAAAATCTAAAAAATAACTATACGGACCAAGAAATAGAAATATCTGCAATCAAGTAAAATGCGAAGTACAAATAGTGCCAGTTAAATTCAAAAATACATTTTAAGTTCTTGAATCAAATGCAAAGACATGACTTGTATTTCTAATTCAGATTAGTGACTAGATTCCTTACTTTCAATCTCAAATTTCTTACATGACTCTTTACTTAATATTCCATCAACAATTCATCTTCATTTAAGTGTCCACAATACTATTCCATCAATATTTTCTTTGACACAAGAAAATCATGACAACATTTCTAAGTTATTGAACAACTGACATTCTTTAGGCTTAAGAAAATCAAAATGAAGCTTGGGGAGAGGGGAAAATTAAAAAAGAGAATAAAATGTTGAAGAGAAAATTAGGTAATGCAAAGAGTTTTGAGTTACCATCCATGGTGTCCTCCTTTTGCTATTGCCCACCAGGTGTTCGATTCTATGCACAAAAGAAGTGATTTTTCACAGACACTATAATGAATTTCTTCAAGATGTTAAGTCGACACAGACGCACCGGGTAGTTGGTAAGGCGGCGAATGTATTTCTTGTGTTTGGTCGTTGAAACACTGCTGCGCTTCGCTACAAAGCAAACCAAAAGGAAAATTGAGAAGAGAAGAGAAAGATGTTTGTTTTAAGTTGTGCAAAGTGTTAATCTCCAATTTTGGCACCATTTTTTATCGTAGGTCCCCGATGGAACCTATTTATCTTTAGGTAAGTTAAAAATAGTCCATTAAATATTCTCGAGCAATTTCGGTCCTTAAAATTTGTCAAAATTAATAATTTTAGGTTTCTTTTTTTCTTTAAATTTGACAAAAGCAACAAACTATAGTTCATAAATTTAGAGAAACTGTGAGAAAAAGAAATATTTAACAAAAAGTCATATTTGGAGGTGCAATTGTTTCAATTCACGCTATTTTTGTTCTATTTCCGATGTCTACCGTAGTTTTTGAGATGCAATATTTATTTTGTTTTCTATTTATGATGTTTAATGCAGTTTTTCGTATTATTTTTTTGACGGAACTTTCTTGATATTTCTAGTTAAATATTCATCGTTTACGTCAATCGAATAGCCAAAATGTTAAATATTTGAAAACATAAAAGACCAAAACTGTTTGAGGAATATATTTAAGAGATTATTTAAACCTATCCCCAAACATAAGGAATAATTCTTGTATTTCTTTGAAAAGTATCTATCTCGGTACATAAATTTCCGTGAGAATAACTAAAATAAATATGCCTTTCTCCCATTTTTAAGACTACTTTTCCAATTATAGATTATATGAAAAACATTCTTGCATTCACTTGTACACCAAATAAATAAATGTAAGATATGTGTCTTTGGATGAGAACTTTTATTACTTTAACCATGATAAGAATTTTTGCTATAACACTTAACATATACTATGCCATCTAATTTTAACTATGCATTAGAAGAAGAAAAAAAGAACTTGAAAAATGAAAATTGTCGATATGAGTATAGAATTCGAATGAAAGTTATAAATTGTATATAGGAGGAATATCTTTGGGAAAGTTCATTGCTAACAGAGTTTAAAATTGGAGGTAGAGAAACGATTTGTCTATCATTTGACGGCTAGCTCGTATGGCTGTTTATGATTCGGTTTTTGTGTCTAAATGAAAAACCAAATCAATTATATCAGCTTGTTAAATGTACAAACAAAATCAAATCAATTCAAATCAAACCAAAATATTACTTCACCCTCGGAGTGAGAACTTTGTATTTGTATTTTAATCTAGGCAGTCCTTTAAGAACCATTGTCTAGAGATAATTGAGTTTTTTGTACGATTCAGAAGGCTCTTTATACATTCCAAAATAAATTTCTAGTTTCCTGTTGAAAGCAAAGATGTTTACTTTTCTATAAATAGAACTTTAAAATACATTATAGAGTAGAAAGAGTTCCACAAGACTTTGTTTTGCAATTTCCAAGCCTGCAGTATTTACAACTCAACAATGCCTGCAATGACATTTTTCATAGGTACAAGAGTATAGCAAAGAGACCATGTCCCTTTTAATGGCTCTAAGCACGCCTGTATTCATCCCCGCAATCGCCAATAACTTTTTGAAGATCTTTACCCTTGTTTGTGACTTGTAGGATGCTGCTAATGTCTTCTTCATCAAGAACCAGAGAAAACACAGCATTGACATCTTTAATGTGTTCCGACAGACCAAGCCTAACACCTACCATCGATCCTGCCACAGTTGGCTGCAATAGTAATACAACAGATTTAGCCAAAATGCATCAGTAGAACTGACATAACTCTCTTCTTGATATGCTAAAACTGGTAAATACCTGATCTAGTATGTATTTCACGGCAACTGTTGGAATGGAGACCCCATGTTTATTGGCCACAGTTTTCAGTGTCCTGAGCAACTCTTGAAAGAGACTCCATCCTCCCCAAGCATCAACCATCTGCAAAGTTTCATATCTTCTGTCAAAATGAGAAGAATTCAAATGCCAGGAAACAGGACAGACGATATAGTTCGTTTAGCTCGTTTCCGTACAGAGCAAAATGACAAGGCCCCCACCCATAAGAAAAACTTAAAAAAGAAAAAGGAAGCCCCCCAACTTATAATTGTTTTGCAAGTTCTAGGTACTCACAAAATAATCCCTTATGGAGGAATAACAGATTCATTGATATGACTGCAACAAATAGTTTTTATAGGCGAAATTACCCTTTTGTACTTCTGTAGTGAAGGAGTGTTCAATGGAGGGGCAGCGAACGGTATCGATAAGTTGGTATCAAGAAACTTTTCAGATAATAACCCTCCCATTACTGTTCCATACCTGCATTCAAAGGAAAGTTAGGAATACATGTAGTGCTGGCTCGTACAAGGTAGCCCTGAAAAGTAGCTACTATCATTTAGGCTTAACGACTTCAATTTTAGGTGATAGAAAATGACGAAGTTATGTATCGTTGTAGCAACTTGCTGCATCCTCAAAGTTAAGAGAGATAGAGAGAGAGAAAGATACGGACGTTATAAGTTTGACTCCTGTAAGCTGACAAAGCTCTGCCATTTTCTGTTGAGGACGCATGTCAACAAGTGAATGTTGTACCTGCAAAAACAACCGCTTTTACTTCAGAGCTGAGTGCAGATATGGAGCAAAGGGCAGAACAACGTAAACTGGCAAGAACTCAATACCTGATTGCTAACCACCGGAATCCCATTTTCCAGAATTATCCTTAATCTCTCAGTGTCAAAATTAGTCAAAGCAATGGTCTTAATCTTGCCTGCATGTCAGCTATGTCACTATATAGCGTAATAGACAACTTCGGCATGAAAAGCTCCAAGACTGCAATATATGACTAACCTTCTTCTTTGAGATCTGTAAGATGCTTTAGTGCGTCTAAGTAACCAGAATTAGAGTAGTCCCACCTGGTGTTCAAGCAGAAAAGCAAAGAGTAAGAGAAACTAAAAGTTAATGTTTTCCAATCCCTTCTATAATTCGGTAGATGAGTGGAAAGACTATTTCAGCGTGGATCAGTGCTTTGAGAAAAAGAACTCTCCTCCAATCCCAAGGGCCAAAAATTTGTCTGATACGGGACACTTTTATTTGAAGTTCATAAGTTCGCTATCATACCACACGTTTAAGAAGTGGGCTGTGAGTCTACGGTAAATGTTGCTATTATACTACAAATATAAGACATTGGCTGCTAGTTTAATAGTGGAACCTTACATGATGAAAGCATCATATCACCTAACGGATAGCATTTTGAGAAGAAAAAACAAAAACTTATGAGTAGAACAAGAGACGATAGTTTTAGTGGTTTCTTTTTAATGTGCGTTGACCGATTGTCTAGTGCAACTTACAGTATGCACTGTTTGTGCTAAAACAAATTAAACCCAAGAAAATAAGAAAAGCAGTAACCCCTTGGTGTTATTTTACATCTAAACATCAGATTGACAGTCTATTATTTTTCACTGCCATTTCTTAACATCTGAACCAACATGAGTTGTATTATTAATAAAGACTAGAGATGGTTATTACCAATGAAATTGAAGCATGTCCAAGGATGCAACATCCATCCTTTTCCTTGAAACATCAATGTTCTGAACAACAAAACTGCGGGTCATCTTGACCGGTGGTGGTACCCATTTGGTAAGCCTGCATTGCAAAATCAGAAGAACAAAGTTTAGGGGTCTCACTTTTCCTTCAAGCTATTGCAGTTCTTTATATGCATTGTTATTATGCAAATTTGAGTATTTTAAAGCAAACTCTGATACCATCACAGTTAACAGGAGGTAAGCAGATTAATTCGAAAGAGCAATTACATTCTACGTGCTCAACAATCTTAGTAAAGAAGCATGCTTTTGTAACTCACCCTCTCACAGTTTCTAGAAGTTCCGGTGGGCGTTCTCTGCGTACTCTATTAATGAAGATGCCATAAAGATCTTCGGCAGGTCCATCTGCAAAGCCAACCATGATAAGAAGACATTTACTTATAAACACTGACTCTTTGTGATCCAACTGATCAAAAACTGCTCTAATCGTACATAATATGTTGAGTTAGCATATATCAATAATACCATATTGATTAATACTATACAAGTCATTAGCCACATAGAAAACACCCCACAACGATGAAATTATGACATAAGCAATGTGAGCAAAATCGCGACAATAAACATGGAGAAAATTCAAATATAAGGTTTACATATATCAGCCAAGTCAAAAGTGTTAAGTCCAGCATCAGCATATTGAAGCATAGCATCAACTGCACTATCTCGTTCAATTTTTCCCCATCCGCCACTAGTCTGCCACATCCCATTGACAACTCTACAGATATCCAGCGAATCCTTCCCATTCTTAACTATAGCCCGTTGCTTATCTTCAGTTAACAAGCATTTGAATGGCCGTGATGTTAATGTTCTTGCTTCAGTTGCTCTAAAAGACTTAATCTTGATTGAGTTCAAGCAAAATTGACTGAAACTGTTGTTCAAGAGCTCTGCCATTCTTGATCAATAAGGAAAAAGTGTAGTTAAACAGTTATCACACTTCACATAGAATGATAGTACCAAAATATGAGTAGTTCATTTGAAATAAGGCTTTTCTTATCTGTTTAGATTTTTTTTTTTAGCTACATTTCTATTGTCTGTCCAGTGATTTTTCTACGTGACATCTAAAGTACAAACCTAAAAATAGAAAAAAGAAAAGGGGCTAAATGGACAAATTCCAAAAGCTAAGACTATACCGACGTGTCCAAACATAGCACACAAGAAAGACCAGCCAATCATAACATGCCACGTAAGAAGTCAAAAAAAAAGATACAGAGATGTTTGATTTCATACAGTGGTCAGCCATGTCGAAAGTAGAAAGACCAGCGTCAGCATATTTAAGCATAGCCTCAACGGCGTCGTTTCGATCAATTCTTCCCCACCCACCACTCGTTTGCCACATCCCATTCAGCACTCTGCATATTTCCAACGTATCGTCACCATTCTTTAACACTGCCTGCCGGTTCTCTTTCGCCGCCACCTCCGCCGCCGTCGCCGCGCAGCACCTTGGTGGCACCGCCCTTCTTCTCCTGCTCCAAAAACACTGTCCATTACCCCTCCTTATACTTCTACTACTGCTAGAGTAGCTTAAAGGGGTTATTTTTTGAAGGTTGCTGAATGCTTGTTGTGTTGAAATGGCGGTCGAACCCATCTTTTTTACTTGAATTTCTACAGATTCTTTTTGCTTTCTAATTCGTGTTTCTCCTAGCTTTGATTTGAACCTTTCGTTTATCAGGTAAAGGATTTGTGTTTGTGGGATTACGAGTATGACCCTGCAGATGACTCCCTCTGTCCCAGTTTATGTAACCGAGGGCATTTAAGAAAAAATCTAAAATTATAATCTAAAATAAGTTACACCCTCCGTTTATAAAAAAATAATGAATTTATTGTACTATTTAAGGAATCAAACAAAAATTTCTTTAACTATATATTTTGTAAATAGTTTGTAAATAATTTACATTATTAGCTTTTATTGTTTATAGTTGTCACTTTTTATGCAATTTTTAAATATGTAAGTTTATTTCAAAAAGTTTATAGAATTTATGTACATATTCACACGAAAATTAGTTAATTTAATTAACGTACTCTGAAAAAATTCAAATAAATTAAAACAAAAGAAGTATAAAAATAAAAAGATTAAAATTAAATTTACGTTTTCTAGACAAACTAAAAAGAAAGACAATTAAAAATAATAGAAAGTCACATAAGTTAGAAGATGTATTGAAAGTTAGTAGTTACAAGGCGTTCTATCTATTGGAGTATGTAATAATTTGAAGGCACTTATGTACAAAATTGCACCTGTTACCCTTCTCAATTGGGAAATATTGAGATGCTGGGGATTAAGGGGGG
>MCJB01004658.1:134643-147128 GCA_002018475.1 Nicotiana obtusifolia
CAATTGACCATAGATTCACAACATAGAATTAGACGAAAGACGCCATCGTTAACAGCTTGTTTGGATAGTTATTACATGTTGTTTCATAATGTATCATATTGCATTATATTGTATTGTATTGTATTATTTGATAAATATAATATTTAGATAAATTATATCGTTTGACGTCGTTTCATGATGTTTCGTACCAAAAATATGAAAAATAACTTGCAATATTACTAAGAAAAAATAGGATACGAAATAGAGTTATTTATATTAAAAAGTAGGATAAATGAAAAAATATGATTATTTAATAATAAAGAAAGGCAAAATAAGAGAAAAAAGCAAGGTAACGACGCCACCACACCAAGTCCGTCATTACATAAAGTGGCACTTTTCGTTGTTACGTAACGACAAATTTAACGATATGATGCAATAAAAATTAAGTAACAATCAAAACAAACATTATATTTAAAGTAACACTACGATACAATACAACAAATAGGTAACAACCATCCAAATAGCCACTCTCGAACTGAGTTCACTGAGACCGGTATAGATGAAAAATAACAAGAGCTGGAGACAAAGAAAATAACAATATAATTGCCTTTGAGTGCGTGTTACAATGTCTTTCATGAATTATCAGACCCCCTTTATATAGTAAGGGAGTCCTATGTTAGGTACAACTCTATAAAATTAAAAAATCTTCTGATTCATTGATTGCCGGTTCCTCACTGATACGTGCCGAGATTTCCGCCGTAATATTTGACCAGTTACGGATATTTCGACCTTCTGTTAGCTATGCTGGATTGTCCGACGATGTCCTTCGAAGTCGATCGAGGCTAAGACCGATTCCGGGACCATGACCTCAATATTCTCGAAAGGCAGGCGTCATGCCCCCGGGTTCTAACCCAGTGGGACTTCGCCTCGATTTCGGTCCCTTGTTGTCATGTCTCGAGCCTGGCTTATTTTGTCAGAGGCTAGGATGCACCATGAGCTCGATTTCACCCGTATACAGATAGTCCCCTCATTTTTTGGAGAGTAAACGATGAGAAACAACATGAGCTTTCGATTCTTACTTCGATACATCGTGATAGAAGCGACAAAACAATCGAAAAGTCTCGTCAGTCAAGTCATAATGGAATTAAATGCATGTCAGCCGCGACCGTCCCTAGATGCGAAACGCCGCTGAACTACTATAAATACCCCCTCCTTGTTCATTTTAATTTAAATCCAAACCTTCTACCATCATACCTTTAAAATTTCAATACTCTTTAGCACTTTTACCCCGGTTACTTGAGGTCCGTTGCAAGAATTTTTACCTATCTTCATTCTCACGCCAGAAAGGTCTAATCCTTCAACTTCCTTTCTTTCTTCTCCTTTCTTAGATTTTCCTCCATTTTCATTCTCAGAAGAAATGGAAAAAACTTTCAAAATCGTTCCCCAGAAAGAAACTCCTTCTTCTTCGTAGCCGGCTATTAAGGCCGAGGAGACCGCTCTGCGTGTGGCTGTCTACGAACCAGTACCCCAACCCCCTTTGAAAATGTTCATCCCCGAAGGATGCTCGGTCAATATCGATTTCAAAGTCGACAAACCTTCCTCAATACAGGGATGGTGTGAGGAGGTATCGAGATACATATACTCGATCACCGAAGAGGTCCCCCTTACGGTCCGAAAATATTGTAACTGGGCCGATAAAGACATAGTGGTCCGTGACCCCGATGAGGCCATTACCACCTATGTCGAGGGATAGTTAAGTGTTTACACTTATCTTTTTACACTGGGCCCGATGGATCCGGTCATTATAGATTTCTGTAAGAGATACGAGGTATGCCTCGGTCAGATTCATCCTTCACTTTGGAGGATTGTGATCCTCCTTTGATTATTTGTGAACAAAATCGATGGGTGCTCATTTACCATCGACCATCTTTTTTGCTTATACAGCCCATGAATCTTCCGGGGAGGGGGATGGGTGATAAAGCTCGTGCGTCGGGCTAGTAAAGCTCCGTTCTCAAGTATTGATGAGGACCGAGATCGGGGCTGGCAAGGCCGTTTTGTCCGAGTGAGGATTCAGACTTGATCCCAGGTGAGTGCAGGCCATTCCTCGAGAAGTGTAATTCATCACGTAAGTATAACTTACTTTAAAATGTCGATTTCATACTTATTTCTTTTTTCCTTATCGGTGCTTTGTGGTGGTGCAGCCGTCGCTAGGGTCCCAAATGCTGTCCCTCGACTCAAGGAGTGGGTCGAGGGTATCGCATCACAGATGCCCTACTCCGAACGCTCGTGGCGCAAGCTCTCGAAGGGCCGTTGGGAGGCCCGTTCCCATGGTGAGACTTCTTTCCCGAGTAGGTAGTATTATGATTCTCCTTTCTATATTAAGTCCTTACTCCCTTTACTTCTTTTTGCAGGTTTATCCAAGGATGTCAAGCTGAGGCCTGCAGTCAGTGGCGAGGACTTTCCTTTCGAGTCCCCTACTCCGAGATAGGCTGAAGAGAAGAAAAGGAAGAGGGCTCTGAGTTCCCCGAGTTCGGAGAAAAAGAAAACAAGGAGAAGGCTGGTGCGCTAGTCAAGAGAAAGCACCAGCGCCCGAGCACCGGCTTCGGATTCGCTCTATCAGCTGAGGGACGAATCTGAAGAATAGGAACCTTTTGTTCTGGTGGCCTGCGAGCCGTCAGAACTTGAAAAGCAAGGCGCCTCCGAACTAGAGATCTATGAGGCAAATCTGCCTCAAGCCAGGGAGGTTAATGAGGAGACTGGGGCCGAGGCTTCCCGGGATGCGGGCAGTGCCCCGAAGAGGCACTCGATGTGATAGACATCACTGAATCGCCCTCTTTCACCGAGTCCATGTACAACGAGGCCCAAACGGCGAAAGATCGGCCCCAACGATGGGGCCTACGGAGCGGACGATCCCCTCTGCTGCTTTTTGATGGCGTGGATTCCATCGCCACGGAAGACGTCACCGGATGGGGTGACATAGAGGTACCAAGGAAGAGTCGACCTCGGGGGCAGGCGGGCCTAACTCGAGCCTGAAATTGGTCAACCGGTTCCCTGCCCCGAGTGTGGATCCTGATCGGAAGTGGTCCATTGTCATAACCGTTCCGGAGGATGCTAGGGTTCTTTACGCCCCTATAGGGGTGGCCAGTTACCTCCGGTGCCTGGTGATCGAAGAAGACCAGGCCAAAATGAACGAGGTAGACGCGCCCTGCCTGTTCAACGAAGCACAACAGGCGCTGAACCGGGTAACTTTAGATAACTCTTGATGATTTCAATTTCTCCTTTTGTACTTGAATTAATTCATTGATAATCCTAATATTATTCTTCGTATTTGTAGGCCTCGGTGCTTCACCATGAAACTTTCCTCCGGTACCGGGATGAGCTGAACCAAGTCGAAGCCGAAGTCAGAGAGATTACTAAGAAGAGAAACACGTACAAACTTCTCAGCGAGCAGCGTGAAGGAGAGGCTAAGAGCATTCGGGCTGAGTTGGAAGCGGCTCAAAAAGAACAGGCCGACCTGGTTGAACAGGTAAAATTTTTTGAAGTTAGTGACAATGAGCTAGACACGGTGTCTAATGGTTGGAACCTGCAGGTTCAACAGAAGATTGCTCATATCGACCAGCTCCGAGCCGAGATGGATGCAGTTAAGGTCAGGGCCGGAGAGTGGAGAGGCAGGATGGACCGCCTGGCCTCGGAAAAGGAGACTGCCCGGGCGCAATTGACCTCGGCGGAGGTCCAGCTTCGAGCGACGAGGGAGAAGGCTGAGGCATGGTCCCAAAAGATTGAGGAGCTCCAGTCTCAGCTAAGCTCATTTGTTTCTGATCGAGAGACCCTTGACAAGGAGCTTAAGGCGGCCAAGTCGATGGTTGAAGTAACCAAAGCCGATGCTGACAAGATGGTGTTTCCCCTTCGATAGTTTTTAAGCTCATTTCCTTTCGCTTTTTTTGTGATTGTAAAGAGATCAAATGCCTTAGCACGTAGTAATTAGGTCTTGTTCGGAGGTTCGAACAAGCCTTGCTCTCGATGTTATTTTGTTTAAAACTCGTGGGGGGCTCGTAATGACTGGAAGCTTTCCCCAAAGTACTTAGAATTTTTTAGATTACAATTCGCCGAGTGTAGCCTTTTGAACTTGTCTAGAAATTTGAAGGCCTTTTTTTTGGTTACGGGTCTCAAACGTCTCCGAGCCGTTTTAAGACGGTCGTAGCCTTTCTAGTCCGGGTGTTGCCCAATGGGCTTGTTACCCCGAGTCATCCGGTCTTAATTGAGATAACCGTTCGCGAATGGGGGTGGCCTTAGCGTTTAAAGTTTGGGCACTGCCAAATAAACTTTGTGCCCCCGGGCTTCAATATCCCGGGCTATCTGAATCTGCCTTGGGCTACAGTCCCCGAGTGAGGTGGCCCTTGGGCTCGATATCTTTAGGGGATCAAATGAAAGAAAGAAAAATTTTCAAGGAGCAAAATATTTATCCGCAAGGTAGAAACTTCCTTTCAATTTTGTGCGCAATATACAAAGTTACACATGTGTTCAAGCTTTGTGTCCGGGCTCGGGCAGTCTATATGGGCACGGTTCATTCGGCCGTTTGGCCTTTACAGTAAATCCTATCGATCGAGCCTAGGCTATTCGAGCACAAAGTTTCTATTC
This sequence comes from Nicotiana obtusifolia, assembly GCA_002018475.1. Classification (NCBI taxonomy): domain Eukaryota; kingdom Viridiplantae; phylum Streptophyta; class Magnoliopsida; order Solanales; family Solanaceae; genus Nicotiana; species Nicotiana obtusifolia. The sequence continues at coordinate 139,261 of MCJB01004658.1, forward strand.
TTGCCATAATCGTTATTTGAGGGTGATGCCCCCCAGTGTTCGAGGTCGATCATAGAGAATCCTCGGATACTGTTGACAACCAATCTTCGATTCTAAGTTAGCACGATCCACTATTGCCTTGTTAAAAACCCTGCTAGAAAACCCATTCGGGACAAAACCGATTCAAGAAAAAAAGAATGCAACGCGTGATTTCAGGCCTAAAAATTGTATTGTTCTTTGACGGTTACCTGCAAGTGTTAGTCCAAAACGTAAATAAATAAAAGAAGTAAACGGGGTTGTACCTTAGCAGTAATATCGTTTCAAGTGAGTTATGTTCCAGTTGTTCGGTAGTCGCTCACTGTTCATTGGTCCGAGTTTGTATGACCCCTTTCCGGTGATCTTGATAATTTGATACGGACCTTCCAGTTTGGCCCCGGCTTCCCTTTGTTCGGGTTCCGGGTGTTCAATGTGACCTTCCTCAACACTAAGTCCCCGATATTTAAGTGTCGAAGGTTGGCTCTTCGATTGTAATACCTCTCGATCCGTTGTTTTTGGGCGGCCATTCGGACGAGATCGACTTCACGCCTTTCATCTAATAGTTCTAGGCTCGTATTTATGGTCTCGTTGTTTGATGCTTCGGTTGTATGTCGGAACCTGAGACTTGGTTCTCCGACTTCAATCGGTATTAGATCTTCGGCACCGTAAACCAACGAGAACGGGGTGGCCCCGGTATTGGACTTCGAGGTCGTACGGTAAGCCCATAGGACCTCGGGCAAGATTTCTTTCCATTTCCTTTGGAGTCGGTCAACCGTTTTTGAGGTTTTGGAATATGCTTTTGTTCGTGGAATCTGCTTGCCCGTTCCCACTAGGGTGATAAGGTGTTGACAGGATTCTTTTGATCTTATGATATTCGAGAAACTTGCTTACTTTACTGCCGATGAACTGCTTCCCATTGTCACACACGATCTCGACCGGCATTTCGAACCGACATATTATGTGGTCCCAGATAAAATCAATGACTTCCTTCTCCTTGACTTTCTCAAACACCTGGGCTTCCACCCATTTAGAAAAATAGTCAGTCATAAACTATATATATTGAGCCTTACCGGGTGCCCAGGGAAGGGGGCTGACGATGTCCATCCCCCATTTCATGAATGGCCAGGGCGACAAGACCGAATGTAGCAGCTCCCCGGGCTGATGAATCATCGGAGCATGCCTTTGACATCCGTCACATTTACATACGTACTCCTTCGCGTCCTTCTCCATGTCGATCCAATAGTAGCCAGCTCTGATTATTTTCTGAACTAGTGTTCGGCGCTCGAATGATTTTCATAGGTGCCTTCGTGGATTTCCCTCAGAACATACTCGGTGTCTCCGGGTCCTAGACATATTGCGAGTGGGCCATCGAACGTTCTCCAGAACAATGTACCGTCTTCGGATAGGCTAAACTAGGCCGCTTTCATATGCAGAGTCCTCGATTCCTTAGGGTCCGAAGGCAGTTTTTCGGTCTTCAGATATTCTATATATTTATTTCTCTAGTTCCAAGTTAGGCTTGTAGGGTTTATCTCGGCGTGACCTTCCTCCATTACCGATCTCATGCGTTGTACGACCGCCCCCCGAGTTAAACTCATCGTCATTTACCGACCATCCCAAGTTCAAGGGCATCGGCCTCACTGTTTTGATCCCGAGGCACATGTTGTAGAGTCCACTCCGTGAACCGATGTAACGTTACCTGCAGTTTATCCAGGTATCTTTGCATTCGTTCCTCTCCGACTTCAAACGTCCCATTAACTTGGTTCACCACAAGGAGGGATTCGCAATTGGCTTCAATCACCTTTGTCCCCAGGCCTTTGGCCAGTTCGAGACCTGCAATCATGGCCTCATACTCGGCTTCATTGTTAGTTAATTTTACAGTCCTAATAGATTGTCTAACTGCATTACCTGCGGGTGGTTTCAAGACAATTCCAAGTCTGGACCCCTTTGCTTTCGAGGCACCATTCGTAAAGAGGGTCCAGATTCTCGAAGAAGTTCTTGAGTTCAACAACTCTATTTCGACCTAGGGTATTAGGGCCGGTGTAAAGTCGGCCACAAAATCTGCTAAAATTTGAGACGTAATGGCGGTCCGAGGCCGATATTCGATGTCATACCCACTGATCTCTACGGCCCATTTGGCCAACCATCCCGAGAGCTCGGGTTTATGCATTACATTCCTTAATGGGTAAATGGTTACGACACATATGGGGTGACATTAAAAGTACAGTTTTAGCTTCCTAGAGGCGCTTAGCAAAGCGAGCGCTAGCTTTTCTAGGTGAGGGCCTAGTTTCGGCCTCGCCAAGAGTCCTGCTTACATAGTGAATTGGAAATTGCGTACCTTTCTCTTCGCGTACCAGGACTCCACTTACTGCTATCTTCGATACTGCCAAGTACAGGTATAGCTGTTCGTCTGTCTTCCACATGTGAAGCGGCGGTGGGCTCGATAGATATCGTTTGAGCTCCTCCAAGGCCTGTTGGCACTCGGGGGTCCATGAGAAGTCATTCTTTTTCTTCAATAGCGAGAAGAAACAGTGGCTCTTGTTGGATGACCTCGAAATAAATCGTCCCGAGGGGGCTATGCATCCAATTAACCTTTGTACGACCTTCATATTGTCCACAATAGTGATATCTTCGATAGACTTGATCTGATTGGGGTCGATCTCGATTCTCCAATTAGATACCATGAATCCGAGGAATTTACTGGACCCGACCCCGAATGCACATTTGTCCGGGTTCAACTTCATATTATATTTCTTCAATATGTTGAAGATTTCCTGCAAATATTTCAAATGGTCCTCTGCTTACAGGGACTTAACCAACATATCGTTAATGTAAACCTCCATTAATTTTCTTATTTGTTTTTCGAACATCTGATTTACTAGGTGTTGGTAAGTGGCGCCGATATTTTATAGTCCGAATGGCATCACACTATAGCAGTAGGTGCCGTACTTGGTGATGAAGGAAGTTTTTTCCTAATCACCCGGGTCCATCCGAATTTGGTTGTGCCCGAAATAAGCGTCAAGAAAATTGAGGATCTCGTGGCCAGCCGTTGCATCGATCATGCGATCGATATTAGGCAAAGGGAAAAAGTCCTTGGGACACGCCTTATTCAAGTCTTTATAGTCCACACACATTCTTAATTGGTTTCCCTTTTTGGGGACTACTACTACTACTGTTTGCTAACCAGTTTGGGTATTTAACCTCCCGGATGGACCCTATTTTAAGGAGTTTAGATACCTCGTCCTTGACAAAAGCATGTTTGACCTCGGACTGGGGTCTTCTCTTCTACTTGACCGGGTGAAACTTCAGGTCCAGGTTAGCCTGTGAGTGGTTATTTCCGGCGCGATCCCTATCATATCAAGGTGGGACCAAGCGAAATAATCTTCGTTAGCTATAAGAAATTGAATGAGTTTTCTCCTAAGCTCGGGATTCAACCCCGTGCCCAGGTATACCTTTCGATCGGGCAAGTGTTCAATCAGTACGACTTGCTCTAGTTCCTCGACTGTTGATTTGGTAGTGTCAGAATCGTCGGGAGCTATGAAAGACCTGTGAATCCCGTAGTCGTCGTCCTCATCCATCTCTTGCTTCTCTAGTTGGGACGGAGTCGGTGTCAGTAGTTGCTATTTGGTTTCTCCCTTAGTGACTGGACCCAGCTCCTTCGGTGTCGAAAGTATGGATATCGGGACCACCTCGTCGACCGCGAATATCTATTTTGCTGCCGGTTGTTCTCCGTAAATTGTTTTTATTCCTTCCGACGTCGGGAACTTCAACACCTGGTGCAGAGTCGAGGGTATCGCCCTCATGTTGTGAATCCATGGTCTCGGGAACAAATCATTGTACCTCATGTTCCCTTTGATCACATAGAACTTTGTTTCTTGAACGGTCCTGGTGGTGTTCACCGGTAATTTTATCTCCCCTTTAGTGGTCTCACATGCCATGTTGAACCCGTTTAGGACTCGGACCGCAGGAACGATCCGATCTTGTAGGCCGAGCTGTTCCACGACTCTATATCTGATGATGTTGGCCGAGCTACCTGAATCAATTAACACACGCTTAGCTCGAGATTTATTCATGAGTACTGATATTACTAGTGCATCGCTGTGGGGCTGCACGATGCCCTCTGCGTCTTCTTTATTGAGGGACAAGGTTCCCTCCGGCACCTAATCCTGAGTCCGTTTTTCCCTTATAGATACTTTGATATGCTTCAGCATTGGCCCCCGGGGAACGTCGACCCCACCGATGATTATGTTAACGACGTGCTGAGGTTCGTCCTGTTCGATCTGTTTACCAGAATCTCTGTTCCTAAAGTGGTTCTTGGCTCGATCGCTCAGGAATACTCGGAGATGCCCGTTATTGAATAGTCGGGCTACCTCTTCTCTTAATTGTCGGCAATCTTTTGTCCTTGGACCGTTGAGTGCCACGATATTTGCACATTAAGTTAGGATCCCTTTGGGATGGATCGGACTGTAGGGGTTGAGGCCATTTGGTGTCTTTGACACGTCCAATGGCGGATATGTTGGCGGCGGCGTCGACGTTAAAATTTTACTCCGATAGCCTTGGTGCTTCCTTTGGCCCGATGGGCTTGTCGAAACTATTTTTGCTCGTGGGTCCCCGATTGTTTTGACCTCGATCACTTCTTCTTTCACTTTCACGGGGTATCACCCAGATCTACTACCCCTTCGGTCTCTATTGTATGGCTGGTATCGATCCCTGTTCATTCTTGGTTCATGATCAACGTCTCTCCTGACTCTGTCAACTGTTCTGACTAGATAAACGGACCCGGAAAGGGCCCCAAGTTGATCGTCTTCGACCCTGATTTTTGATTGATATCGGTTATGCACGTCGGCCTAAGTGACGACCTGGTACTCCACCAGATTTTGTTTCAACTGCTGTGAAGCCAACAAGCTCCGAGCATTGAGTCCCTGGGTGAAAGCTTGAACGGCCCAATCGTCTGTGACTGGAGGCAAGTCCATCCGTTCCATTTGAAACCGGGACACGAATTCCCTAAGCATCTTATTATCCCTCTGCTTCACTTTGAAAAGGTCTGACTTCCTGGTCTCGACCTTGATAGCCCCGGGATGCGCTTTTATAAAGGAATCTGCAAGCATAGCAAACGAGTCAATAAAATTAGGAGGTAGATTGTGATACCATATCACAGCTCCCTTGGACAGAGTTTCCCTGAACTTTTTCAGCAGGACAGACTCGATCTCGTCATCCTCCAAGTTGTTCTCTTTGATGGCGCATGTGTAGGAAGTCACACGCTCATTTGGGTCGGTCATTCCGTTGTACTTAGGAATTTCGGGCATGCGGAACTTCTTTGGGATCGGCTTCGGCGCTGCGCTCGAAGAAAAAGGTTTTTGAACAAACTTCTTGGAATCCAGGCCCTCCAATATCGGAGGTGCCCCTGGAATTTGGTCGACCCTGGAATTATAGGTTTCCACCTTTTTGTCATTGGCTTCGATTTTCTTCTCCCCCGATTCTATCCGTTTTGTCAATTCCTCGAGCATTCTTATGATCTCGGGGTTAGTCCCTAATTCATTTTCATTCGGCCTCTTTCTGATCGGTTCATTTCTGCGGGTGACTTCCTGGGATGGCTCGGCTCAACCCTACCTGGCGCTTGGCTTTGGTTCTGCAACTGGGCTATCGCTGCCTGTGAGCCTGTAACATTCGAAGATCACCCGCAAATTGATCTCATCTTTTTCACCGCTGTGCGTATTCTGGGCAATCATCGGACTTCCCTACGCACGTTGTTCTTGGGATCGGTAGGAAAATTTGTGTTGATGGTCACATGCGAACTGGCGTCAACAGGGTTCGCGATCGGAATTTCGCTGAGATCGACTGGGGGCACCTCGCTACCGAGTGCTACATTGTTGTTCTCACCATGGTGGCCGGACTCCACATCCATGTTTAGAGGGGCAGACTGGGGGTTTGACATTTCAATTTTTACCTGGAATCAAAGAAACTTCAATGAACAAGTGTAAAATAATGGGTGTTACGGGAATTTGTATCAAATTGCCATTATTATCCTTAGCCCCACAGTGGGCGCCAAACTGTTTACCCTCCAAATCGAAAAATAATTTAATTTCTAAGTGGTTTTAAGGATACGCGGATTAATTTAATACAAAGCGATAGATTAAGTTGCTATTGAGTACGCAAAGATAAAATAAATTCAAACCACACAAGTTGGATAGTTTTAGCCTTAATCAAATAGCCACTCTCGAACCGAGCTCACTAAGATCGATATAGACGAAAAAGAACAAGAGCTGGAGACAAAGAAAATAACAATATAATTGCCTTTGAGTGCGTGTTACAATGTGTTTCATGAATTATCAGACCCTTTTTATATAGTAGGGGAGTCCTATGTTAGGTATAACTCTATAAAAGGTAAAAAGATCTTCTGATTCACTGATTGCCGGTTCCTCACCGATACGTGCCGAGATCTCCGCCGTAATATTCGACCGATTACGGATATTTCGACCTTCTGTTGGCTATGCTGGATTGTCCGATGATGTCCTTCAAAGTCGATCGAGGCTAAGACCAATTTCGGGACCAGGACCTCGATATTCTCGAAAGGCAGGCGTCATGCCTCCGGTTTCTGGCCCGGTGGGATTTCGGCTCGATTTCGGTCCCTTGTTGCCATGTCTCGAGCCTGGCTTATTTTGTCGGAGGCTAAGATGCACCATGAGCTCGATTTCTCCCATATACATACATACATACACGCATATATATATATATGTTTTGTTATGTAACTTAAAATCATTTTAGTTCATCTATAACATCACATGTAGTTCAGTAACATTTCTAACAAATTAGTTTAACACAATGTAATGACTCGTTTTACATTCTAATTTATTTCTTTAATTATACTAATTGAAATTAAGTTGAGAAGATGTACTCGAAGAAAATTTGAAAGAAATGAGACACCTGGCCTCATTTGCGAAAGTCTAAGTCACAAAAGTCAACCCCGAAATTTACTTTCGAGTTAGAGGGCTCGGATTTGAAATCCGACGACTCGACTAGCTTCGGGAGAGGATATATGACTTAGACGAATGACCGGAATATATTTGATAGACCTCGAACAACATCAAATTTGAATCGAGCAAGTTCGAATTTCCGGTTGATAGGTGGAATTTTGATCCGGAAATTGGAACGAAATTCCGATGGTTGCTGTAGGTTCCTTATGTGATTTTGGACTTGCGTGCAAATTTTCAGACCATTCGGACACCGTTTGGTCGGGTTCGGATCGAAGGATCGAATTGAGGATCCTTGAAGTTCATAGAATTGGTTTCAATACAAATTTAATAAATCGATATTCATCTTAGTGTTCCAAAGATTGGAACAAGTTTGAATGAGGTTATAGAACATGTGTGTATGTTCGGATAAAGTCCCGGGGGTCTCGGATGAATTTCGGATCGTTAACAGGACTTAGTTCGTCGCTTCATGAAGCGACAAACATTTCATTTCTGGTGTAATGGGTATTAGAATTAGTAAACGACCTCCAAATTCAATTTCGTTTGAAGAATTAGCTCCGTCTTGAAATTACGGAGCCGTAGCAAAAAGAATCGTCCAAATCGGACTTCGTATGAAAAAGTTAGAGTAATCTTTGTAAAAGAAAGAAAGGAGATCAGCTAAGGGGTCGCGAAAATGGTTGGGTTCAGCACTTTTGTTTGATTTTCAGCCAATATAAATAGTACCTAGGGTCCATTTTCCTCTTCTGAAATACGATACTCCACACCCACGAGAGAATACAATTACAACACCAAAGGAACCACTAGAAATCAACCCCAAACACGCAAGCAAGGTAGATTTTCGTGATAAATCTTGCAAGGAAGGAAGATTACAACACCTTAGAAACA
>MCJB01004658.1:157752-193496 GCA_002018475.1 Nicotiana obtusifolia
GTAGTGCTTAAATGATGTGAGGCACACGCTCGATGATGAGCGTGGGGTGGTTTACTACTGGGGATTGTGACTTGGTCCGTCCCGGTTAATGATTTTACTATATAACTGTTTGAAATTGATTTGATATTATATTGATTTGGGCTTTTAGTCATATTTGGGCTTCACGCCAGTTATGTAAACCCTTCGGGGGTATTTAAAATGCTTTGACTCGTTATTTGAACTTGGTTTTGGAAAACTAAATGATGTTTTCAAATGATCGTTATATATGGATCGGGTGGCACGCCGCCACGAGATATGAAATAGCGCTTGGGCCGCTAAAGCCCCTTCCGGACGTCTGAACCACCCACAGTGAGCGCAGGATACCCATCATAATGGCCCAGTTGGTAACAATGACAACTGTAGGTCACGGTTGGTAACAATGACAACCGGTAATGATAAATAATACAGTTGGTAACAATGACAACTGTAGGTTACAGTTGGTAACAATGACAACTGATAACCGGAGATGGGTAGATAATACAGTTGGTAACAATGACAACTGTAGGTTACGGTTGGTAACAATGACAACCGGTAAACCAAAGATAACACAGTTGGTAACAATGACAACTGTAGGTTACAGTTGGTAACAATGACAACTGGTAACCGGATCTTGAAAAGGTTTTACTGTTTTAAATGATGTTAAGCCCGAGGGGCAGGTATTTGAATGACATTGAGCCCGAGGGGCGGTTTTTAAAGTGTTTTCTGTTTCTTCCCAATACTTGCTTGAAAGATGTACATGTTTTACCCGTTAAAAGGATTTTCTACTTGACTTTACACTTGGTTACCATTTTCTTAAAGATGTTTTATTGTGCATTATGTGTTTTCTTACCTACAGTTATTATTTACGTTTATTACTCACTGAGTTGGAAGTACTCACATTACTCCCTGCACCATGTGTGCAGATTCAGGCGTTAACGGTCCCGCTGAGAGGCGTTGATTACTACTGCCAAGGCGGAACTTCGGAGGTCACGAGGTAGCTGTTTGCGTCAGCAGCCCCGTGTCTCCTTTCTTTTGTTATTCCTACTTTTGTCATAAATTGTGCCAAAGATATTGTAACAGTTATATTGTTATTAGGACTCCTTTAGTGGCTCATGACTTTGTGACACCCCGATCAGAGGGCTGTAGTCGGGATGGTTGCTATATTTTCCGCAATTAACTATTATCAAACCATATTTATAATACTTTCTTGTTATTTAACTGAGTGATCAAAGTTTAGTGGTTTCGGCTGGCCTTGTCTTCATGAGAGGCGCCATCACGACCAGGTTGGGATTTTGGGTCGTGACACTATTAAAATTTAAAGCCACCATTTAATTTTTTTTCCTACCATTTTTAACTTCAAAGAGGTGACAAGTGAGACTTGCTTAGTTGGTAAAAGCACCTTCACCCACGACCGCTAAGTTTTGGGTTCGAGTCACATTGGAGGGGAAGTGTTAAAACACTATAGATTCTTCTAATTTGGGAGGGGTAAAAAAAAAAAAACTTAAAAGAGGTATATTCCAGGAAAATCATTTATGAGAGAATCAATCACAAAAAACTCCCACTCAAGAAGAGAGAGAACGTCTGGCGATAAGAGAGAGAAAGAGAGACCGAGCTTGAAGCTCATCGCTAATGGCGATGGCTACGCCGGCCGGTGACACACCGGCTGGCGACCCCTTATCTTCGACTTCCCAACCCCTCTCAACAAAACCTAGCAACCCACACCCCCTAGAATACAGTCACATTCTCAAATCAAAAACCCTAAATTCGAACAGCACGAACCCTAAACCAACAACCACAATTGAACCGATACCCCTAAAAAAAGCTTCTTTTCTGCAAGGACAACCATTCGTCAAGTTCACGGAAGCTGATGTCGATAGAATGAATCAAATCGAAGGGCTCCAATATGCTTTAATCGGCAAGTTCTCATATGGATGGCCAGATATTCAAGAACTACGAAGAATAATCCCTTCGCAATGTGGAATTAAAGGCGATTGCAACATCGGACTACTCAGGGACAGACATGCACTCATTCGCCTGACACTCTGGCAAGATTTCATCAATTTTACATCCAAAGCAGTCTATTATCTAAAAGCAAAAGACGGATTCGAGTACCAAATGAGGACTTTGATTTATGATGCCAAGTTCAAGGAAGAAGAAGAAACATCAAAAGCGATGGCTTGGATATCTTTCCCAAACCTACTTCCCACATACTATGTCAAAGAGTGCCTGTTCTCTCTAGCTTCTGCTGTTGGGAAACCTCTTCATTTAGACACTGCCACTATCAATAAGACTCGTGCAAGCTGTGCAAGAGTTAAGGTGCTCGTGGATTTACTAGCTGACTTGCCCAAAAAAGTTCGCATGGACATTGAAAATGAAGCAACAGGGTCAGTCAGAACAGAATGGGTTAAGCTTCAATACGATTTTATCCCAAAATACTGTAAGCAATGCAAACTACAAGGTCACGACATATTGGAATGCTGGAAGCTACATCCAGAATTGCTAACTTCACAATCAGCAGAGCAAAAAAGTAATAAAACAAGCACAGGGGAACACAATAAACAGCAGGGAAAAGAAAAGGCTCCTTTGATGATACTGTCAAGTGGCAAGGTAGTGGGCAATGCAGGCACTCCATGGAAGGAAGTCAAGGACAATCGGGCACATAAGCAAGCAAAGCTTAAAACAGAATAGGAAAGGATAGCACTCGACAAGGCTGCTCAACAGACACAAACATCCAACAAATTTAACATGCTGAACCTGGAGATAAGCAATGACAACATAAACATCCAACAACTAGAGATGAAGGAAGCAACTGCCAACACAAGCCCAGCACCATACATAGTGGAAGAACCCTCATGCTCTGCAGCAGATACACACAACCTACCAGCAGTCACAGTCCTGAATAACAAAGCAGATAACCAAACAACTGCAGACAGAAAAGAAACAACATCTGAAGGAATGCAACACCATACAGAAACAAGGACAACAATCGCAAAACAATCCACTGTCCATTGGGTACAGGAAAATTTCAATACCAGCAAGACCACCAGCATCATTGCTCAACAAGAGAACCTAGAACAGGCACTCTAGTTGAGAAATCAATAACCAAGACAAAATCCAAGAAACCAGCAATAACTGGATAAAAAAACAGCAAGAAAGCTCAAAAAGTAGTTCTGGGACACTATGGGCAGATCAACTGGAAGAAGACTCAGAAGAAGGAGAAATACCAGAAGCAATGCAAAGTGAAGAAGAGGGAACAATGGGAGCAACTGAGGAGGATGCCCAAAGTGAAAAAGAAGCTGACAACAACAATGTCACTTTGAGGAAAATATGTAACACACAGGACAACCACCAAGGAAAACTACTGACAAACGTAGATCAAAATCAAGCCAATCCTGAACCTCAACCAGAAGAAGACACAACACAAAATCGTGGATCAGCATCAAAGAAAGGAGCTGTGACGACCCAGCTAGTCGTCTCGTGAGTTACCGCTCCGTTTTCCCCATTTCTTCTTTATTATGCTTCGTTATCCGTGTTTTATGTAATCACGTTGAATGGTTTGTGTTCGGAGTAGATTTGGTAAGAAATGAGACACTTAGTCTCTTTCAAGAAGGTTTAAATTGTAAAAGTCAACCGGATGTTGACTTATGAGTTAGAGGCTCGGATGTGAATTCCGACAATTCGATTAGTTTTGGTAGATGATTTATGACTTAGGAGTGTGATCGGAATTGGTTTTGGAGGTCCAGTGTAAAATTAGGCTTGAATTGGTGGAGTTAGTATTTTGGCGATTTCCGGTTGTTAGGCGAGAATTTGATCCGAGGGACAGAATGGAATTCCGAGAGTTGCTACAGCTTTGTATGGTGATTTCAGACTTAGGCGTATGTCAAGTTGAAATTGGAACTCCGTAGGACAATTCAACGCATTTTGGCGAATGTTGGAAAATAGAAGATTTTTGGAAAAGTTTGACCGAGGAGTTGACTTTTTGATATCGGGGTCGGAATCCAGTTCTGAAAATATTCGTAGGTCCGTTATGTCATTTATGACTTGTGTGCAAAATTTGAGGTCAATCGGACTCGATTTGATAGGTTTCGGCATCGAATGTAGAAGTTGGAATTTGTTAGTTTCATTAGGCTTGAATTGGGGTATGATTCATGTATTTAGCGTTGTTTGATGTGATTTAAGGCCTCTAAGTCCATAATATGTTTTAGTACTTGTTGGTATAACCGAACGGGGTCCCGAATGGCTCAGGTGAGTTTTGGATGGTTAAACGGACCATTTCATCGTTGGAAAAGAAAATCTGTAGAAATGTTAAAAATGCTACCAGAATGCTATAGCATTGTTGACTTTGCTACGCGAAAATGCTATAGCAAAGTGCAACAGATTTTTGGGCCAAAACAATGTCAGAAATGCGACCAGTTTGCTATAGCAAAGTTGATTTTGCTGCGCGAAATGCTATAGCATTTTCAACACCTGAAAGTTTTATTGTTCCGATTTTTGACCTCTTTATGAATAGAAATAAGTGCCCATTTGCCATGCAAAACTCATTTTCGTTATCCACAAAGAGAAACACCTCCAAACACCATAAAATCACAACAAATCAACCTCAAAACTATATCCAAAAGAGATATTCTTGAAAAAATTCTTAAAGAAGGGGGTTTTGACCATCTTGAACATAATTGGAGCTAGGGAACTCGGATTGAAGCGAAATCTTGAAGGATTTTTGGAAGATTTTCGAGAGAAACATTGGGGTAAGTGTTCTTAATTCAATCTTGGTCAAATTACCCAAACCTATTGCCATTCTAGTATGTAATTGGTGATTTAAGTTGGAGAAAATTGTGGAAAACCTTTGAGTTAGATTTTAAGACTTAGAGGTCGAACCGATGTCGGAATTCGATAAATCTTGTATGGTTGAACTCGTGGGAAGATAAGGAACCCGTTGAGGTGAAAAATTACAGAATTTTGAGAAGTGGGCCCGGGGCTCGGATTTTGCTAATTTTGGGATTTTTTAGTATTTATTGATTGTTTTCGCGTGGGCTTTGTTCCCTCAACATATTGTGACGTAATTGTTCTGAATTTGGACAGATTCGACGCATGTGGAGGCCAAATCAAAGGGCAAAGGCGTCGTGGGCAAGGAATTTAGCCGCTTCGAGGTGAGTAGTGATTGTAAATGATGTCCTGAGGGTTCGAAACCCCGGATTTGCACATCGTAGTGCTATATTGAAGTGAGCACACGCTCAATGATGAGCGTGGGGTCGTTTACTACTGGGACTGTGACTTGGTCTGTCCCGATTGATGATTTTTACTACATATTTGATTGAAACCTATTTGATATCATCATGTTTTGGGCTGATTGCCATATTTGGGCTTCGTGCCAATTGTTTGAACCCTCCGGGGATTTTATCACTATTTCCTCACTATTTGTACTTATTACTTGAACTCAGTCATGTTGTTTCCACTGTTGTTGCGCCTGTTTTCTCGCGAAAGCGGGTTTTGACGTGTGACAACTTTTTTAAATGGGTATTAAAAGAGAAGAGTCGCCACCTAACGATTTTAAGGTGCGTTAGGGAATCTATGTGCAAATAACTCTATTTGACCAGTTCGTGTCATCAGAGGTCGGGTAAGGGCTCAAATTAGCTCAAAGAGAAGGTGTTAGGAACTCTTCAAGGTTAACAACTGTGGGCCTCGGCCGAACTTTAGACTATGTGGATTATGTAATTAGGCTAGGTGATAAAATAAAAGAGAAATTTAGAAGTCGAAGAGTCTTATTAAAACATATGAGAATCGGTACAAATGTTAATGACTACAAGGATACAACTACATCAATCTATGTTAAATGACTAAGTGTAAATAACAAGTACATAAAGAAAGGGGGTCCTATGTTTTTTAGCCTAAAGGATCACCAGTGCAACATAAATAATACTTGGCAACTCCCTTAAGGTAGGGGTTGCTCGTATTATTCAGCGGGCACAGACTATCATCTCCTGCTACCCAATCACTATGTTGAAGTTGTTTACTTAAAGGCGCTCTAATTCAATTCTAAATCGTACCCTATGCATGCACTACCCGTCTCATGCCTATGGTCCAGGAGGCTTTGGACCTCTATTAGGTGATTCTAGACTCAGCTTAGGTTGCTCAAAATGATAAAACTAGGTGATATTCAAAATAGATAGGACTTCATGTAAAGACAATTAAAGGCTTAAGTTAGCTTCCACACATAAACAACAAATGCACGCGGGCAGTTTAGGCAGTAGATATTTTAGGGAATTAAGACGCATTAGAGTTGTCAAATCCTATAGGCAAATTTTCTAGGCGATTCTGATTTGCAGCATCATACAAACATCATTGTTGTTTCATACTAATGAATTCACAGATTATAGGCGTTAAAAAGCTCCTATACTCTCTAAATTGTTTATGCAATAAGGCAGTAAAACTGTTTGAAAGCTCATAATTGACAACGTTTGATTTTATAAACATACTTTCTAGACGAGTGATAATATCCCATAAGCAGGATTGGCAATTGAACTTTTTATAATACTTCATCCCTATAGACATGTCATCTAGGCGGGGCAGTGCAATAAAATTAACGAAAGTAGTCGATTAATTAATTAATTAGAGCCCTATAGACATGGTATCTAGATGACTATTAGCAAAGGCATGTATTATTGCAATCCTATAGGCATGCTATCTAATAATTATAAAGAAGTAGACATGGGAGTAGGTAAAGTATTTACTCAAACAAACATTCTTTTGATATCGTGTGTGACTCCTTATAGGCATGATTTCTATTAGTGTCTTGAACAAAAGCACGCCAGACAACAAGCAAAGCAAATAAGCCCTATGGACAGGTTTTCTACCCATTTAGGAAAAATTACAATATACCCCCTTCCCCATTTTTTACTAACTTACCAGCTGTTTGTTTACAAATTATTACAGGCCCAGATAATGAATATAAGTATAAATATTATACAAGGAACAATAGCAGGCCCAATAGTAGGCCCAAATGAATAAATAACCCAGTACTGTCTGAGCCTTCAACAGGCTCACTTTCTTCTCACAAACAGCAGACTCAAATCCCAGGCTCACCCAAGGCATAAGACAACTATAAGGTGCAACTCCAACAACACACATGGATGAAAACAGTCTCCATGTGGGTGACTTACATGCCAAACTTAACCACACAAATAACAAACTACACACATGATTAATTAAACAACATTTTGAAATCTGCACACTAAAGTCTCAAAGTTGTATCTAATAGCAGTTTTTGACAAGTTTATAGTGCATACCTAAGGCAGTTCTTGCTTGCATTTTTATAAAGCTAAGTTAAGGTGAAAGGATTGACTCACATGAGTTGACATACTAATTTCAAGTGAAATTCAAAACAAAAGCAGAGCCAGAACTACCCTAAAGCACCTTTAGACAGGATGTTGAAGCATGAAAAAATGAGTAGAGGCATAAAGCATAGCCTTTACATGGTGTGCTTAACGTGGAAGCCATATCAGAACAGGTTCATGGTCAAGCAATTACTTAAATGGGCAGGGGAAAAGTTTAGCATGTTGAACATTTGCCATAACTTGATTCCAGAAGTAAGACAAACATGCATCAAATCCAGCAATAGTTGACCACATATAGGGAAACTAGCTAGTTGTAAAGTCACTCTTAAAGGTTTAACTAATACAGAAGAGTACAGAGTTGATCGAGTCAATAGACACACAATAGAGATATAAATTTCATGAGAACATGTTGTAATGAACAGTAGGGTCCAAGACAGACTGCAAGTTAGGAATGAATGGCTCAGCAAGAATTAAAATACACTCCAGGCATGAGTTTGGTTTACATAACAGTCCAAAACAAGGCAGAGAGGCAACCTCAAGATCAATCAACAGGCATTAGCATAACACAGTAGACTAAACAAGTTTAAGAGAGTCAGAGTTCATAGTAAGCAGGAACATATTGAACTAGATTGTAAGACCACACATAAGTAACAGCGAATGTTGTAGTTCACCTTATAAGTGGGAAGTAGTATTAAACAACACAGGATTGAATTAGGCATGTAACACTCATTAAAACACACAATTAATAGAATAACATATTTGGGCTGATAGCATAGTTAGGCATTAGTCCTAGTAGAGTATCAAATACATAGAACACACAAGTTGATATATCCAGGATGTAGAATAGAGTAGGGAGATAAACACAGGAAGAGTAGCAGGTAACACACACTTGGCTAGGCATGCTTAAAGTTGTGAGGGTCTTTCATGATGAGCACAAACATTAGGTGTAAGAATTCAGGCACACATACACGCATTGGGCTAAGTAGACCTAAGGGAGTCAGAAATCAAGGGCGTATATCAAACTTAGAGTTTTAGGCAAGTTCTAAGGCTAGAAAAGCATAGAACTACAAGATAACTTAAAAAAACCCAAAGAACCATAAGCAAAGATGGCATAATATCGTATTGACTCACTGAGGCTCTAGTGGCATAAATACACAAGGCATGAACACAAGAAAGAAGATGAAATTGCGAGAGTCATAGATGCTTACCAGTATAAACTAACGAACAAGTAAAGGAAATGAGTAAATTTCAGCAATACTTCAAAAAACAGTAGCAATAGAGGACAGCAAGACCCCAATCCAAGTGTGTCAGAGTTCACAAGGACTTTTGATGAGTCTCGAGCAGTGCTCACACTGGGGAGGTTGAGAATGCAAATTCTGGTAGCCTTGGCTTTCAGCCGGCCAAGAACAATAGATTCAGAATAGTATCAATTGAACGAGAGTAAGAGAGAATAGTTCTTCTAGTCCGTTAAAGGGGATTAGGGAGGGGTTTATATAGTGGTCGCTTAACCAAACCAAACATGGAAAACAATCAATCTAAACATAGAAAAGGAAAGAAAAGATCTCATGCAATCAGAGTCGGTAAAGGAGATGGAGATATCAAACCCTAGTTGGCTTCAACCAACTGTAAATCGAACTAGGAGTGCAAGCATTGTCTCCTTTCGAGTGTATGTAGACGAAATACCGTCTAAATCCTTGAAGATCTAAGTCATCCAAGCCTGATTTTGAGAGGTAGTTCTTGCCAAAAAGAGGACAAGAACTATGTAACACCACATGCGTATCTACAATAGTGAAGTACCACAAAATAGGTAAGTGAATCAATGATTGATTCCATTTTAGGGCCGGCTTTGGAGGGGTTCAGAGATACAGCGGCTAGGGTTTCTCAGAGAAAAAGAGAATAGAGAGGATTTAGGGGAGGCTAGAGTGTGGTAATGGGATTAGGGTTTGGGGTGAGGGGATATAAGGAAAGGGTATGGATTTATTATGGGCCTGAGATCAACGGCCAGGATCGAGAAGGGAGTGGGGCGGGTCGTTTAAAAGGGTACCGACCAGGTTAAGATTAAAGGCGTCACCTGGTTTGGGCTGGGGAGATTGGGATTAGAGGTTTTGGACGTTTGGACCATTAAATTGGTCCAGAATTGGCTCCAAATTAGGCTACAAATTAAATACCCGAAAAAATTATAAAAAATATTTATAAAAAGTAATTAACAAATAGTAAATGTATTATTTATGTTGTATGATGTTTTAAAATAATATCTTAACATTTAAAAACATAAAAATGCTATTTTGAGCACAAATAATGTAATAAAATGTGATTATGCACAGCATATTGGCTATTACTGCAAAATTATGTAAAATAGCTTTAAAATGCAAATATAATTATAGAAAATAGAGTAAAATATTCTGAAACATATATGTGGGTGCAAATAATAACTTTGGATGATTAAGTCATGACAAAAAATTTAAGGGGTAATTAATGCATATTGAAGTAATTTAAATGCAAGAAAATCAATTTTAAAGCTTTAAAAATTATAAAAACTATAGAAAATACTTGTATAACTCTTGTGAATTAAGTAATGAAGCAAAATGATACTTTGAAAGTATATATACTATTTAAAAAATATGAGGGTAAAATTGGGTATCAACAAGGCTCATGATACCAATTGTTAGAACCAAAAACTTTTAAGATGAAAAATATCATCTTTTTCAAGACCTATCATGCCAAATCATGAAGAATAAAAATTAGACATAGAAGTGTAGTTGAATCAATGGAGACGGATGAAATTTACTGTAGTTACTGGTCTTCAAACCCAAGACGTAAGTCGTTCTGTTCTTTCCGACAATGGGATGCCAGAAAAAAAACCTATCTTTGATTTGGGACAATAACCCATTTATAGATGCATATATTTTTGTAATTCTCGTTCTTCCCATTATTAAATGAGAATTACATCTGCATATCTATACATAAGCTCTCACACTTTATGAGGTGTCTTATAGACCCATTAACTTTAACCTTGGTAGATATATTTAATTCGGGCCAACCATATAACGATAGCAACTGATGTGCCGTAGAATTGTGGCACTTTTGATACTAATTACATAGACTTTAGCTCATCTTTTAAAGCATTATAAGTCATTTCTAATGTAGTTTTGGGGTTTTGCAGAAAACTAGACTTGAAGAGCCAAGAACATGAAAAAGATGACAAAAACCCATGGAAGGGAAGAAATGCCGCATGTCTGCGACAGTAAAAGTGATGTGCGGGCCGCAGACCAATCGCAGAGTGAAGCAGACCATCCCAGTTCCTGAGAGTAAATTATGCTATCCATTGTGCGGCCGGATAACTCTTGTGCGGACCGCATAATGGTCACACAAATGCAAAAGTAGTTTTAGTGAAGATGACTTTGCAGTACGATATGCGGTCGCAAAATCGTATGCGAACCGCATAACCAAAATGCGATGGAAAACTGGAAAACTGGCTGATCAATTCTGCAAAGAAAATAAAGATGTGCGGACCGCGAAAGCCTTCTGTGACCCATTATGCGGTCGCAGACTTGATCTGCAGGGTCATTTTAATCACTTTTAGACCACAACTTTTAGCGCAATATAAATAGAATGACTAGGGTTTTTGTGGACCATCTTGTCTGAAAAAGAGGCTACACGTAGAGCATTGAATACACCATTATTTTGGAAGCTTTTGAAGAGAGAATCTTGTCATCTTGGTAAGCTTTATGACTTTATTTATTGCTTTGTTATTGGATTCTAGTATGAGTAGCTAGTTTTAAATACTAAGGTTGTGGACCCTAAATGGGTGTAATGTTAATGGGTGTTTACCATTGAATATATATAATGGTCGGTTGATATCTATTCATATCCCATGCTTCATTTATTGTTGATGGTTGCAAACATTGACTAGTGCCATTTTACTCTATCTTTACTAGGAAAAGTGGGGTAGGGTTCTGTAGAATTGAATAGAAAAAACTCAAGGCTTTAAACCTTGTTTAATAGAATTGCTCAGGAATAAGTGGGGTTCTATTTGGCATGTATTGGTTGTTCTTGATTGTAACTCTTTTATATTTGGGAAAATCACAAAGAGAAAATAATACCTAATTATTGGGAAATATTGGGTAGTCATTTAGGAACCATTTGCATATCAAAGGACCTTCCATTAGAAATATATCATATTAACACGGATAGCATTATATTCTATTGATGGGGACACAACCTTGATTTCCTATTCATGCCTATTCCCTGTGGGATTAGACCCCAACCTATTTGGGTTATTATATTTGAAATCGTCCGCCTTACACCATTTATTTAGGTGTAATTTGAGCGTATCAAATTTTTGCGCGGTTGCCGGGGAATACGGTTTTGAAATTACTAATTAGTGTGTGCTTTACTTTACGTCTTCTTCTATTCCATCACACTTTGCTTGGTGTCATTAGGTAAGCATGGGCGAGCCGGAAGAAGAGAATGTGTTTGCAGATATAGATGAGTATATTGAGGATACAAATGCCATTGTCCCTCCAAGAGTTGATGCTGCCACCTTCAAAGTGGAACACAGTCTAATCCTAATGCTAAAGGCAGAGAGGTTCTTCTGAAATTCCACAGACGATGATCCAACACAACATCTCAGAAATATTTTTGGTGTGTGTGCAATGCACAAGCAGAATCATGTCTCAGATGATGCCTTAAGGTTGAGGCTGTTCAAATACTCTCTAACCGGAGAGGCAAGACAGTGGATCCAAAATCTGCTTCCTAATTCCATCCATACTTGGCTCAAACTTATCCAAGCTTTACTAGCAAAATGGTTTCCGCAAAGCAAGACGTCCAGGCTTCGGGATTAAATTTTCTTCTTCAAGAAACTACCGGAAGAGCATCTACATGAGGCATGGGATAGATTTAGGATATACTTGGTGAGGTTGCCGAATCATGGCTTTTCGGATCATATTTTGTTGGAGAAATGTTACATGGGCTTGGATCCTATGAACCAATCCACAGCAAAAAATTCGGTGGATGGATCATTTATGGATAAAACATTTGCAAGGATTATACAATTCCTCGACAAAATGGCTGAACATAACCAAGCTTGGCACTCGAAAGACACCATAGGTTGAATTGCATATGGTACTCCTTCCTTGACCAACATGATCAAGGAGAACCAAGAAAGAGATCAAGTAATTTTCGGGCTTGCTACCATGTCAATGTGTTGACAAAAATGCTCATTGAAAACCAAACAAGAAAAGTGAATGTCGTGGAAGATGTGCAACCAATGTCAAATGAGGACTATGAAGAAGAAAATTATGTCCACAATTCACAAGTAGGATATCAGAAAACCAAACCAATGGAGACCTAACCCACAAGGGCAAGGTAATCAACAATAGTGACATGACCTAGGTAGTTCAAACCAAGGAAATTGGAGTAATAACAACAACAACTTCTCGAATCGGAGTTCAAACCCCTATGTTCCACCAAAAGGGCAATATTCTAGCTCTCCACATTGGAAGAAGAGTTCTTCAAGTGATTCAAAGTTGGAAAGTATTCTTGAAAAAGTATTGCGGCACAAGCTGAGATGCCACATGTTGTTGAAAATGAAAGACTCCCGAGGAAGGTGAATGCTTAAGAGATGAGCCATGAAGAGGTTAAGGAAAAGGTAATAGAGGCACCAAAACCTATACCACCAATTCCTAGAACTCCCCCTCCTTTTCCTCAAAGGCTAGCTAGAAGGGTTGATGATAGTAAACTTGAAAAGTTCTATGACATCCTAAAACAATTATCGGTGAATATTCCATTTGTGGAAGCATTCCAAGAGATGCCAGGTTTTGCTAAATACTTGAAGGACTTGATCACTACAAATAAAACCACCAAGAATGAAGTGGTGAACATCACTCACCAGGTTAGTTCCATCATTGCAACAACCGCCGTCCAAAAGAAAGAGGACCCAGGAGCTTGCACTATTCCATGCACTACTGGATTGCATGACTTTGCACGAGCCCTTTGTGATAATTGGGCTAGCATAAACTTAATGCCTCTTGCTATCTACAAGCAGGCGGGATTGGGAATGCTTAGGCCTACAAGTATGAGGTTGCAAATGACTGACCGTTCAATAAAGCGACCGGTGGGAATAGTTGATGATGTGCTTGTGAATGTGGGGAAGTTTCTCCTCCCTGCCAACATTGTTATTCTTGATTGTGCTGTTGATAAAGAGATACCTATCATCTTAGGGAGACCATTCCTTGATACCGGGAGAGCACTCATGGACTCGAAACAAAATGAGATTAAGTTTTGGGTTAATGATGAAGAAGTTACCTTTCAAGCAAGCAAGGGTATGAAACTACCACATGCTTACGAGAATATCTCAGTCATTGATGTTGTTGATGAGGTAGAGGATGCCGTCGAGGTGAAGATGGAGGAAGAATGCCTTGGTGAGGCATTGGCGACTATTTTGGTGAATTTTGATGGTGAGAACATGGAAGGATATGTGGAATTGGTAAATGCGTTGGAAGGGCTTGGGTCCTACACTTATGCACCAAAGAAGATTTCTCTTGACTTAGAGAATATAGTCACTCCTCCCGCTAAGCCTTCAATTGTCGAGCCACCACAACTTGAGCTCTAGCCACTTCCGCCGCACTTAAGGTATAAATTTCGTGGCTCTAATGAAACTCTACTCGTAACTGTTTATTCTTTGTTGAATGATGTGCAGGTTGAACACTTATTGGATATCTTGAGAGAGCACAGGCAAGCCATTGGTTTGACTATAGCGGATATCCGAGGGATTTTCGTCGGAATTTGTGAGCACAAGATACAATTGGAGGAAGAGAGCAAACCTAGCGTGGAGCATCAAAGGAGGTTAAATCCTTCCATTCAAGAGGTGGTGAAGAAAGAAATCATAAAATAGTTGGATGCCAGGGTTGTCTACACCATTGTTGATAGCCCTTGGGTGAGTCCGATGCAATGTGTGCCAAAGAAAGGAGGCATGACTGTGATTCATAATGACAAAAATGAACTCATCCCAACGAGGATGGTGACCGGGTGGAGAGTTTGCATGGACTACCAGAAGCTCAATAGTGCTACTTGCAAGGACCATTTCCCTATGCCTTTTATTGAGCAAATGCTTGATCGGCTAGCGGGAAGGTCAATTTATTTGCTTCTAGGATGGTTACTCCGGTTACAACCAAATCAATATCGCCTTAGAGGACCAAGAGAAGACGACATTCACATGTCCATATGGAATCTTTGCTTTTAGCTAGATACAATGCCCCGGCTACTTTCCAACAATGCATGATGTCAATCTTCTCGGACATGGTGGAGGATTTCTTAGAGGTATTCATGGATGACTTCTCTGTAGTTGGTGATTCCTTCGAGCATTGCCTTGACAACCTTAGGCAAGTGCTCAAAAGATATGACGAAACAAACCTCGTGCTCAATTGGGAAAAATGTCACTTCATGGTGGACGAGGGTATTGTTCTTGGCCACAAAATCTCCAAGAAAGGCATTGAGGTTGATTGGGCAAAGATTGAGATAATTTCCAAGCTTCCTCCTCCCACTTCGGTCAAAGGTGTTCGGAGCTTTTGGGGGGCATCCCGGTTTTTATAGACGATTTATTAAAGACTTTTCAAAATTGTAAATCCCATGTGCAAGCTCCTTGAAAAAGATGCTAAGTTTGAGTTCGATGAGAAGTGCCTCAAAGCTTTTGAGGAATTTAAAGCAAGGCTCACGACGGCACCTATTATTGTCACACCCGATTGGTCTCTTCCATTTGAACTCAAGTGTGATGCCAGTGGTGTGGCTATTGGAGCAGTGCTTGGTCAACGGCATAACAAGATTCTTTATCCTATCTACTACACAAGCAAGATACACAATGGCATACAAATGAACTATACTGTAACTGAGCAAGAACTGCTTGCTATTTTCTATGCTTTTGAAAAATTTTGGGCCTATTTGTTGAGATCCAAAGTGATAGTCTACACTGATCATGCTGCTCTTCGCTACCTTATGGCGAAGAAGGAAGCTAAACTAATAATGATTAGGTGGGTTCGTTTGTTACAAGAGTTTGACTTAGTAGTCAAAGATCAGAAAGGAACAGAGAATCAAGTTGCGGATCACTTATCTAGGCTTGAAGAGGCAGGAGACCAAAAGAATATCTTGAAATTAATGATACCTTCCCAAATGAACACTTATTAGCAATGTCTAGCACCTCTAATCCTTGGTATGCCGACATTGCTAACTTCTTGGTTAGAGACCTTATCCTCGACGGATTGGAAGCTTATCAAAAGAAAAAGTTCTTGCATGAGTGTAGGCAATACTATTGGGAGAACCGTTTTTGTTCCAGATTTGCGCGGACAACATCATTCGGCGCTATGTTCTGGAAGATGAGGTAATTCAAATTCTCAAAGCATGTCATGACTCACCAGTTGGGAGTAACCATGGTGGAAATCGTACTGCGGCAAAAGTGCTTGAATGTGGCTATTATTGGCCATCAATTTACCAAGATGCAAACCAAATGGTCAAGGCATGTGATCAATGTCAAAGACAAGGGTCAATTTCTAGAAGGCATGAGATGCCTAGGAACTTTGTGATGGAGGTCGAGATCTTTGATGTGTGGGGGATAGATTTTATGGGTCCCTTCATAAGCTCTTATGGCATGACAAACATCTTGATGGCAGTAGATTATGTCTCCAAATGGGTCGAGGAAATTTCCTTGCCAAACAATGAGGCAAGGAGTGTAACCGACTTCTTGAAGAAGAACATATTCACTCGGTTTGGAATCCCAAGGGCCATCCTTAGTGATGGTGGTTCTCACTTTTGCAACAAAGCTTTTGCAGGGTTGCTCGATAAATATGGAATCAAGCACAAGGTTTCCACCCCTTATCATCCTCAATCGAATGGTTAAGTTTAAGTCTCCAACCGGGAGATCAAAAACATTCTAGCACAAACTGTTAATGCAAATAGGACCGATTGGTCAAAGAAGCTAGATGATGCATTGTGGGCTTATCGAACAGCATTTAAGACACCCATTGGCACCTCACCTTACCGGTTGGTTTTTGGTAAGGCTTGTCACTTGCCAGTGGAGCTTGAACACAGAGCCATGCAGGCATTGAAAAAGTCAAATCTTGACTGGGCTACAACTGCTAATCTAAGGATGACACAACTAAGCAAGATGGAAGAATTCCATTTCCATGCCTATGAGAATGCAACCATGTATAAAGAAAGAATGAAGTTTGTTCATGACAAGAAGATTTTGAAGCGGGAATTAAAATACGGTGACTTGGTCTTACTCTTCAACTTAAGATTGAAGTTATTTCGGGAAAACTCAAATCCAAATGGTCTGTCCCATTCAAAGTTGTAAGTGTGTCTTCCTTGGCTCTATTGAATTAGAATCTGAGGATGGGACTCGAACTTTCAAAGTAAATGGAAAAAGGGTCAAACATTACCTCGGAACCATTGGAGAAAGGCAACTGGTATAACAATTCGCACTCAAGGATGGTCGTGTACCAATCCCCACCACAGATTAGCCAAAATTGGGACATCATCGTCGTGCCGTGATGTTAAATCAAGCACTTCTTGGGAGGTAACCCATGTGTTGGTAACATTTTTTTGTTAGATTTTAATTTTGGTAGGTTTACTTGTAAGTGTTGAATTGATGTGTGTGTGAGAATGCAGGTTACCCAAAATACAAAGAAATAGGATGCAAAGCCAGAGGGAAAATGAAGGAAAGCAAGCCGGGCTTCAGCTGTGTTCTGCGGCAACATATGCTGCCGCATAAAGGGTTTGCGGACCGCATAATGGTTGCAGACACAAGAAAAACAACATGCAATTTGGTCCTTAAAAATGCGATGAGAATTCACTTTCTACGGCCCGCATAATGATTTTGCGACCGCAGAGTGGATAGCAAATCTGTTGCGCACCACCCAGTTTCTAACCCATCGCACAACACATATGTGGCCGCATAATATGTTATGTGATGCGCTTTTCACCGAGAAACCCTCAAGTATTAAGCCCTAATTCTTTCTCTCTCATTTCCTTCTGTCATCTCTAATATCACACACCCAGGCACGAAACATAACACAAAAGAAAAAAACACTTAGAAAAACAAAAACAAATTATAAAAGAAAGGCTCACCGTGCTCGCGATTCACACCAACGTGGCTTGCTCGATCTTCTGATATCTGGTATGTGTATTTCCAACACTTCTCTTGCTCAGTCAATTTGAAGAGTGTTGTATGCTTTCACTTGCCTAAATTTCCCCTCTCATCCATGTACCCTCCTCTATCTCCCCAACTTCTTGCTATGGGTAATCAACTGTGAGTGCTTGTACTGGAAATTGACTCTGGGGGAAGATATATGCTGTGAGTAAATCAAAATTTGGGGTTTAGCATTAGGGGGACTGATTTGAGTATGGGGGTTGGAGATTTGTGTAAATTTCTATTAGGTATTTTGAGGTGGAGCATGAAATCAACTTGATGTTGAGTATGTGTAATGCTCTTTCACAACTTGAGCATTTGCTACCGAGTGTGCATAAAGGTTTCTTATGAGCGCATTTTTAAGTAGAGACGATGATCTTTGCGGTCCGTAGAGTCATCGTATTCTATATGCTTAGGAGTTTTCTATGAGCCAATATGCGGTTGATTGCGGCCGCAGAAATGGTTTGCGGGTCGTATAATGGTCGCGGACCGAAGCAGAAAAAAAGCTAAGTCTAAAGTGGAAAACGCGACCGATCTGAGGTCGCACATTTGTTCTGCGACCACTTCTGCGGTCCGCATAATTTGTTTTGCTTCTGATGGTTGTAATTTGCATTATGGATTGCGGCTCGCAGAGTTGTTTTGCGATCGCATAACTGGTCGCAAGACATTCTTTGTCTCTCATTTCTCTTCCATAGGTTACACATGCCATACCATGTACTCAATCCTCGTTAATTGGAAGGAATGGGACCAAGGAAATACCTCGCATCGCGAACACCCACCACTCGAGGAAAGAGAAGGGCTGCAGCTATAAGCCTACAATCACAGCAATCCCAACGCAAACGGCCTGGCACATCTAGAAATGTATCTGAGCTTGCCTCCCAGTCTGAAGAGGAGGAGGCACATATTGACCTTGTGCCACCATTTGACCTCCAGGACGAAACACGCAGAAAGGGTGGTGAGGATCTCAGGTTTGGGATCACCGGCTCTTGGAATCTATATAAAGATGACCTAGAAAAAAGGAAAATCCTCAAAGAAAAGCAGCTGAATTTGAACGATCTTAAAGAACACTACCCCCATGTGCTAGAAAACATCCAAAAGAGGGGGCGGGAGTTCTTCACAGAGGTTAGGGGGGAGTACAACGAGACACTTGTTAGAGAATTTTATGCTGCATATGCCGCATCCAGGAGCTCAAAACAAAACAGAAACAATATATATTTGAATTTTGTCTTAGTCCGAGGAATTGAAATACTCTGTGATCCCCTCTCAGTCAATGATGCATATTTCGAATCTTGGGAGTCCGACACAGCATAATTTGACGCTAAGATAGCAAATAAAGAATCTGAGCGTGCTTGGGTTGCCTCTGTCATAGCCAAAGGAACTCCACCTTGGATTGCACCACGCCAAAAGATTCATAAGAGGGATTTCACCCAAGAAGCCCGATATTGGCTCGGTTTTGTCTGTTCTCGTCTAATGCCTACGAGAAATGAGACCGACATTAGTATAGAGAAGACAATCCTCATTGCTTGCATCATGTCAGGTATCAAAATCGATTTGGGACAGCTCATATTCTCAGAGATTGGGATCCGAGCAAACCAGAAGAAAACCTCACTCCCGTATCCATGCTTAATCCATGCTTTTTGTACAGACATAGAGGTTCCTCCATTCCCCAAACATGATCGTATATTAAAAGCTGTTCAGGACATTGACATCACTATGCACAATGATTTGACGGTGGTTTAAGATCTACCAAAGCAATCACCTTATCTCCCTCTGGCCTCATCTGTTTTAACAGTATCTGCTGCCTCATTAGTGCCAGACACTTCCTCAACACCAGCTACCTCCACGTCTACTCCCAGATCAGCTAGTTCGGCACTACCTATCTCACTGTCTGCACTCTCCAAGCTTGGTCTACTGGCACAACATGCAAATGCCAAAGTAGAAAAATTGATAAAAGAATTTCCATCGCTCATCTGGCAGGAATTGGCCCCAATCCAAACCCCAGTAAGTGATCTTCAAAAGCAATACCTCGCATATGAAGATCGACTCAAGCACTTTGAAGCTCGCCTTGAGAAGGTAGAGTGAGGTGGAACTGGAATCGTGCCTCAACTTAAAAATGATGTAGCTGAGCTCAAACTGGAGCTGCATAAGTTGCAGACACTGGAGTTTGACTTGACCAACCTTCTTCCGGTGGAAAGGGAGCAGGGAACTGGCACCTCCCACATACCAAGCGTTGAACTTGATTTAACAAACCTCATGTTAGCTGAGGTGGCCGATGGTACTGAGATCTCACAAGCTCAAGGATCCGTTGCACACACTGATGATCATTCAGATGGGGAATCCGGAGAGTCTAATGAGGAAACTGATGAGGAGGGGATACTTGAGGAGGGTGATGATCAGAGGGACAACAGAGGCAAATAGGTTATTGTTTCTACAGAGGAACTAGCTGAGGAGGAGAAAGATGTGCAGATAGCCATCGCACACTCCCTTGCAGATATGGTCGCCACAGCTACTACCACGACCACACAACCATCATCAGGTGAGGCCAACAGCTCCGGGGTCCAGGACCCAGCTCCGCAACTAGCGGAACTTCCTACTTTGGCCTCGGACACCACTATCCAGTCAGAGGCTCCATCCACTGCCTCCACAGTGTCAGCTTCCAGCCCCACGACCGCCTCAGATATTCCACCAACCGTCTAGTCAGAGGATCCACCCACTGCCTCCACAGTGTCAGCTCCCGGCCCCATAGCCACCTCGGATGTCCCAACCCATCCAAGTGCCTAGTGCGCCCCAGGAAGCCCCTAAACTTTGCTCTTACTTCCACAATGTGTTGGAGACAATGCATGCTCTTATGTTGGGGGGGGGGGGTAGTCAACTTTTGCAACTTGTATATAAACTCCTATTCTTAGCAATGAGTAGTGTAGATTTGTATATAGCAATGAATTCCCCTTGGTTTTCCTTTGTCGGGTTCTTTTCCAAGGGTGTAATAGTAGAACAATGGCGGTAGCATAAAACGTTTTGACTTGTTTGGTGCTTTTGTTCTAGCTTCAGGCATGTGATAAGTTTTTGTTGAATAAATTGCACCCTTCAAATTTTTGTAAATAAACAATTAGTCTGTCCATTGAAATCGAGGCTCGCTCTTTGACTTTGTGCTTACTTAGAATCTCGAATATCATGTGGTGAAGCTTTGAGTTGCCTTGTATTCACTTGAGGGCTAAAATTATGCCGATTTGAATAGTTCATGCGTCGTGAGTGGGTGAGAGTTTGTGTAAATAATGTATGTGCTCAACTTGTAATATCTAGAACTTGCCCGGTTGGCTTCTCAATGCAAATCTCAGGCTGATGATTGGGTGTTGAAATGATCTTAGGCTCTCTTTGTGATTGCTAACTAATTTTTGACCAAATTGACCTCCCTAGTGCATTTATTATTTTAGTTATCCCCGTTGAGCCTTCACCCTTTTGTTTGGCTACTACATTACAAACCTTTACCCTTTTGTGAAATAATTCCCTCTATTGAACTCGTCCCTCCTTGAATGTTGAGAATGAGGCTAAAAACCTAAGTTGGGGGTGTTGGTATTAATTGGGAAATGGTGAAGATGTACATTGTGTGTAGAAGCATATACCTCAAGGTTGTTTATATGAAGATACTCAAGATCCAAAAGAAAAACAAAAGAAGATAGTTGTATATTTATATTAAAAAAAAATTGTGTGGAGTCTTGTGAAAATTAAAGAGATACTTTGAGGTGGTTCTATGTCGGTAACTAGAAGTCAATAAGGGTTATGTGGTTTAAAAAGAAGCAATGTGTGTGTTGAGTTCAAAGAGGGTACAATCACTATATTCCCAAATATTCATCCAACCCGTGCCGAAGCCTACACTACAACTCTTAAAAAGTCTTTTTGATCTACAACTAATTATTCCTGAGATAGCAATGAGTTAAAATAATGGAAAGCATATGGAGTAATACTTGTAGCACTTAGCCTTCTTTCCGAGTGCAAAAGTGTTTGATTGTATCCCCTATATATATTTGTTGAGTTCGGGATTTACTTTCATGTGAGCACGCATGAATTGCAAGAGTTAGCAGAAATTAGGCTTTTTGAAGTAGGATACACGTGCATAACTATCTATGGGTAGCACTCTATCATTGCTCTTGAGGCTCGAAGCTCACAAGCTGATTATTCAAATTGTTAAATGATCTTTGTCTCCAAAGAAAGGTCAATACAAGAAGTTGCATGTTTGTTAGCTAACAGTCAGCACCATCCATAGTCACTGCTTCTTTTTAATCAGTCGGAAGTAGATTAGTATTCGGTAGGTTGATTTTTTTAGTTGCTTGAGGGCAAGCAAGAGCCTAAGTAGGGGGTGTTGATGTTCCGTAGAATTGCGGCACTTTTGATGCTAATTACATAGACTTTGGCTCGTCTTATAAAGTATTATAAGTCATTTCTTATGTAGTTTTGGTGTTTTGCAGAAAACCAGACTTAAAGAGCCAAGAACATGAAAAAGATGATAAAAACCCATGGAAGGGCAGAAATTCGGCAGGTCTGCGACCGCAAAAGTGATGTGCGGGTCACAGACCAATCGCAGAGTGAAGCAGACCATCCCAGTTGCTGAGAGTAAATTATGCAATCCATTGTGCAGCCGCATAACTCTTGTGCGGACCGCATATTGATCGCACAAATGCAAAAGAAGTTTCAGTGAAGATGACTTTGCGATAGCGTTCGCGAAATCGATATGCGGACAGCATAACATAAATGCGATGGAAAACTGGAAACTAGGTGATCAATTTTGCGAAGAAAGTGAAGATGTGCGGACCGCAAAAGCCCTTTGCGGTCGCAGACCTGATCTGCAGGGTCATTTTTGTCACTTTTTGACCATGACTTTTAGCCCAATATAAATAGAATGACTAGGGTTTTTGTGACCATCTTGTCTTAAAAAGGAGCTACACTTAGAGCATTCAATACACCATTATTTTGGAAGCTTTTGAAGAGAGAATCTTGTCATGTTTGTAAGCTTTATGACTTTATTTATTGCTTTGTTCTTGGATTCTAGTATGAGTAGCTAGTTTTAAATACTAAGGTTGTGGACCCTAAATGGGTGTAATGTTAATGGGTGTTTACCATTGAATACGTATATAATGGTTGGTTGATATCTATTCATTTCTCGTGCTTCATTTATTGTTGACGGTTGCAAATATTGACTAGTGCTATTTTACTCTATCTTTACTAGGAAAAGTGGGGTAGGTTTTGGTAGAATTGAATAGCAAGAACTCAAGGTTTTAAACCTTGTTTAATAGAATCGCTTAGGAATAAGTGAGTTATATTTGGCATATATTGGTTGTTCTTGATAGTAACTCTTTTATATTTGGGAAAATCATAAAGAGAAAATACTACCTAATTATTGGGATATATTGGGTAGTCATTAAGGAACCATTTGCATATCAAAGGACCTTCCATTAGAAATATATCATATTAACACCGATAGCATTACATTCCATTGATGGGGGAACAATCTTGGTTTCCTTAATCAAATTAATCGTGTTTTCTTAACAAAATAATTTTCTTGATAATTCACAATTACAACACTCTTTTCAAACTAACGGAGTAGGATTACGACTTAATTCAAGTTTCACACTACTCAAGTAACTTTTTCACACCTATTCCCTGTGGGATTCGACCCCAACCTAGTTGGGTTATTATTTTTGACATCGACCGCCTTACACCATTTATTTAGGTGTAATTTGAGTGTCTCAGCAAACAACATGTAATTATTATTAATACATATATATGTGCTAGTCCATAAAATCTTACATCTGTACCCAAAGAATCACGATTTTTGCCAGTTACCTACTTAAACTATTTTTCTGTCCTCAAAACTCTTCTAAACTATATTTCCCTGTATATTAAAAATCCCTCATTGATTATCCGGCAAAATGTGTGAGATAACTCGCAAAAGGCGCATGGTGAATAAAAATAGCCACGAAAATGGCCCCACATTACCTTATGTAATGACAAAATAAGTTTACCGTCTTTTAACCTTATTTCTGTCATGACCACAATTTTCCTCTGTAGGATGTCGTGATGGCACCTAGTCTCTACGACTAGGTAAGCCTAACAATTACTGAATTAATAACCGATTTTAACCAATTAGCTATTAAGCATGAAACATAAATTTCTATAAAAAAACAAACAATCCAAGGAAAATACATAACAACCCGAAACCGGTAGTACAAGTCATAAACTCTACTGAGTCCACTAGGAAATTTCTAAGTGCAACTGTTCAGGAATAGAAATAAACAGTACAAAGTAAAATTTCATAAGGTGACTCTAAGGCCTGCGAACGCGACGACATGTATACCTTGAGTCTCCATAGCAATGCCCGATCAGCTAGCCAATGATCAAAAAACTCTGAAGTAGCTGAATTCGCACAAATATGTACAGAAAGGGCAGCATGAGTACACCACTGTGGTACCCAGTAAGTATCAA
This sequence comes from Nicotiana obtusifolia, assembly GCA_002018475.1. Classification (NCBI taxonomy): domain Eukaryota; kingdom Viridiplantae; phylum Streptophyta; class Magnoliopsida; order Solanales; family Solanaceae; genus Nicotiana; species Nicotiana obtusifolia. The sequence goes on from MCJB01004658.1 coordinate 181,759, forward strand.
GACTAACCTCGATGGAGTAGTGACGAGGGATAGTCAATACACCTACTAGACTTAATAACCTGTACAAGTACGAATGTGAAACTAACAGAGAACAATATCAATATAAAGCTAGTCTTCTCTTCCTATCACTTTACTTCGTTCTAGAAAGCTAAGCAAGGTAAAAATAAAAAAACAATACACGCAAAAGAAAACTAGAAACAACAATTAGCAATAAGGAACAAACAGGTAATAACACCATAGAGTAAGCTAAACACAGTTTAAGCCCGGTGAAACCAAGGGAAGCAATTCACCTCCGCTCGTCTCAAATCTAACAAAAATCGACTGAATAACATCAAATAATGCAAGAGAAATCAATTCAAATAATTAAAGCTATGATCTCTACAAAATTGCTCAAAAGTCAACAAAAGTCAGCCCGGGGCTCGCTGGTCACCGGGTCCAATGGTAGATTCCGACTACCCATGACCCCACGAGTTCATATATGTGAATAGTTTTGAAATCCGAGTCCACATCGACTCTCAAAACTCAAATTCTTATTTTCTTTCCAAATCTTGACAAAGTTTTACAAATTTTCACTTTAATTCACATGATTTTGATGTAAAAATCTAAGATATATTGAAGGAATATGATAAGAAATAGATTAGAATCACTTACCCAATGTTTGTAAATGAAAATCCTTCTTCAAAATTGCCTCCTACCGAGTCTAGGGTTCCACAATATGAAAAGTAGACTAAAAATCTCATCCCTCAGCTTTTTGACCAGTCACAGGTGTCGCAAATGTGACTTGGGGTATGCAATTGCGAGCCCCGCAAATGCGAAGAAATCATTGCAAAAGAAAACTCCTCACATCGCTACTGTCATCGCAAATGCGATGACTGGTTCACAAATGCGAACATTGGACCATCGCAAAAGCGATCAAAATGATCGCTAATGGGATCACTGCTAAACCCATACCACCTTTGCAAATGCGAACACTGGGTTCGCAGATGTGACCCTAACAGACAATGCCATAAATTGCAAATGCGACCTCCCACCTTGTATTTACGAGGCCTGCAGTACCTGTTCACACCAGTAACACTTAAACTCTCCCAAACACTCTGAAACGCGTCTAAAACTCACCCGAGCACTCGGGGCTTCAAACCAAACATCAACACAAGTCTAAAAACATAACATGAACTCACTCACGCAATCAAATCACACAACCGCGTGTTCGATTCCTATCAAATCAATTCAGAATGACGCCAAACTTTGCGGACAAGTCCCAAATGACGAAATGAACCTATTTTAAGTCCCGAAACAAAAATCCAAACAAGATCGCTATGAAATCAACCTATGACTAAACTTTTAAAAATTCTAAGACTTTAAATTGCCAACTTTCAGAAAAACAACACAAATCAAAGGAACCCTTCGAATTCGATTTCGTGTATACGCCAAGTCCAAAATCACGACACAAACCTATCGGAGCCACCAAAACACCGTTATGGGGTCATTTTCACAAAAGTCAAACCTCAGTTAATATTTTCAACTTAAGCTTCTAAAATGAGAATCACTCATCTAAATTCATCCCGAAATATCTAGAATTCACGCAAGTCATAATACACAATATGAAGTCATTCAAGACCTCGAACTACTGAACAGAACCTTAAACTCAAAACGACCGGTCGGGTTGTTACATTCTCCCCCTTTTAAACAAACGTTCGTCCTCGAATGAGCCAAGAATCCTTCCCAAGCCATCAAATCACTGTATAAACTCACCATGCACATACACACGGGTGATCCTACATCACCCTAATCCACACAAGCCTGGAAACACCATCTCATCCGCAGATTATTCCTTCCAATCATGTTGATAAGCCTTAGAATCAAATTTCCACATCTATCAAGGGCCTTATTATCACACAAACACACTATAAAACCCTTAACTAGATACAACGGCTCATGCATACACCCACAAGGTACAATAACACGATATAACACATCATCCATATGCCCATAGAAACAACTCTGACCGTAATAGCCGCCCCTTATCAAACCCGGTACCGCAAATAGACTCATATCAACTAGAACCGTGTTCCAAACCTTCACAATGCTGAAAATATTGCTAGAAGCATGAAAAACTCAAAACTACTCATCCAATCAACAAGCTACCTCAAACGCCACCTAGACACATACATCGCAATCCAAACCCAACAAGCACAACTCGAATATGACCGAATATGAAAAGAGGAACACATGAGAGAATCGTCAACAAGCCAAGAAGGCACAACTTCCCACCGATACCATACTGTGGATCCAATCTAGAAGGAAGAAGCAAGACACAAGCAACAACCACAACAGATCTTACCTTAATATGACCTCACAGCGGCACATAGCCCAGCACAAACACCCCTATCCATCAAGAACACCAGGTCCCCATCCTTAACTCGAAATCACAAATAAAATAAACATCTCATCAACTAAGACACTCTACCAACTAACCCTGTAGAACTAAAACCACAACACGAAACAAACTTCTCATACCTGTAGAACACCCAGATCATAAATCGTGGCCAAACCACCCAGAAATCACATCAAAACCTACCGAATTTAACTAACAAAGGGTCCACCCAAGCCTCATGACCCCCGATAGAAACCAAACCAGAATGATAGACACGGGCTACAAAAATAGTAACCCCCAACTGGCGTGAACACATGAACAAGTACAAGATTCAAGAAACATGACCACATACGAAGCAAGGTAGGATAAATCTTACCAATAAATGGGACCAGATCGAAGTAACACAAATGCATCTCTATAATAAACCAAAAAATGACATCATCTGGTGCATCAGCCTCCGCCCATCTAGGAAGAGCATAACAATGGGCTCGGCCTCCCCTTTTAGGACGACCTCTACCCGCCTGACCTCCGCCCCTAACTGGTGGTGCAGGGCATAGCATCAACTGGAGTAGAACTCATAGCCTGAATACCCCGTTGTGACACATCTGTCCAGAGTCTGGGATAATCTCTCGCCATGTGGCTGGTATCTCCACACTCAAAGCAACCTCTCCGCTGATGTGGTAATGGAAGATGTCCAGTATGGATACTCTGGGACACATGGATATCTGAAGCACCACATGAAACCTGAAGTGCAAACTGAACTGGCTGACCCGTAAAACCTCTACCATGACGTACCTTGCCTCCAAAGTAGAGATCAGTAGATCCTCCCAGTCCACGAGGCCTCTTAGCCTCCTTGCCCTCTCTCTACTGACCCCGCATACCCTCTAATCTGCGGACGATCTCTTCAACCTGCTAAAATGGAACATCCATCTCCAACTTCCGTCCCATGCTGAATCGGATACCATAACTGAGCCCTTCAATGAACCTGCATACTCGCTCTCTAACTGTAGAAACCGAAGAAGGTGCATGACTGGAAAAATCACTGGAAAAATCACTGAATCTAACAACATACTCTGACATTAACATTGTACCCTAGTGCAGCAGCTCGAAATCCATGCGCCATGCATCCCAAAGGGTCTGGGGAACAAACTCTCTCAAGAACATCTTTGAAAACTGAGTCCATGAAAGTGAAGCTTCATCGGCTGGGCTACCCTCCTCGTAAACTCGCCACCACTGATACGCTGCTCCTGACAATTGGAATGTAGTAAAAGCAACCCCACTCGTATCCATAATGCCAATGGTGCGAAGAATACAATGGCACTCCTGTAGAAAACCATGTGCATCCTCTAAAGACAAACCACTAAAAGTAGGAGGGTGATTACTTCTTGAACATCTCAAGTATAAGCTGCTCCTCCTTAGATGATGCTGCCCTAACTGCGGGCTAAACCGGAACAACAGGCTATGCTGGCATGACACCTGGAACATGACCAACGTGGAATGGTTGTTCTGGAGTACGGGCAGCGGGAGTTTGAGCTCATCTCCCGATATGAAGTAGCTGGTGCAACCGAAATCAATCCCGCCTGTGCCAATGTACCAAACATGATCAGGAACTGCTCTAAAGTCTCCTAAAGTCCCTGGGTAGCGACAGGTGCCTCCGATGCCTGTCCCCCAACTGGAGCTACTAGTGGCTCCTCAGCTATTGCTCTGGTAGGTCCTCTAGCTGTAGCACGTGCTCCTCCTCGGCCTCTTCCCCGGCCCCTAGCAACGCCGGCTCTGGGGGCAGCAGCATCAGTCACTACAGCTCGTGTTCTCACCAACATTGAGAGAATAGAATGACAAAGGCTCAAACTCAAAAATTAATAAACTCGCACGATAGGAATGAAATAAGCGAAGTTTCCTAAAAGTTCCGTAGCCTCTCGAGGATAAGTACAGATGTCTCTGTATCGATCCACAAGACTCTACTAAACTTGCTTATGACTTGTAGCACCGATGAACCTAAAGCCTTTATGCCAACTTGTCATGACCCCAATTTCCCTCTGTAGGATGTCGTGATGGCACCTAGTCTCTACGTCTATGTAAGCCTAACATTTACTGAATTAATAACTGATTTTAAACAATTAACTATTAAGCATGAAACCAAAATTTCTATATAAAGCCAACAATCCAAGGAAGATCCATAACATCCCAAACCCGGTAGCACAAGTCATAAGCTCTATTGAGTTCACTAGGAAATTTTTAAGTACAACTGTTCCGGAATAGAAATAAACAGTACAAAATATTTCAGAAGGTGACTTCGAGGCCTGCGAATGCGATGACAGATCTCCACAACAATGCCTGATCAGCTAGCTAATGATCAAAAAACTCCGAAGTACATGGATCTGCAAAACAATGTGAAGAAAGCGTAGCATGAGTACACCACAGCGGTACCCAGTAAGTATCAAGACTAACCTTGGTAGAGTAGTAATGAGGGACAGTCAACACACCTACTAGACTTAATAAACTGTTCAAGTATGAATGTGAAACTAACTAAGAACAATATAAATATAAAGCTAAGCATGGTAAAAATAAAAAACAATACTCGCGATAGAAAACTAGAAACAACAATTAGCAACAAGAAACAAACAGGCAATAACGCCAGAGAGTAGGCTTAACATAGTTTAAGCCTGGTGAAACCATGTAAGGGAAACAAGTAACAACTCAATAAGAACAACCGCTTTCACACAAAATTTGTTCAAGAATTTCCCCGAGGTACCAACCTCATAGTCACAAATCATAGGTCCCGATTCACGAACCCTAATCACTTGGTATTTTGTGCCCGCATTACAAATCATAACCGCACGGATAACTCACGTGCTGCACGAACAACTCACGTGCCAATACCATTAATACCTCATATCTGCACGGACAACTCACGTGCTAAGGTAGTGACAATATCTCATATCCGCACGGACAACTCATGTGCCATGAATAACAATAACTCATAACCGCATGGACAACTCACGTGCCAAAAGTACAACTCTCACACAGAACACAGGTATACGAGAATACATGTTAATGATCAATAAACATCAGGATTTATCTTCTTAATACATGTTAATGCTTGTGCAAGTGTTCTATCATAACTCGAGTCAACAAGTAAGAGTAGAGACAACAAATGGCACATAGGGAACAACACAACAAAACATAAAACGCATAACTCACACAAGGTAGGTACACCACTACACAAATATCATCAATAACAATGCCCCCAAGTCATCACAAGTCATCACAATTCATCTCCGACATAGCCACCCTTGTCTCGCCACGTGAGCAACAATAAAGTAAATGCGCGACTTGTCTCGCCAGATGCACAAACCCACATATATATAACCCACCTTGTAACGCCGCATGTGCAATTATCAATAATAACAATAGCACGAGCAACTCACATGCGAACACCCCAACAATCCTCTCAACAATATCACATGTTCCAAAACATAACAACACAATATAACAACTCGCACCACATGTACTCGTATGCTACAATATTTCCTCAAAACAATTCTAGTACCACAACCACACATAGCCCTCGGCTCAACAACACTGAGTATAATAATAACAACAATAACACGAGACTACAGCAAGTAAATCAACATAAGAATTTCAAAACACAAAGAAACGAAGCGGGTTCACAAGGAAAGACATAACAAGTAATAATGGTTTCAACAAGAATAACTCAATAATGAGGGAGATAGTGTTTAACAACGATATCAACTAGGAGTAACTCAACAACAGGAGAGATAATATGTAACAATGATTCCAAATAAGAATGACCCAATGATAAGAGTGATAACATGTAACAATGATTTCAAATAAGTACAACTCAACAATAAGAGAGATGCATGTAACAATGATTCCAAATAAGGATAAGTTAACAATGGAGAAGATAACAATAACTTCAATTAAGGATAATCAACTACGGAAGAGATAACATGGCAATAAAAGAGGCAACAACTTTAATTAAGGCATATAAGAGTATATTTGGCAATAAAGGGTAGAATATGAACCAATTAACTTCAATTAAGATACGTAAGGGTAAATTTTGCAATAGAGGATTTGACATGATAATACAGCTTCATTTTAATGTACATAAGAACCTAAGAGCCAAAACATATCTTTCAACATATAAGTCGTGCGCACACTCGTCACCTCGTGTACACGTCTTTCACATAGTTCAAATAGTATAATCAACCAATCCTTGCGGGATAGTTCCCCCACACAATGTTAGGCAAGATACTTACCACAAAAGCTATCAATCACACTCTAAAATAGCTTTTTCATTATAATTTACCTCCGCTCGGCTAAATCTATCCAAAATCGACTCAATAACATCAAATAATGCAAGAATTCCAATAAAGCTATGATCTTTACACAATCGCTCAAAAGTCAACAAAAGTTAACCCGGGGCCCACCCGGCCAAAACTCGAGTCCAATGGTAGATTCCTACTACCCATGACCCCACGAGTTCATATATGTGATTGGTTTCAAAATCCAAGTCCAAATCGACTCTCAAAACTCAAATTCTTATTTTTTTAAAAACTTGACAAAGTTTCACAAATTTTCACTTTGATTCACTTGATTGTGATGTAAAATCTAAGATATATTGAAGGAATATGATTACAAATCGATTAGAATCACATACCCAAAGTTTGTAGATGAAAATCCCTCTTCAAAATCACCTCCTACGAGTCTAGAGTTCCAAAATATGAAACTAAGACTAAAAATCTCGTCCCTCAACTTTTTGTCCAGTTGCAGGTGTCGCAAATGCGACTTGGGGTACGTAAATGCGAGCCCCGCAAATATGAAGAAATCATCGCAAAAGCGAACTCCTCACATCCCTTCTATCATTGCAATTGCGATGGCTGGTTCGCAAATTCGAACATTGGACCATTGCAAAGGCGATCAAAATGATCGCAAATGTGATCACTGCTGAACCCAGATCACCTTTGCAAATGCGAACACTGGGTTCGCAAATGCAACCCTAACAAATTGTTCCATACATTGCAAATGCGACTTCCTACCTCGCATTTGCGAGGCCTGCAGTACATGTGTCACGACCCAAAATCCCAACCAAATCGTGATGGCGCCTCTCATGAAGACAAGGCCAGCCAATTCAAACTAAGCCTCATTTAAATGGTTAAACAATACGAAATTAATACAACTATGGTTTAATAACAGTAATTTGCGGAAAAATATAGTGAACCATTCCGACTACAGCCCGAACCGGGTGTCACAAAGTCATGAGCAACTAATGAAATCCTAATAATAAGATTACTATTACAATATCTCTGGCACAATTGTTTGAAGAAAGTAGAAACAACAAGATAAAAAAGATATGGGGCTGCGGACGCCAATAGCTACCTCATAGTCTCCGAATCACTGCCCTGACAGTAGTAGTCAATGCCTCGGAGCGGAACCGATAAAGCCTGAATCTGCACACATGGTGCAGGGAGTAATGTGAGTACTTCCAACTCAGTGAGTAATAATTATAAATAAGAACTGAGAGTAAGAAAACAAATAAGGCATACAACAATCCATATTGAAACAGTAAAACATATAAATGTCTCAAATAAATAACATGAAGTAAAGGAAAACAACAATACCAGCACAACAGAATACATTGCACAGCATGACACTCGTGGCGGCGTGCTACCCGATCCCATGGGTACCCTGCGCTCACTGTGGGGGGTGCAGACTCCGGGAGGGGCTTCTTACGGCCCAAGCGCAATATCTCGTGACAGCGTGTCACCCGATCCAAAATAGTGATAAACTGAGGTAATTCCTCCAAAATTGAGTTAGGAACACTTACCCCGATGTTTCCCTTGAAAATCCTCCAAGAATTCCCTCAAAATTCGCTTCAATCCGAGCTCTATAGTCCCAACAATGTTTGAGATGGTTAAAACTCCTCCTCTTGAGAATTTGTCCAAGAAAATCCCCTTTGGATATAGTTTTGAGGTTGATTCGTTGTGATCTTATGGTGTTTGGAGGTGTTTCTCTTCGTGGGTAACGAAAATGGGTTTTTGAAAGGCAAATGGGCACTGATTTCTATTATAAAGGGGTCAAAAATCGAGACAAAACACCCCTGTCAGACCCCAAATGCGATCGCATATCTGTCGCATAACAGATATGCGGTCCGCATTTTGGACGCAAACATCGCAGATTGAGCCTTCATCACAAATTCAATGTTAAGCAGGGTTTGCGGTTCGCATTTCAGTTATGCGATCGCATTCTTGACCGCATTTTCGACATGAAATTTTGTCTAGGTCTCTGTCTCAGTTTGCGGTCTCTGTGTGGAGAATGCGGTCCGCATTTCAGGTTTGCGGTTCGCATTCAGACCGCATTCTTGCCACGAATCTTGCCTGGAAATCTGTTTGAGTTTGCTATCTCATTGTGAGATATGCGGTCCACATTTGAGATATGCGGTCCGCATTCTCGCATCTGGTTTTTCTGCAACTTTCTTTTCCAACGACGAATTAGTCCGTTTAACCATCCAAAACTCACCCGAGGCCTTTGAAACCTCAACCAAACATGCCAACATATCCCATAACATGATTCAAACTTGTTCCAACCTTCAGAACGCCCCAAAACATCCTCTCAATGCCACTTCACGTCGAATTCAAGCCTAAGGATTTTAAAATCTTCTAAACCGCTCTTTTGATCTAAACCCAACCAAACCTCGTCCGAATAACCTGAAATTTTGAACACAAGTCCTAAATCACATATCGAAGCTACAGCAACTTTCGGAATTCCATTCCGACCATCGGATCAAAATCTCGCCTATCAACCGGAATTCGCCAAATTCTAACTTCACTAATTCAAGCCTAATTCTACACGGGATCTCCAAAGCAAATTCCGATTTCACTCCTAAGTCATAAATCATCTCCCGAAACTAATCGAATCATCGGAATTCACATCCGAGCCTCCTAACTCATAGGTCAACATCTGGTTGACTTTTTCCGATTTAACCCTTCTTGAAAGAGACTAAGTGTCTCATTTCTTACCAATTTCACTCCAAACTCAACTACTCAACTTGGTTACGTAAAACACAGATAACCAAACAATGAGACAGAAAATGGGGAAGACGGAGTGGTAACCCACGAGACGACTGGCCGGGTCGTCACATTCTCCCCCTCTTAAACAAACGTTCATCCTCGAACGAGTCAAGAAACATACCTGAGGACATTAAACTTCTAAGTGTATTATTACACACTTGCAGGCGATTCTACATCACTGTAAATTTAACATGGATCCGAAAACACCTTCTCAATTGATGATTATTTCTTTTATCCACATTTATAAACTTCAAAGCAAAATTTCTCACAGCCCAATTAATTCGACACAGCATGTTAGTCTCAACCGGCTGTAGCAACTCGTGCTTGTACGCCCATCATTTGTATGCCCATAACCACGTCTCTGGTCATAATAGCTGTTCATAATTAATTCCAGCATCGTCAATTAACCTCATTTTAACCAAAACCTTGTTTCAAATTTTCACAACACTGCTAGCAATTCATGAGGCATGAAGACCTCATAATCATTTACTCGAATCTACGAGTCACATTCAACGCCACCTGGGCACTCACCTTGTAGGCTAAAACTTAATAATTACAGTACGAGTATGGCTAAATGTGCACAGAAATACATAGAAGAATTATCAAATAAGCCTAACAGGCATGGCTCCCTATCAATACTATAGTGCAAATTTAATTCCACACAGGGAGAATTTAAAACACATAATTTTTCATCACAAGGATCTCCTCCTTATATAACTTCCACCGCGGCTCATAGCCGAGTTTAAGCTTTCCACATCATATTAAAAATGCGAGGATCTCGTCCTCAAATATGAATCACAAGTAATATGCACATCGTGCCAACCGAAATCTATCCATTCTCCTTTAAAAGTAATTTTCTTTAATCGAAATCACGACACATAATGAACTCCCATACCGGTAGGGCATATAATTCATAAAGCTTTAATCAATTATCCCAAAATTACATCAAAACCCACTGTAGTGAGTAACAGAAAGTCACTTTTGGACTCATAGCCCTCAATAGTGTACAAAACAAAAATGATAGACACGGCTAAGACCATCAAAATCTCCCAACAGGGATAAACGCAGTAGTAGAGTGCAAATTCACAAACTCACCAGATAAGTCGATTGCCCATAATAACATCTTCCGACCACAATAGCTGAAATTTTAGGAATCTGGTGCCCGCAACACATCTCATGACGCATATAAATCCTGTTCCAAATCTCGCAATACTGCCACGACGAAAGAGACATGTAGAAACTCGTAGCCACCTACCGAATCAGTAATTCATGGAGTCTCCCATCCTGTCAAGTACCATTACCTCATTTTGAACTGAATAGCGATATTTCCTTTTAATGTGCCTAATATAAATCTGATTGCATAGATTTCAGTTCCAATAATCTCGTCTCTCCCGGTGCAAGCTGCTCAAGAAATAAATCGCCTTAACACCGACTCAGCTCTCATATAGCGCCATCAATGCGCCGACAAGCTACAATTTAAACATGTCACATAAAGAGGAACAACTCTGGAAAAGAATTATCCAGCCCGCATAACGAATAAACCTGTCGAACAGATGTTACGAACCCTTCTCAGAGGGTGAGAAACAAAATACGCAGGAATAGATATAGGGGACCGTACTCAACATAACTCTGTTGCGGCATGCAACCCGATCCACACATGATACCGTTGCGCGAGATAAAAGAATTTCTCATAACCCCTGAACTATTAGTAGAATGAATACCTCAATGGCTAGAACCCCTTTCACTCAACTCATATCAGAATAACCATGGCAATATGCAACTGAATTACCATAACCACAGAAAATACAAACCTCAAGTTGTGGTCTAAACCATCATGACTCTTATGGAGTCCATTCACACAACAAGGCCATTCGAATCAAATATCTCCCAAATCAATCAAGTCATGGTGGCTATCTGGCCTGCCCGCACAACCACATACCGCATGAAAAACTTCACACGCCGAAGGAACTGATCATTGCCACCATCACACCGATTCGACCATTACTAACCAACCCAACTTCTTTCGATTTACTCTTGACTTGACTTAGAAATATAATAGCTCCATTCATGACATAATGAACTCAATTCGCTCTCACCTCGAGTGACCCGAATCGCAAGACCACATCGTCTCAATACTCATGAACCATCCGGTTCTTTGCTGAATTACCCTTAATTTTTCCTTTTCTTAGTCATAAATAATCCGCCAACGTACCGATAACCAAAAACCGAACAAGCAGGCAACCACGCGATCCAATTGTAAACGGTAGGGCTCC